>CP025654.1:2804287-2966049 GCA_003576665.1 Ipomoea trifida
TCAACACAAAGTTTCCAAGTGTACCTGAAATTCTTCATAAGTTGCATCACTGAATAGTCTTGGTCCGATCCGTGCAGGAACCCACTCAAAATATAAGTGGATCGCTCGTCTTCAAAGAGAGACATCAGATCAGATAGCAATACACTAAGCCTATCCTAGCCCCAACCTCTAATACATCGTCAATGGCATTATATGTTGCCTTGACCACATATTTTGTTGAAGCCGGCCTGGCCCAATTTCTAAAGATTTACATAATCTGTCATTTGATTCGTGTCACGAGCGGCGACCTGATGAGCTATTGGCGGAGCGCCACACCCAATCTTACAGGGAATCGAACCTGTAACTTCAATGGTGGGAGGACCGCAGCTATGCCGCTTGACCATAAGGCCTTTTGGCATATTACACATGAGAATTGAGAAGTAAACCAGACTGCACTAATAATGCATACTAATTCTATAGTTAGGAATGCTTGTTGTTGCCTCACCTGTGCATCATTTGTGGGAAACAAAGAATGTCAATTAACATCTCCCCACTTATCAAACATAACACATGAGCATAATAATCTCAATAATAGTAAAGAAAATTTAAAAATATTTTGTCGTTGTATACTCGTGTTGCGTTTGACTAAGTTATGTCAGACAATTTATATATTATATATGCTACATTTTTTTTTTTAATAATATCAATTATCTGTTGGCTTGATATGGTGTATGTTGTCTTTCCCTGCAAAGAATCCTATGTCGTAGCGAACAAGGTTTAGCTAAGGTAGCTAGCATATTACATTTGTCCAGGATTACAATGACAGCTCTTATCAAGATTAGACTAAAGGGAGGGAGTGTTTCTAGTCCTAAATTATTCTTATCAATCAAGAAAAAGATGGGAGAAAGCATGCAAAGAAGTATGATTAAGAAGGCATCATCAAGTGCTAATAGATCGATTATATTGTATGTAGTGGAAGCTAATTAAGATGGTGATCGAAACTGGTTGGTGGAGAGTGAAATTAAGAAAATAATCTTGACGAAGTCAATTTTTATAGGTCCCACTATATATATATAAAGAGTTAATTGGCCTAGTGCGAGAAATTCAAACGTTTGCGTTTGCTCTTACATTCTAATATGGCGAGATAGCTAGTTAGGATTGGGATGGATGGGATGAGTTGATTGTATGTAAAGCAGCAAAGGTCCACTTGGTTGTAATTAATAAAACATTCCATGTTCCTAATTACATCATTAGGGATTTGTTAATTAATAATGCCATTGACCAACCAATTGTGAGGATGATTATAGAGACAATTAAGTCTAATTTTCAATTAATTTGTCATTACAATTTTAGGTCTATCTACTCTGAATTTTTATTTAGGTACAAGTTGCGCATAGTATACTATGTTAAAAGTTATAATTAAAGATGACAATTGGATGCCTAGAAACATATGATGACATGTTCTGACGATACTATGTCAAAAAAAAAAAGTAGTTTATAACAATTGTGTAATTTTATTTTATTATACTTACATAACAACTCGTGTAATGTTTAAATTGTATGCTTGCAGAAAGATATTGAATTGCACATGACCCTCTTAGCTTCGGTTAAATAAGATATATAGTTATACATACTTATCAATAATTAATTAACATATTTCAAATAGTAACCCATCACTTGGGTGATCCTATTGAATATTAATCTATGTTAATGAGATGTACCCTTCCCATGAATAGATTAATTAAATTATAAAAATGGTATTTTAAGCCTCCATTAAATTAATTAAGTTCTTGCTAATTGTGACTTGTTAACAAACTTAATTAATCCATTCATTATTATTCCAGCTGAAATGACAATCTATGTTGGATGGACCTGTGGAATTGTAGACACTTTCATTTAGGATGACATGGAATTTAATTATTACATTTTCTCAAAAGAAAGAATTGAAAGAAAAAATGAAAATGATTTTGTGGTGGCTTTTTGATATGTCTATCATGGTCTGATCACCAAAAATGGTACAGCCTGCAGTCCTCTCTACTTTCATATCAAATAATTCATCGAATGGATTTCTAAGATTTGACATTTAGGAAGCATCCATATGGATAAACTTTTTATGGAAAGCTTACCACACATTAAAATATAGAAGTTTTAAAGGTGAAATAATATTGTGATTGTTAAGTTACCGTACAACTTTTATTCTATTACAATACAGTATCTGTTCATAACTACTTTCTCAAAGTATTAAAGTTCAAAAAGTCAATGTCGCCTTCACTCAGACTCAAATCTACCCCTTTCATATGAGTGCATACCACTAAACCACAAGGCCTTGGCTGATCTTTAGTTTAATACTATTTTCTTTTCTTGTTTTTAGGAGGTGAGATGAATGATAAAAAATACATGCATCTTGTAATCTTGAGGCCTGAAGCGCAATATTGAAAATATTTATTGACCAGTTATTATTGTAATAAGCATCTAAACAATTACATGTAACTTTGATACATATATATGCTGAAATTGAATTGCATAATGAGCATCTAATTAAACAATTACATGTAATTACGGTTTAATTAAAATTAAATCCTTCACATTCATCCAGTTGCATATGATGAATGCTTCATCACTCTGCAAGTCTTGAAAAAGTTCAAAACCCATGCACTTTCATTTTACCTACACCATAGATAACAATAGAACAACAATGTTAAGAGAAAATACACCTAAATAATAATAATAATAATCTCTCAAACAATGGAAATTAAATAATTAGTTACCGGTAATTGCTGTAATTCCCAATATTACTTTCTTTAATTTTCTTCTGGTTGATTTCCGCCGGCTTGAGAACAGTAACTACCTGTCGACGGTTATCAAACATCATTTTAGTTCCATGTTTTGCTGGAGAATTTAAGATTGTTTGGTACATATGAACAGAAACACTCTTTTAATCTTTTAGTTAAGACAGAACACTTTAGGATAGGGCAGAAAAGAAAAGTGTTGTGACCTTTGGACTATTGACAGGTGAGCTAGCAGTATCCTCCAAGTCAGGGTCAGACGTCTTCTTTTTCGATTTCTTCAAGTTCTTGAGTCTCTGATGAAAGCCGCCCATTGAGTCTCCGACGCCGTCGTGAGCATCGGCGCCGCCGCGCTCCTTCCATGCAGCAGGAGAGGCAGCGTCGGAGTGCAAAGAAGGGCCGCCGCCAAAACGGCTGTAATCTCCACGGTAAGAATACGCCGCCGAGCCGCCATAGTTATCACTGCTACTATTCAATGAAAAATCCTGCAGATAAGAAGTCCACCCACTCTCCTCAGCCCTACTAATCTCATCTGTTTTTTGTTTGCAGCCACCGAAACTTTTTGATGTGGAAGAATTCATTATCGTATGTACTATGTAGTGTTCTAGCTAGTGTTGATAGAGGTTGTTGGTTTGGGGTTTGAGGCATTGTTGGAGTGTAGGGTATGGTTATATATAATGGAGAAACTAGAAAAGGAAGTAGGGAAATCAATGGAAATATGAACAAAGGGAGAGGATGGAATATGTGGCCCGGCCCCCACACAGTACAGTTTAATTGATTGATTATATATACGAGTTAATAATTCTGTTTCGCTGGTCGAAAGGTACATAGTTGGCTGGATTCCAAGTTTGAAATATGAAATTAGTCTTGTTTTGAACACCTGTGTGTAGAAATATGAACAAAGGGATTGGGAGAGGAGTGAGGAATATGTGGTACCAGGCATATACAATTTTACTTCACTAGCAGTCACAAAATGTATGGTTTATTGCTTACCCTTATAGACTAAAGGTATTAAATTGGTCTTATTGCGACTCTTAATTTACAAGTATCTTGATTTTGAGATTAGAATAAGTGAGAACTCTCGAGATTAGGGTGCAATTCTTTGAAAAAGTAATTTTACCATGTGAAATCTTAGTTGGCATGCAGGCAGGGCTACGAGGGGGTGGCACACTCTATGGACATGATGTGTCAAAAATAATGGTCTAAGTCAATACCAGTGATGTGATGATATTATTTTGGAACCTATATGTGATGATGAACATAATGAACACTAGGAGTCCAGAACATCCGACCACTGAATAATGACTGTAATTATTAATTCAAGCAACATTTGAAGATCATATCGAATATGCCCAACATTTGTAATGAACATTACCCGCAACTGTTCTGAATATTTAGATAATGTGGCGTACACGAATGATAGTTGTGTCAATCACCACCTAGGCAAGAAAGAAGTCACGTAATTATAATATTAAAAGTTCAAATTTTATGCCCCGGGTTTAGCATAGTTATTCATCTCCCAACTTGATGTCGCTATTGAAGGTCACAGTTTGGGAGTTCACGATGATGAAAGTTGTGAATTTGATTCCTTGTGCGCACATAAAAATTAGAGTCTAATCGATGGGCTGATTGTGTGATTTGTAATTTACCTCTGTAGTGGCTCTAGCATCTAGAGGCGAGATCTTATGAACTTAATTAGGATTAGTCTAGAAAAAATGAGATCACCTAAGTATTAAAAACAATTCAAATTTTACCCAGAAAGAAATTGTCGAATAGGTGGAACAATAATATAGGAACTAATCATGAATATTTAAACTTTTCTTTTTTAAAAAAAGAAAATGATAGATTTGAGAGCGTTGAGCATCATTATTAAATTAAACTTGTGACTTCATTCTTATGTAAAATCACATGTTGATAAATGCTAAGATCTTTAGATAAGATTGAGCAATATTGAAATACAAATTATTGGTGATTTATGGGGAATAAGATGTAGAAAGGAAGACACTAAGACAGCATGCATATTAGGTAGTTATTCAAATGTATAAAAGATTGAAAGAATAAATTAAATGCCGCAATTGACTGTGCCTTCACGTTTACAACAGTGAAATTTTAGAATATTTGGATTTTGGCCGGCAAAGGCTTTGGACTATAAATTGGTTGAGAGTTAAGACAGTGCATGAACTATATATATTCCAATCTCCAAACCCTTCGGCATGCATGCATGCATGCATGTTACTGATTCCAATTTTATATTCTTCTTATTCCCCTTCACAATTCTCTCTTGTACAAACTTGTTATATATGGTTTTTGAGCCAATTCAATGATCTTCTTGGCTTAATAGTAAAGATGCAACGTATTCTCGATCTTTAAATAATGGGTGATCAAGTACGCAAAATATAATTCTTGTACCTAAAATTTACAAGTTTGATTCTTAAATTACTAACATCATTTTGGTTCAGCCAGATCTTTCTAATACAGTTTACTAATTACCTTCCAATTTGTAATTTGTACATTCAATGGATATTTCAGTTGGCTGCCACTTGGGCATGTGCATTGTGTGGTAAAAGTGAAACAAACAACAAATTAGGAAGTAGTCATCTAGACTAAAAAGCCGTTTAGAATATATGTAATTTATTGATTAGACCGATTTAGGTGTGCTTCAATGAAGAACAGGTAATTAATTCTAATACAAAGAATTAAGAAATTTATTGATTATTTGCCAACTATTACACATGAGCGGAGTTTAAACAATACAAACTCTCAGGATAGTGACTACAAATTTCAATTCTCTCGTCACCGAAAAAAAAAATTAAAAAGTTTGAAGGTATTACTCATCAAAATAGATTGAGTTATAATAACCAAATTCTTGGGTCATATATACTACAAATTTTAAATTAAGAAACTGATCAAAATAGATTGAGTTATAATAACCAAATTTAATTAACAATACTGATTTTTTGGTCTAACCATTAAAAAGAGAATTGAAACCTCCTACAAATTAAATAGTGAAGTAGTGAAGGGTGTAAAATCCCACTAGTTACGGTAGAATTACATTTATAAAATTAATAAAACATAATTTACACCACTTTGTTCCAGTTTCATTGGTTAGGCTCGATACCACTTATGTCTAAAATATATAAAATATAATTTGTAAATACTATATCATTCCTTAATTTTATAAATCTAATAATATGTTATACCTTACTTCTATGAATAGTCTTTCAAACTTTCTATTTAAAATGCACTTACTTTTCTTGTATGTCATGGTCCCGCCATTAGTACCTAGTAACATTATATATATATATATATATATATATATATATATATATATATATATATATATATTAATGTAATTATAATAGATCAAATTTTGAACTTTATAATTTTTTATAATTCAAAAATATGGTGACGTTGCATATATACGTAGATCTGTCAAAGTGAGTCGGCGGGACAGAGCCCACCAAAGCCTGCCTTGTGACGAGGTAAGCTAAAAGTCCGTCAATAATATGGGTCTAAGGGAAGTCGACAGCCCCACACCGCCTTAGTTTTGCGGGGGGCCGTCAAAATATTAACTTTGTAATTTTTCTAAATTTATAATTTATATAAAAAATGTAAATGTTAAAATCATTTTAGATAGTTTAAACTATAAAATTTAAACAAAAGTAGTCTAAATATAAGAAAATTAGCGAATTATCTTAGGATTTTTGCTTCGTAAATTTGTAACATTTATTTATTTTAATAATTTTTTAATTTAGTAATTTAACAAACCCCGCTGATCCGCCAAGCCCACGAGTTAAGCAAGGTGGGCTAAAAAGCATGTCAATAAAATAGGCATAAAATCTCAAAGCGCACTCTGTCCTATTGGCAAGGCGGAGCGGGTTAAGTCCGTTTTGACATCTCTACATATATGGTAAAGATCAAATGTCTATCATTGTACTAATTGGATTCTCCATTGCCATCTCCAAATCCATCAAGAAAATACTCCAACAATTTGACTATAGAAAGAGAGGGAATGATGATTGTCATTCTCTAATCCTTTTCACCAGTCTATAATATTGCATGGGCCTTCTCAAATTTGTGCCTATAATAAAATAATAAGACTACATTTTGTTAAGAGTGTACAAATTTTATAAGTAATGCCAATTATAATGGTGTACGAATTTTTCTTTAAAATCTAAAGAAAGAAATGCCTCCTCTTCACCAATACCTCTCAAAACCATAGTTTCATATGTGAAATTTTGCCTTTCTCATTGTCCTAGACCATGCAATCAAATCCTCCATTTGTTTCATTCATTAAGGTTTTCTATAGAACATCTTTGCCCTTACAGAACATCATGGCCAAATATATCTGTCAGATCAATTGTTGAGCTAATTTCATTTGTGGTTTATCATGCCATGGCAAAACAGCAAAAGACTAAACTCTGCAATTTCTTTTCAGAGAAGGAAATAAACAAGAAACTTATGGCGATTTACAGACAATTTTAGAGGACCACAAAGCAAAGAGGCCGGCTTTTTTTTTTTTTTTTTTCCTTACCAAAGAAAGAAGAATGAAAGCATGGAGTTCAAGACTATTGCCCCTAACCTGAAAGAAACTCCATCGTGAGAAAAAAAAGAAAGAAATGAAAACAACCCGAATCGCTGGATATGCTACATTTACTGGTCTCACTGACTAATCTAGCGGCGACCGGTTGACAGTGTAAATTATTTCTGCAGGGAAATAAATGGTGTGTTTATCTACAATGACACCAAATGGGATGGTGGAGATCAGGCCTAGTAATCAATCATGGGTTCTCCAACCGTCAGATTCCTCTCCACTGTCCATGGCAAGTTGAAGAGCTTCGCAGTGACAAACTTGAAGATCTTATTCACATTGATGTTGTAGGTTGCACTAGAGAAGAACAGGGTAGCATTCAGTGCCTTTGCATATGCTCTTGCCTGTTTCCAGTCACACATAGATACATGTCAATATTACCCCAAATTTCATTCTTTTACCAGAAATGTAAACAAAACCAGAAGCAGAACACCACCTCACTAGCAATTGTCCACTGCAAATCTAAAGGCAGTTCGACGAAATCATCAAACTTTGTCCCAATCATCACCGGAATTGCTGTCTGAAATTAACAGAAACATTCTGCAGTCAGATGAATGTACCTTCAAGAATCCACCATTCTAACATTTAGGAGCAATACCTCACCTGATTCCATTTTCTGGCTTGTTGGAACCACCCTAAAACACTGCATATATGAAGGAACAATTTGCAAATTCAGAATTCAAGAAACTTATGGGTTTATAGCATGAGAATCGATCACAACTAAAAGTCTAAACTAATAGTTGGACAGCATATTTATGTTTATATATTATTGGCTCAACACACACCCTCATGCCTAGGGTCTGATACCCCATAGAAAAATATGTTCTGTCTCAACTAAAACTAAGTTGATAATTGGACAGTACATTTATGTTTATATATTATATGCTGAAAGATCTGGGTCCATACCTATTAAGGGTGCACCTACTTGTGAGATCAAACATGAACAACATGGCCACAGAGTCTTTACAAGCAGCACGAATATGGTACTGAGATGAAAAATCAGTGCCTGCATTATCATACTTTTTTAGTGCAAGATATTGTGAGATTATTACAGAAATGGAATTATGTGGGTGGCTCCATTACCTTCCACTTCCCAGATGTTGTAAGATATCTGAGCCCCTTTGACATTAATTGTCTTGTCCATCTGATTCAGTCCATTTCTCGAAATCCCTGCCTTCCCTTTCTCTTTCCCTACGTACTTAGTCTTCCATTCATAACAAAATCAAGCATTTAGGTAATGATGAAACGAAGAAGGGCAATAGAATAGAATAGAAAAATGCTAACCAGAAAACTGGTTTTGCCAATTTGGTTATCGCCCAAGAGGCTAATCTTCAAGGCGACCAAATCGGAGCCGTCCTTGTCGAGATCGAAGCGGGGCGGGTCGGAGGCGGAGGCGGAGAAGCTGCATTCGACGGCGTCGCGGGGCAGAGAGACCGCAGGGGGTATCACGGCGGAGGCGGCGGATGTGGTGCGGGGCAACTGGCGGTACTTGGCGGACTTATGAACCCGGCGAGCAAGGATTTGGCGCCAGAGGCGAGTGAGGTATTTCTGCAGAATTGAGGTCCTCAGCAGCAATTTTCTCTTCACGCTGAGATGAGCCATTATCGTCGTCTTCGTCGTCGTCTTCAATCAATCCCTTTTTGTTCTTGTATGGCACAACAATAACAACAACAACAACAAAAACAACAACATCAATATCAACAACAACAACAACAAAGTTGGTGGTACCTACTCTGAAACATCTTTATCTTTATGCTATATATATATATATAAAAGTGGCGTTACGGATACAGAAGAAGAAGAAGAAAGAAAAAGGGTAGAAATTAGTTACGGCCTCCTCAACCTCTAGCTTCTTGCCTTCGCCATGAAAGTAATGGTGACAGGATCTCTCATCTTTTGTAGAGAATATTTGAAATTTATTTTGTATCGTCATTTATTGCTTCCCCTTTTTTTTCCCAAACGGCCATTCCACAAGCTTATGGTGGCCTCGCATTCAACGCGGTTGACCGCTTTTCTCGACCCATGCCAATTCCCAAGTCAACTTTTTTTCTACTCATCCAATTTCAACTTTATTCTTACTGCTTACGGAACATTTCACATCTTTATTCATTAATTAATTAATAAATATTCTCCAACAATAACCGATTATTATTTATCAACATTAATAAAAAATCAATTTCATTATTTTTTTTGAATACTATTAACTACGTTACAATGTAATATCTGTTCATACATACTTTCTCAATCTACCGAAGCACAAACCTATGACCTCTCACTTGGGAGGGCCACAACTATGCCGACCACAAGGCCTTTGGCTCAATTTCATTATTTAATTCAGGTAAGGAATACATTTAGAAAAATTATTATAATTGATGGCGCAATGGGATCCCGAAGGCCCATTTTATTGAGAAAGTCTTGACCCAAGGAGGAGCCAGTTTTATTGCTAAGAAGGAATGACGCATGATGGCCCAAAAGGAAAGTATAAAATGCTAAGCTAAGAAGATGCAGCAAGCAAGATTTAAACTTATACCACGGGTTAGCAATACAAGCACCAACCACACAAACTACTTAGTCTATGTATATCAAAAGGCAGGATATTTTACTTATCCATGTGAAGATTGTTGGCTTTCAAGTCGTGGGTGACACACGTGTATAACCAATAATGAAAGTAAGCTAGAGTCGTACATTTGTCAACCATCCAGAAGGTCTTCAACACTATATATGGGGCTTGATGTCTTCATTTAGACATTACCTATTGGACCATTGCAACACTTATGGCTTAGTGGCTCATGGTCCTAACCTTCAACCCATACACTAGGGTTTGATTCCCAGTAGTTACAATATTATTTCTAGTCGTTTTTACCCATAATTTGTTCCCCACAAACCAACTAAGCTACTCGGAGTTGCTTTTCTATTGTTAAATCCGATGAACTATAATTTTAATGAAAAGAACTGAATTTGTTGTTATTTCGGGGGACAAAAAATTTGCAATTTGCCCATACTTTGACAATATATGTGAATGAGCTTTCAGGCAAGGTCGAAGTGTCAAAATCATGGAGACATGGTTGGATAAGATTGCAACGGTAGCAAGGTTCAACCTTAGGAGTTGTAAAGGACAATGCGACATTGCGACCTCCTTTTCAATGCAAGGGACCCATGGTGAGTTGAAATAATTTGTATGAAAGAAAAAAATATTGTTTTGTTTTACTATTAATTCTATATTTCTATTGCAATGTAGTATCTGTTCATAACTACTTTCTCAATTTACTGAAATACAAAAAAATCAATATTGCCACCCAAGGCTCTCTCTGCCCGTTTAACGGTCCGGGATCCTCCGGGGTCCACCCACGCGTCACGGTGTTCTCCTGAAATTCCTCCCCACAAAGAGAGCTCACTTGCCACTTGAACTACCCCACTGGGTTAAGAGTGTATTTAATATTCAACCAAAAGAATTGTAGTATTTTATATTCATGGTTTTGACAAAAAGAATCTAATTAAGATTAAAAGCTCAAAATTTTGTGGACCTCATAGGTCAGACTTCCCCTTCCCCTTCACTTGAACAAAGGTCTTTGGGTACATTAATGCTACCTTTTGAGCAGGATTTTGATGCAAATATCACTTTATTAAACAAGTAATGTCAAATCTAGAAGTGATATTCCATCCATCTTTGCCTTCTTCAAGACATTCTGCTGTTCTGTGCCTAAAATCTCTGGTGTCACAATAAAATGTATGAACCATTTACATAACAAAAAAGATCTTGTTTATACCGGGGAACTAGGGTGCCCATCTTCACTTTGATCGAGTTGTCGCTTGTTGGAGTTGTTGCCACTGCTTTTCCTCTTCAGCATTTGCTTGATCTCGGCTTCCTTCTTGTCGACAAAATCTATCAGGTCTTTGAAGCTGGGAGCACGAAGGGTGCCACCGCTACATTGGGTAGTTTCGGGCTCATTGACAACCTGATCCATCTCTTGCTCGGGGGTGTAACGACGGTACTGCAAGCACACCCTGCAGAAGAACACGAGGAGGGCGAGGAAACAGGCAATGCCACAGATGAGGAATAGCCCCCAGAAGCTCTTCAGGGAAAGCCTGCTATCGTCCACCTCGGTCTCTTGTGAGCAGCCTTCTTTAGACAGCCATTTGTCATGGATTCGTTGGAGGTCCCCGTTTTCTGACAGTTGAAGGATTGCAGTCGACATATCAACCGCCAGAGGGGAGTCCCTTTGAAATGCCTGGCCAGCATGATGTTAGGATAAAACGCTTACCACTACGTCAAAAGTTATAACTAGTAGCTCCTGCCTAACAGGTAGGGCCAGACAGGATACTGGACTTGGCCCTTCGCCCCTTCAGGGCCTCTGCCCAACAGTTTATGTAATGTAAAGTCAATTATGATGCTAGGTGAAGTTAAAGTACTTACAAATCCCCATCCACTCTTAGTGAACTCCTGGCCAACAATCCTGAAATTGCATTTCGTGTTGGACAGGAAAACCTCGATGTATGGAAGCTCATCGACTATTGCAGCAACTCCCCCGCCTTTTGGACCTTTCTGTAGAGCATCAATATAGTCGTCTGGCTTTTTCAAGATCCGAAGGCGGGATTCTGCCACATTCATCTCTTCAATGAGATAGTTATACGCAAATGAACCATCTTGGATTCCTATAGGTTCAGAGCTCGAGATCAAGCTGTCAATCCCTTGAATGCCTGTGGATAGCTGCTGGACTGTGAGGATTGAAGTCAAGCTAGCTGTGTAACTCGAGTTTATAATCAAAACCACCCAGAGCCACAGAATCAGCACCAAACGTCCCAACGTGCTCACAGTGTTCTCCCCTATCGAATTTAAAAACAGATTAGTACCGGGAGTTCTCATAGGTAACTGATCATTAGAAAACACGGACAACTTGAATGGAAAGATTGACAGCTGATGGGGTGAACTTACTGTGTGCAAAGAACATTGTCGAGAAACTAAACCTGCAAGAATAAACCACCTGAAGTTATGAACACGAAAGGGGAAAGTTCAATTCAAAACAATCTACACGAATGTATTAATTCTAGACAGTAATAAAATTATGTTTGAATCAACTTGCTCTATTGAGTATTGTCTGCACAAGTTGAGAGAAACTAACCAGAAGACGGTGACAAGTTGTTGTCGTGGTGAGCCACGGAACTCCTGATTAATCCGATGTTCAAGAATCCAAACAACAGTTCCAACAAAGAGAAAGAAAGCCCCGGTGACACACCACATTTGCAGTGAAAATGGTTGGAGAAAAGCCCATGGATTGGATTTACCCTCTTTGACAGGCACGACTACCACTAGCCCCGATTCGATATAAGGCTGAGTAAAGTCCACCATCCTTGTCCGGTTCATGGTAATTGTAACATCCCCAACAGCTGCATCGTATTTCTAACAGTGCCAAACGAAATGCAATAGAACAAGAAAAATGATTAACCTTGCACATTTTTTGGAATAGGCAGTAACGCAGAATAGTATTAGACAGAAGAATACTTAGCAAACCGATTAGTAGTAGTACTTACTTGTTTTGCAACATCTTCCACAATGTTGTTGAACGAGGGGTTTCGTTTGCCATCTCCATATAATTCATAGACGTGAGGAACCGGGTAAGGTAACAGCTGTACAGCAGCTTCGAATATGTCAATACAGTATCCTCTCACCCCAGAAGGTCCTTTTTCTTTACTAACAAATACAGGATAAGTAACACGGTTGGGGACTGCAATACGCAAAGGCTTTCCATTATTGGGGAATACCCATCCCCGGGGCTGCTGTGTAACATCACCAGGCCATATAACGCCGTTTAGATGTTGGCTGCTGGTTGAAGAGTTTGGAGGCATTGCATACAAAATCTCGGGAGTAACTTGAGATAGCCCAGAATAATTCGACCAATAACCTAGCAACCGTGATCCAGTTCCAGCAATGTTGAGAATATCAAACGCGGGATGAATCAGATCCCTATCTGCATCGAACTTAACTTGTCCAGTTAAACCAGTGAAGTTAACACTAGTAAGTATCTCGAGTAACTTGTGACCCTGGTCGAAAATACGGAGAGATGACAAATGCAGGGAACTGCCTTTGGTATCCTGCAATCTCGGGTCATCAGAAAATGTAATATTTTCACCTTCATTGAAAAAACGATCAAGAGCACGTGCAAGTAACCACACCGAATCATAAGCATAGAGTGCATACGAATTAAAGCCCGAGGTTTCTTTCTCCTTAAAATTTCTCCAGCGAGATGCAAACTTTTTCTTCTGATCCGTGTCTGGGGTGTGATGGCGGAGTGCAATAACCCCTTGTAAGACATTTATCGTGTCTGGGTCAACTGATTGTGAAGAATCTAGAACAGAAGGAAGCCAATCTGTAGCAATCCAAACATAGCCACTGGAAATCATACCAAGACTCTTTGCTACTGAAAACAGCAATAGCCCAGAATCAGGATTTATATGCACTACATATACTCGAGATTCCATCAAATTCACATTGACTAACACGTTATACATCTCATTTCTCGAGGCCCCGGGAGAAAGGCCTGCTTTGTAAGATATCTTGGCACGCTTCCTAGAAAGAGCATCACCCAATGCTGAAATCCCATTTCTACCATTATCGTCATCAACGTAGATAGCAATTACCTCTTTCCATCCAAAATACTCAACAAGATCAGCAACAGCGCGCATCTGGTGGTAATCATCCGTGACTGTGCGAAGAAAATATGGGTACTGCAGAGAAGCAAGAGTCGGGTCTGTTGCCCCAAATGACAAAAGCGGGACATGAAGTTCATTCACAATGTGAGAAATTACATGCGCTATTCCAGAGGATTGTGGACCAATTGCAGCAACTACATCTCTTTCCATCAGCTGCAAAGCTACAAAGCAAATAGCTCGGTTTACAACTAATGCCATTGTCAATATATCCTAATCGAAAAGTCTAATGCAATGGTTAGGGACAAGCCAAGATCATGGTAAGAAAGAAAGCAAGATAAAGGTATTAGCCTATTACCATCAACAGTGCCAATGAATCCGCTGCAATTTGTATCTTGCACTATGAGGTTCAAATTGGTGCCACTAAGAATACTCGAATCAGAATTCACATCATCCACAGCAGCTTTAATGGCTGGCCTAGCAGAGCGTCCAATAACTGAGTTTATCGTGAACAAAGCTCCAATATTCACGACCCTCGGTCTGGAAGGAGCAGTTCCATTCCGACCTCCTAAAACTGCCAAAGGCACCGATAAACAACAAATTACCAATAGAAACCTGCTCTTCAGATGTGCATGAGCCTCCATCTCTACTAAAGCCAACTAAAGAATCAATTCACATCACCATGTCTCAAGAATTCAAGCCCCTGCTAACAGATAAACCACAAAACAATGCTTCAAGCTCAGAAAATCAAGTCTAGAGTAAAAGATACGAACGAGGGGCCGATGGCCTTAAACATTCAAAAGTCATACAGCAGGTAGAGCTTGATGGTGGGGACCCACCAGCAAGAATTTGATTGAAGAAAGAGATGGGACTTGGGAGTCTGGTGTGTTCTCATTCATTTGGCAAGCATTTAGAGGCAAACACAGAAGAAATCTTCAACAAATAATCTAGAAAAAAAATAATAGTTCTGGAAAAATTAAATGCTTCAAACTCAGATAGATAACAAGCCATTCCCAAAAAAGATACTGAGTTACAAGAATTCAAATAGGAGCAGATACTAGTTAGATAACATAAAAATCAGCCAAAAGAAACATAGGGACAACCAACAAGTGGAAGTTTCATTACAAAAAATAATATAATAATATAATAAGAAACAAAATCTTAGCAGACACAATTGATTCCCACTGAACCCAGTATTTAAACATGAAAATCTATTACCTTCAATTTCACCAAACACAACACATTTGCTAATCTGCACAATCTATACAGCTACCACAACAAATTATATTCCACTCAAAGGACAAAAAGATCTTTAAAAACAATAAAATTAACACAAGTTGAAGAAACCATTCTGTAAATTATTCCAGCATTCATCAAGGTATTACCTTGGTATCCACTCCTGGGCAGCTGAACGCAACCTCTTTTGCAGAGGATTCTCCCCAGAATATATAGTTGTGTGTGGACAAACAAAGGGCAGAATTTTTTTTTTGTTTAATATTTTCCTATTTATAGGTATTTATAGACAAAGAAAGTGGGGAGGGGTTCACTTCTCTTTTCCCTGTAAAGGCTCAATGAATGGCCATGTTAGGGCAGTCTTGAAAGCTCAGTAAAGAATGATTCTTGAACACTCATTGCCCCTCAGCTTCTTGTTCCCACCTTTAAAATTCTACAGTCATGCTCTTTAGCAGTAATTATACGTTTCAGTACTCATGTATTCTCACTTTTTTTTTACTGTGATTGATAATAAAAAATAAAAAATTATAACTTCTATTATTTAAATTTTCTTTCTTATTAAAATATGTGGATAAACTTATTATTTTTCGTTTATGGGGTACCATTTGTTCACCAAAAGTGAGGTGGCATTATTTGCTGTAGATTTTTTCCTACAAGTAATTATTATTTTTTTTTGCAAAATCCTACAAGTAATTATAAAGAATGAGTTTAACCTGTCAAGCTGACAACATCGAAGGCTACCATTGTGCCACGTCTTCAACTGGGCCAAGGTATCCCTTTCATCAGATGGTGTCAAACTTCAATGAAGAGGATAAACTTTTCTGAGTCGGACCACGTGTATTTGCCATTGTGTAGCATGTGATACCAACCTACCGTATTCAATACAATAATTTCGGACAACCTTAATCAAGTTAGTCGAACAATTTCAAGTTCATTTTTTAGTTAGAGTTATTTATTGATTTTTTTATTTGAAGTCACAAAGCAAGATTCACCTAGAAGGTTATAAGACACTTCAAATAACGAGTTTTCCCGTAAATTAAATGATACAATAATCTTAAACTCTGCTTCAAAAAGACAATCTAGTGAGCGTAATATAATTCTTATATTTAAAATATTATTACAACTTCAAATTCTTGACAATGCATTTTCAATATTTTTAAGATATGTTGTTATACGATAAGTAAGAAAAAAAGAAATAAGAGAAAGTTTGGGGACTTGAACAGGTAAATAAAGAAATATCTTGAAGAGGCCAATTATGTCATTTTCGAATCAGGAATCGCCATCTTCAAAGTGTCCCCATTGTTCTGAAAGTCTGCATCAACCATACGTACTTAAATAATCAATTAATTATTTTCCACGTGGATTATAAAAGGAGAATTAATTATAAATAAATACGTAAACATAGAAGACTCTAAAAGTACTCTGTAATATAATAATTTCTTTTCAAGACAAGATGATTTTCAACCTCAACGGCACCATCAATTATTCAATTTATCTTAGGACTCGAATATATACCGCCAGCTATTGGGTACTTTCTTTTCTTTTCTTTTTATTAATTTTATTTAGATAAAAAATAATTCTTTTTATTAAATTTTTAGACAAAGAAAAAACAATTATTTTATGAGATAATAGGTTCTACACTTCTATTCCAATCAAGTTGATCACAATTAGCTTAATAATCACGATGTTGCAAGTTTGACTCTCTATAAGATCTGTTCATTGGTCTTCTTGGGATGACAACGGAAACCCACAGTCAAGGTAAACTCCACCTTGACGGTAGCCGACAAAAGACCATAAGGAGATAAAGTAACTTAGTGTCTAAATTGTTATAACTCACCGACTCAAATCATAAAATCTAATAAATTGTTCCTATTAAGAGTAAAACTTGAAACCTTGTGCTTAAAGTCAACAATCTGATTAATTTAATTAGACAATTGAATTTAATTTATCTCATTGTAATTCTTTATCTATTACAGGTCTAACTTAATGTTCCGTGACATTAGCTATAAATAATTAAATAGAAGAAAGATGCATAGAGAGAGGATGAGAGCATAAGTCCAAACTCTCAAAAGTCCTCAGTAGGCTGCTCCAGCACGCAGAAACTGATGCAACTAATTAAGACTTATTATTGGAAAACTGGCCACTAAAAACAGAACCAAATTCACAGCACTATGCATATGAAGACAGAATATGATCCCCATTAACGTTATTCTGAACTCATTACCAATAATCCTAAGGCATTTTAGGCCCACTAATCACACAGTAACTCTTTACTCTTCTAACTTTATTATTTCCACGTACATCAATATTGACTTGTGCAGATAAAATGGCATCTCTTTTTCCTCAATCTTCATCATACATGAATAATAAATCAATTCATAGTTTAATACGGAGTAATAAATTAAATTCTTTCAAAAATATCTTGAGTGACGTAAGAACGGCACTATGCCATACGACCACAAATATAATATTTATGCATTATATTATATTATAAATTTGAAGTCTTGAGTTTATTTTTGAATAACATAAGAGTCTAAAGTTTACTATATATATAACTTTATATCAATTATGTTGATAAGAAGAATATCATTAATCAAAGATGAATAACAGGACAATAATTATAGAATAGAACTATCTCATCTTAGAGGTAACGCCAATCAAGTCAGTTAGACAATTGACTTGATAATCACAACATTTCATGTTTGACTTTTCATACCAGCCCTTTTTGGTCTGAGCTGATCAGCCTTAGGTTGTTAGAATCTCATGTCATATGATACATTTTCATGCGCTAAACTATTAGTAGCAAAGTCTTGCAAGCATACACACACACACACACACACACACATATATATATATATATATATATATATATATATTCCTTGGTCAAACAAATTAAACCACTTCTCACCATGGCTACAAACAAACAACAGGCCCGAAATTATGAGAAAAGAAATTATTTTATTTTTGTCGTATTAATTTAATTCATATAACACGTTTAACAAGTCTTTGGCGTATCATAAAATAACAGTATATGGTATCGCAGTCCACTCGTAGTATACGACGAAACAAGCATTAATATGAAAACGAAAGTAATGTACCTATCAGACAAGGTTTGTATTCCCTGCCTCATCCTATACGACGAAACAAAAGTAATGTTCATGGGCTCATGCCCAACTCATCTTATCGTTAGACCAATGCCCGGGGCTTGAGTCGTAGATTTTCTTATTGTGAGGTTGCATATATAACAAACAATTTAATGGTAGTTGAATAGTGGAGTTGTTATATCATAGACCAGGGTCCATCTTGTAAGGTGGACTCTGGTCGTAAACGATATTGAATTGTGTATTTTTAGTATTAAAATTGTGAACTTCCGGAATGTAAATTGTGTTTCTAAATCAAAACACATAACACTTGTACTAAATTTTAAAATAGATTGAATTGTGTATTTTTTGTATTAAAATTGACTGAAGTATTTGAAAGGAGCTTGTGATTTGTGAATACAAAACAAGGTAATTAATTACATCTATGTTAACATTGATGTTCATAGTATACAAATTGTGAGTTTTTAAAAAATAAATTGTGAACATTTAGTATATAATTTGTGAACTATTTTCTATACTTTAGGATGGGTTATGATATTTAATTGTTTATTTGGCAATAATGTAATATGAATGTGCTTTGTAGAATACATTAGTGAATCTGTCTTCATTTTTTGCAACATTTGAAAGAATACGTTGAGATATTATCCAATAATAAATAATTTCAGCATTTGAAACCTATAATTTTATTTTGCAATTAGATTTGTAAATTTGGTGTTTAAAATTTATTGAAACGGTAAAAAAAAAAACACTAAATCAACTCAAAAATTCTATATATGGTGAATATTCTGCATTTTAAAAGATGGGGCAACCTATATCACTATATGTACATGATACTATATTTGAATTACACGCAAAAAACATATAACTACTTGCCCACAAAAAGTGAAATCTCTTAATCTAAGAACCGGGTAAATCACGGTTACTTAATGACCTAATTGGTGGGAGGACCGGTGAAACTGCTAGGGCTCGATTCTGCTTCCTTTCCATTGTGTCACAAGAAACTAACTGACCTACCCGTGCGGACAACATATAACTGCTGCTTGTGTATGTACACACTGAAACTGATAATTGTGAAGCAACAACTTCATACTACATTGATATCTGCTAAGTTGGGACAACTAAGAACTATCTTGCTGGGAAAAGAAGTTTTTGATGGCTTCTTCCTTCTCATCAATGAAGTCAAAGAAATTGTAGACAACCTTAGAGAAGCCCATGTCTGATGGAGAAGAAGAAGGGTCCATCTGCGTCCTTTTAAACCGGATGTACTGGCGAACTGTTTTGAGCAAGAAGATCAACAGAGCAATGACAGTAATGGCGCCGCATAGAAGATAGAGTCCCCAGAAGCTGCTTAGTTGGAGCTCGTCGGGCTCTGGTGTTCTTGCCCTCTCTGATGGACAGTCTGGCCTGCAAAACCATTTCTTGTAGATCTCATAAAGCTTCTTGCTCTCGGAGAGTTTAAGGATTGAGGTTGATAAGTCAACTGCTATAGGAGAATCCTTCTGGAAAACCTGCAGTTCAGACAGTGCAGTCTAGTTTAGTAACAAACAATGACCACATGAAAAACAGGATGTAATGTCTTGGACAAAGTGGTATCAGAGCATAGGTTGTTGCTTTGAGTGTCAGCAAAAGTAGACTGTGTCGTTAAGGCTGACTGTTGGACAGAGGCTTGAAAGGCCAAATCCAGCACCAGGTCTAACTATAGCTTTTGGCATAGTAGTAAGCGTTTATAAACCAATGCAGGTAATATGGATGCGTATAATCATGACAGAGATGATTAGAGGACTTACAAAGCCCCATCCTTTCTTCGCGAAAGGCTGTCCAATGATGCCAAAATCAGTCCGGTTAGCCAGGAACAGCTCGATGTATGGAAGCTCGTCTACAATAGCAGCAACGCCTCCTCGTTTCCCTGGCCCTAGCCGGAGAGCAGATTCATACTCTTCTGGAGAGCGCAGTTGCACGAGCCTCGAAGGAGGAATGTTGAAGTTGTCTCTCATATATGCATACACAAACGATCCAACCTGATATCCGATGGGCGAATTGCTTGCTGTCAAACTGTCCATTCCTGTGATGGACGACGAGAGCTGCTGGACTGTTAAGATTGATGTCAAGCTCGCTGTGTAGCTCGAGGTTACAACCAGCAGTAGAAATAGCCATACCAGCATCACCATCCTCCCGAGGGTGCTTATCGTATTCTCTGCTGAAAATTATAGCAAATTTTGGTGACTCAAAATGATTCTTTGCATAACATTTCAGTGGTTCAAAGACTTTAAGACTAAAACAGCATGGAATAAGAGGAAGAACTAATTACTTATTCTGAAAACGCCAAAATATACTTACAATTTGTCTTGAACAGCGTCGAGAAGCTGAACCTGGATAAGCAAATTAGTCCAAAATGGTTAACAGTGAATAGAAATATAAGAGCAAAATGAAGTTACAGAATAATGGCTTAGGCTTACAGTAACATCGTTCTTAGCTGCCTCTTGGGTGGACCGCGAAAATCATCATTGACACGATGCTCTAGTATCCAAATAACCACTGCTATAACCAGAAAAGACAATCCCGTGACAATCCACATTTCTGCTGTAAACGGCTTTAGAAATACCCAAGTACTTGATTTCGAATTATCAATCGGGGCTACAATGACAAGGCCACTATCCACAAAAGGTTGAGTAAAATCCACAATCCTTGTCCGGTTGGTCACAATGGTAATATCTCCAACCGCTGCATCGTATTTCTGGCAAAATTTTCTAATGAATATAATATCTCAGAAGCTAAGGCTGCTATCCTAAATCAGCTTATATACATATTGGGAATGCAAAACATAAGCAAATGTTACATTAATGTAGATAATATATAGAAGAAAAAAAAATGACATAGATGACTTACATCGTCCACGACCATTTTAACAAGGTCATCGTAAGTTGGATTGGAAACGCCATTTCCATAAGGCTCGAATTTGAAATGGATGTCATAAGGAAGTAGGCTCGTTGCTTCATTAAAAACGTCTACACAATAGCCCTCTATTCCATTGCTGGCATTCACTCTAACGAATTCTGTGAAACCGGTTCTCCTTGGAACTACGATTTTATATGGTTTTTCTTTATTGGCGAGAAGCCAACCACGCGGTCTTGTGCTCTCCCCACCAGGCCACTGAACCTTTCCAAGCTTTTGATCAAGCTCAGACTTTGCTGTTTGGTTGTTTATGGGGGGTTTTCGGGGAGGAGGGGAAGTAGAGAGACGGGAAAATTCTGACCAATAACCAACCGTGCGAATCTGCCCTTCCACAACATTAAAAACCTCAAAACCACTTCCAATAAGGTTCTGCAATGCATCAAAATGAACCTGTCCTGTCAAGCCCGGGAAGTTTATTTGTGTTAAAAACTTGAGAAGATTTTCTCCTCCTTCAAAGACTTTAAACCTGTCAATCTGTGTATTAGTCCTTCCCATGTCATGCAAGTTATTGTTGAACGAAAACGAAAGGTTGTTTCCCTCCTGAAGAACCTTATCAATTGCTCGAGCAACTGCCCAAACAGTATCATACGCATACATTGCCTGTGTAGTTAACTCGGAATGCACAAAATTCTTCTGCTGCATTTGTTTCCAGCGAGAAACGAAAGCAGTTTTCTGGACCGACATTGGAATATAAGGACGAAGCCCCACAACGCCTTCAAGAACTCGAAGAGAAGATTGGTTTCCCGGGGATGAAGACTCCAAACTCGAAGAAAGCCAATGTGTCACAAACCACACATAGTTGCTACTCATCATATTCAGCTTCTGTGCTACCTCAAAGAACCTCAACTTTGCATCGGTATACATGTGCACAACAAAAACCTGAGGGCCTAAGAATTTCGACCTGTTTAGTACCCTCGTTACCTCATCCAAATCAAAGTTCACAGATAACGGGAACTTAAAGTGGATCTTTGACATCCCCTTGGAAAGTTCATCACTTAAATAAGATATCCCATTTCTCCCATATTCATCATCCACAAATATGGCTATCACTTCTTTCCATTCATAGTAGCGAATCACGTCAGCCAAAGCTTTCATCTGAACAGAATCGCTCTGTGTCATCCGAACAAAAAAGGGGAACTGGGATGCAGACAGACTCGGATCGCTAGCAGAAAACGAGATAAGAGGCACTTCAAGACCAGTAGATATGAAAGAAATCATATGAACTATTGCTGAGGACTCTGGACCTATAATTGCCACTGCTTGCTTATCGATAACCTGAAATGCTGACAGATTAATTGGGATCAAAGTTACTTGCTGTGCCAGAAGGTATATACTTCAACATATACAGCTATCACCAGACAATAAATATGGACTATTCAGGACAATTCAGTAGCATAGACATAACAGGAACAAAATTAAAGCTAGAATTCAGAGGTAAAATTATGGACAATTTGTAAGAGAACCAAGGGTTCTAAATGTATGGGGCAACCCCAACTAAGATGGTCAGGCAGTTGATGGTAACCACAAGCTAAGGTTACAAGTTCGACTCTAAACGCGAGTTGTCTATTGGTTTTTTTGGTTTGAGCCGATTAGCTATGGGAAACCTAGGCTTGTTTACCTCCTTGTGATCCAGCTAGGGTCACAAGGCGGGATTTACTTAGTGTACACCCTCGGGTAGTGGCTGCGGGTTTACATTGTCACCCAAAAAAGGGTTCCGAAGGTATGCAAAATTGTTCATCCTGCAGTTCCACTAATCCACTTTCCAAACAGTTATAATAGCAGTATTACATAATCTGAAAACATTACTACATGAATTGGTTTAAAGAACTGAATCAAAAGATGCAACCATTGTCATAACATAACTATAAACCAAGAATTAGTGATAAACTAACATAAAGTCATAAACACAAAGTAAAAAAGAGGTACCTCCAATGGACCCCATGAAAGCACTGGAATTTGCATCCACCTTGATCAAGTTCAGCTTTGTCCCATTCAGAATAGTAGGATCACCATTGACATCAGAGACAGCAATCTCCATGGCTGTCTTTGCTGCCCTCCCTGTGACTGAATTGAAGGTGAAAACAGCCCCAACATTCACAACAGCAGGCCTCTCACACTTGACAGTCACAGTAAGCAACCCCAGAACCAAAACAGTCAAAACAGTAAGAAAAAGAACCTTCTTCATTCTTGATGCTTCAAAGGCAAAAGACAACAGAGCCACAAACCTCTAATCAAGAAACTGTTTCATGTGAAATATTTGGAGAAACTAAGCACAACCCAGAGTTCAAGTCAGCATAATTTTGTGAAAAACATGGTCTTTGAGGAGCAAAAACCAAATTATAAAGCAGCCTCTTGAGAATTCAAAACTGGCAGGTTTTGCTGTGTGGTTGGTGTGAAAGGCACCTGGAGTGGTGTAGCTTGAGAGCTGAGATTAAAAAAAAAAAAAAAAAAAAACTAACTAGAGTGGGAATCTGATACTCCAATTTCAAGGAAAGAGCAAAAGATGGTGATGATGGAAATGGAAGAAAAGGACTTGTTGACCAATTATCAAAGATCACTCAAGTCTAGGTCAACCCATAACTTGCATGATGGTGGAAGATGCATTATTTTCTATCAAAGCTCCTAGATTTTTAATTTGCAAGTTGTGGTACTGTCTGACAAGAAATTTAACAACGTACTGAATACTTCGTACCAAACATAAATGCCAGTGTCCTTCCAAGAATAGAAACAAAGGAAAAGGTGAACACATTTCCTCCCCGAAATAATCATGATCATAAGACTATTTTTTTTTGGTTGGGTTATAAGAAAAACGCCAACAATTAAACTTGTTTAGGTTATTCATAGTTAATCAGCTTAAATCAAGAATGCCAATAACTCCCAATAAGCCATTCAGCTAGGAGTTGAATTTATAATTTTATACTCTGTTCATAATTTGACTAATTTGATTGGAATTATCTTATTATAAAGTTATTTTTATCATTAAAATTTTTATTTTTTTTAAAGTAAGAAAGAATTATAGGGATAAAGATAAAAATGCCATGAATACACAGATGCAGGAGCTTTGGTATTTAGGTTGCAGAGTACTTGTAGTGCAGTGTATTTGAGAATGAAAAAGATGTGACGTTTTCCCAATTTGATTTAGAACTCCTATATGCTTACTAGTCATGGTTTTTAGGATTCTTTTCGGATTTTGCTCCTCCATAGTCACTAGTTTCTCGAGGTGGGAGGGGTCCACCATTGACGGGAACTGCCACGTTTACAACCTCGTAAAAAGGATATGGCAATTCCATTCCTTGCCCAAGTCACTGTCTTTGTTCCAGTCCAAAAGTACAGGAGTTCTAGGGAGGTCCGCCTTGGCCGACCTCGTGGAGAAGTCTGTCTTGATCGACCCTGTGGAGAGGTCAGCCTTGGCCAATCACACAGGGAGGTCAGTCTTGACCAGTCCGGCGGAGAGGTCCGCACTAACCGATTCCGTGGTCAAGTGCGGAGTTTGGCCATCCGGACGGCCGGGTCCGCACTTAGTGCTCCGAACTTGGTTCGTTCCGTATTATCCCGCTCTCCGTCCATTTGTAATTATTCCATCATAAATATACTTCATATAAAATATTTTTTTTGAAAGAAATATAAAATATTTTTAAAATGTTCAATTTAAATGGAAATATACAATCAAAAATAAAATGCTTATTTATTTTGGTGCATTTAATAGAAATGAAAGAGATAAATTGTACATCACTTGACCTAATAAAATTTAAGATCTCCTAAACCTAGTTGATAATATAATAATGTTATTTTATTGATGCACTAATGCCATGTGATGTTTTATATGCCTTTTTTAAGTATATTAATTTGTAAAAATAAAAAAATAAAATAAAAAGTCATTGCCGTCAATGGTGACAGCCACAAGTACAATATTTTCCTCAGAATTTAAAATAAACTTCATTATATTTTCTTTTAAAAAAATATTTTTAAAAGAAAATATCAAAAGGAAGAAATATAATTTTAAAAAATAAATAAATAAATCTGTGGGTTACAATTAGTCAACTAAATTTTATATACGAGTAATTTATTCTAACAACCACCTAGTCAACTAAATTTAATATACGAGTAATTTATTCTAACAAGTAACAACCACCAACTAGCAACTGCATCAGTGCACCACCCATCATTGTCTATTTAATTTTATTAATAGAGCACTCTTGGATACCATACTGCATAAATGATTTCACATTTCTAATAAAAGTTTTTAAAACATTAAGATTTTCACTTTATATAAGTAAAATCTGTATCGCCGATAAAATCGTCTTAGAACGGGAAGATCGTTATTATATTAATAAAGAAGAAACGCGACTACATTCATTAATTTGAAAAATTATTATCCAAATACCGCACCGGTGTACCAACATTGAGAGGTACAGCAACAGCTTTAATAAAATGTTATTCCGATCCGATCCGATCAGTGTATGGAAAGAATACAAGATCATTACTTTAAAAAACTGCAACCATCCTGAAGTTTCGTTTCTTCAGAAATAATCTTTTCTGTTCTTTATTCTTCTTTCAAATTTTACAGCACCGAAAGGCATCAGCAAATCCAGAAGCTTCACCACCACATGTTATCGGCAAAGTTTGAGTCGCTCATTGCTTGGACAATTGACGAATAACATATGGAAGAATGCCTCCATGATTGAAATAAGCCAACTCCACCTGTTCATGTTCATACAGCAGTTGGGTTGTTTTTAGTGTAATCAAGAAGATCAACTGCTAGGTTGGGTGGGTGAAAATGGAAGGAAATGAACAGAATGAAGGGAGATGAAAGAAGGAAGTACCTCGGTATCAAAGCGTACAGTGCAGGTGAAAGTTTTTCCATTGTCAGTCCTAACAGTCACATCCTGACCAGGGCGAATTTCACTAATATTGCTGGGAAGATCAATGGTGTAGCGCTCGTGGCCAGTCAATCCGAGTGAGTCTGCATCCTCTCCAGCCTTGAAACACAGAGGAACGATGCCCATTCCAACTAAGTTGCTGCGGTGAATCCTCTCAAAGCTTTTAGCAATAACTGCTTTTACTCCCTGTTTAAATCATTCCAACTTCACAGTTGAGACACAAAAAAAGGAATTCGAAAGTGAAAGAAAACACTCCTCAGGTTGTCTGGTTGTATGGAAAACTCACCAACAACATTGGGCCCTTGGCAGCCCAATCCCTAGAGCTACCACTTCCATATTCTGCTCCAGCCAAGATTATAGTGTCCTTCCCTTCAGACTTGTATCTCTGAAAGAAGCATGTAGATTTTTGTTATGTATTGGCCAAAATTTGTTATGTACAACACATGCAAGTAAATGCTGCCTAAAATAAGCAAGCATTTGGCATTACCATTGCAGCATCAAACACGTAGAGTTTCTCTCCTGTGGGAACGTGAATTGTCTTTGGCCCAACTTCTCCACTTAGCAGCTTGTTTACAAGGCGGATGTTGGCAAATGTACCCCTGGCCATGATTTCATCATTACCACGGCGACTGCCATAAGAGTTGAAGTCTTTGCGGTCAACACCTCGCTCAAGGAGGTATTTAGCAGCTGGACTATCCTTGTGAATGCTTCCAGCAGGAGAGATATGATCTGTCGTGATACTATCACCAAAGTTCAATAAGCAATACGCATCTTTCACTCCATGAGGCCCTGGGGGATCCATAGTCATGCCTTTGAAATATGGTGGCTCATGAATGTATGTGGAATTAGGATCCCACGAGTACAGCTTGGCTTCTGGGACAGATAACTGATTCCACATCGGGTTCCCCTTTGTAATGGATTCATATGTACTCTTGAACATGTCAGGTAGCACACTGGATTGGACAGCCTACAATAGAAATTGAAAACATTACATCTCTATGTCAACTCATACAGAAAGCAAAATGGCATAACAAAAAGCATACCTCAGCAACTTCCTCTGTTGTTGGCCAGATATCCCTGAAATAGACATCCTTACCATCCTTGCCTACCCCAATTGGTTCTTTCTCAAAGTCAATATCAACCTGCATGCAATTGAAAGAGAAACCTCTGACATCAGACCAATTCTGAGAGAAGCTTACTTGATATTGAAAAATGTAAAGTAAAAAGGATACAGACATTCATTTATTGGATTACTAAATTTTATCAAATAAAAAAAGGTCTTTAACATCACTGTGCACAAACATATTGAAAAACAAAGAGGAATTCTTTTACAGATGCATCACAAAGTTGGTGTATAAGGGATCTTTAATATTCTAAATTTGTGCATCTCCACCCGAGGACAAAACAGCGTCAGAACATTAGGTTTCTTTCATCTTTTTAAATATATGTATCTCCACCTGTATAAGGGGCATCACAACCAGTGGCCCTACTTATGCAAAGTGCTAATTGTCGAAGCACGGCACATTTGTTGAAATCGACACTGTGGAGCATAACATTACAACAAAGAGAAACACGATAGTTCTAAAGAAACAGAAAACTATAAACTAACCGTGCCAGCTAGAGCATAGGCGACCACTAAAGGAGGTGAAGCAAGGTAGTTGGCCCGTGTCAAGGGATGAACACGGCCCTCAAAATTCCTGTTTCCTGAAAGAACAGCTGCCGCAACAATGTCTGCAGAATACAAACCAAGGCTTAGTTAGATAATTGGTCCAATGACAATGTTGAAGACACATACACTGTCTCACAACAGCACCTACTTATATGAAATTAACAAATTAACTACATACCATTTTCTGATATTGCAGAAGAAACTGATTCATCCAAATCACCAGAATTGCCAATACATGTTGTGCAGCCATATCCAACAATGTGGAACCCTTGTTCATTCAAATATTTCTGCAGTCCACTGTGTATTACACCACAAACAGAGAATGGTAAGAAATGGAGGCACAACTGAAATTAATTTCCTTCAGAAAACGCATACAGTACCTTTGTTGCAAATATTTTGTTACAACTCCTGATCCTGGAGCAAGGCTAGTCTTAACCCAAGGTTTTACCTGCCAAAGTGAGTAAAAAGAGCATACAGTAAGAAGACAAATTCTCATCTGGCTAAAATCATTTATGTCTGTAAATCAAAACTGACTTGTAGGCCCAGCTCAGCTGCCTTTTTAGCAACAAGCGCAGCTCCCAGCATAACACTAGGATTTGATGTATTCGTGCAGCTTGTAATAGCAGCAATCACAACACTTCCATGCTTGAGCTCTGCAGGCTGTCCATGGAAGGAAAACTTTGCCACCTTTTCTTGTGCTTCCTTTGGCACAGCAAATCCCTGCATTGGGATTGGAATTTCATAATACTGTCAGCTTTCCAAGAACCCCAGTCTTGTCATTAAATGGAACCAGTTTAACAAATATTCCAATGAACAGCACATGGAGAATAAAAATAGTGGCTGAGGAATAGACGAAGGTTTGAGTGAAAAGGATAGTACTAATGTCAACCAAATTAATGGTTTCAAAAATCTAACGGCCAGGTTTATCAAGTAATGGTGAACTTAAGAAGCTAAACAAGATTAACAATCACCTTAAATCCAACTTTGTTATCAAGGCAAGAATGCCAGTCAGATTTCATTTCTTTTAGTGGTACACGATCGTGTGGTCTGCAACAATAACAAGCAGAGTATCAATAATAACCTTAAATATAAATGTACTATTCAATTTCAGTGTTTTCAGATGCCAGAGAGCATACCTCTTCGGCCCTGACAAGCATGGTTCAACATCTGCAAGGTCTAGTTGCAGGGATGATGAGTACACTCTTTCTTGTTGAGGCTGAGATTTGAAAGGAAACACAAATTTTCAGACATTGTATCAAAGAGCATGAAAGACACCAAGAAGCTGTGAAATATTCTCAAAGGTGAGGCCTACCTCATTATAATCAACAAACATTTTATTTGCACGAAGATATGCTTCAATCATTGACACCTAAATTTCAGAGTTGAAGTTAGGAGATATCCAGAAAGAACACATTACAAAGTTATGTAATTCTACATGCATCACTAATCACTGAAAGACTTACTGTTTCATCACTTCTCCCTGTCAATTTGAGGTACTGCAAGGTCACATGGTCTACAGGGAAGAATCCCATGGTTGCACCATATTCAGGAGACATGTTAGCGATGGTTGCTCTGTCAGCTAGTGATAATTCAGCCAGACCATCACCTGAAATGGATAAACATCAATAAGTTAGGTTCTATTTTAGAAAAAAAACTGCTGAAAAGTGAATGCAATAAGCCCCAGTAAATTCATCAGAGGGGGGGAATTTACCATGGAATTCAACAAACTTGCCAACAACACCATGTTTCCTCAGCATTTGTGTGACAGTTAAAACCAAGTCTGTGGCTGTTACACCATTCCGTAATTTTCCTGATAACTTGAACCCAACAACTCCAGGCAATACCATACTCATTGGCTGCCAGTGCCCAAACGACAACAATAAGAGATTTAATTATAATTTGACTATATATCATGGCATATAGTTTTAGAAAGATAAATCAAGAGATTCAGAAGTGAGCCCAAGATTCTAAGATCTAGAGCTAAAAGTGGCAATTGCAACAAAAGTGGGAAGAGAATGGGAAACAGTTGACTTGTCATGACAGGTAGTTGAATATCACAAGTCACAAGATAAGAATTCAGCTATGAAATACAAAGCCAACACTCAAGGTTGGAGGAAAAAAGCATTGAAACTGGTTACTAATATCTTCTCTAGACATTTTAAATATCATTTAAATGAAAAAATAATGCATGAGGTCACCAATCATAAAACAAACTGTAGGTAGGATATAGTTGTGTAAAAAGAAAAACCAACATTTAAGTATTTTTGAAGACAAGCCAAGGGAGACACTGAACAGAAGGATTCGACAAAACAGAAAAAGTAAATAAATAAAGAAGTTATGCAAAGAATTTATAGTAAAATTACCTGGCCAAGCATGGCTGCTTCAGCTTCAATACCTCCAACACCCCAGCCTGCTACTCCTAGTCCATCAATCATGGTTGTGTGGGAGTCTGTTCCAACCACACTATCGGGATAAAGTACGCCATCAGTGTTAAAGACAACTCGTCCAAGATATTCAAGATTCACCTACCAATATTAAACATTTAAATAGAGTATCAGTATCAGCTCCTGAAATATCATCTGAACAGTTGCGTCAGGGAAAACCAAAAAAGGGACAAGGCACAAGCCTGATGCTTTAGGGTGAGCAAAGACTTGGCACTGGTTCAGTTCAAACCAAACCAATTACTATACTCATGAGAACTGAAACAACAGTTCCTGTTCAAGATTTTAGAAAAATTAAAGTAAAAATAATACATAAATAGCATAGGTGATAAAATGTTACTGCAACCTTCCCTCATAAGGTTCCAGTTCTTCTGTAACCAAGAACCAGAACCACAAGTTCAGAACCCAAACCAAACCAGTGACATGACTAGGCAAACATCAACAAGTAGAAAAATAGTTTATACCTAGAGATTTCAAAACTCGAAGAGTGAAAAATATGACATGAGCAGAGTTAAAGCTAGGCCATTAAGCTTTTAAACTCCAGTACCTGATGGACAATTCCAGAGCCAGGGGGAACAACAAGCATGTTGTGGAAAGCATTAGAACCCCATTTAAGAAAGGCAAATCTCTCCTTGTTCCTCTGGAACTCAAGCTCCATATTAGCCTTAACTGCATTTTCTGACCTTGCAACATCAACTTGAACAGAATGATCAATAACAAGATCCACTGGAACCTGAAATTTGCATCACAGGTAACTAAAACAGATGAGTCAAGGTTATGGGACTGAATCTCATGTAGCGTGCAATGTAGTAAGGAAAAGAAAAACCACAACAGTTACTGCATGACACAATTTTAAAACGGTCTGCAACATGGCATACGGCAGAAATTTATGATGCTGACATTCTTAAACAACACATTTTGAATGACTTCCATCAGGTTTCTCTATAATGCTAATGTCATGAAACTGAAAATATTAGGATTGTGGAGATACATTGATAAACACACAGCTAAAATCATAAAATTTCCTAACTTTTCTAAATGGAAACAAATCCATACTCAATTCGACAAAGTAGAGAAGTAACACAGTATAGGGAAGAAAAGGTATGCTTACCAAGGGGTTGATCTTGTTAGAATCACTACCAAGCTTGTTCATGGCATCGCGCATGCAAGCAAGATCTACAACTGCTGGGACACCAGTGAAGTCCTAACAAGAAAAACAAAGTTTGTGTGAAAACTGTTTTAGCACGGAATTAACATATTTAAGGTGGGAGAATGAAGTCAATAATAGTACTTGTAATAAGACACGGGCAGGCTTGAAGGGTATCTCCACTAGCTTAGGAGCACTGTTTTGCCAGTCAATAATCTTCTCAACATCTTCCTTGGTCACTTGAAAGTTGTCACAGTTGCGAATTGCGGCTTCAAGAAGGATTCTAATAGAGTATGGCAGCTTATCTTCATAACACATTAAAACCCAAAGAAATAGTTAGAAATATATGTGTACTTACTATTCATAAGTTATTTATGACGAATTACAAGTACCATAACAAAATATTGTACAAAAATGTACTTTATCCAGAAAAGGCCCTGCTTTTAGCTTGAAATAGACTGATAAGGAAATTAGGCAGATCCAAAGATCCAGATTATCGAGATTTTCAATAATAAGAATCTAATGATTCCAATCTATGTTTTCTCATCATGAGTCACTTATATACAAGCTGCTATGTGATTTGGCTCATGTCATGTCACACCGAATCCCAGTAGACATTTCAGTTATAGATCTTCTAGGCAGGTATGGACTTTAACTTACACCTAGCATGCAAGTAAAATAAGACCTAAGCAAAGGCATTAAGCTAAACAATACTTTCGTCAAAGCTGTAAGCATAGGGATCATCAAAAATTACCGATCCGGGGATCATTGAGAGCTGGCAGACTGTAGAACTTTCCGAATTCTCCACCTCCTGGCTTGGGGAGACTGGTAAAGATTCCCTTGAAAGGATTCTCGGATGCTGATGCCATTAGCACACACAACGTTAGATTCGTGATTATCCTTTGTCGAGAATCAAAGCTCAAAAAAAGTTTATTCCACCACACCAACTATGCACGTTAGTCGGAAATGGGCTCTTTAACAGTTCCGACACAACAAGCAAAAGCAACAATGAAAAAGCACGGGGAAAGGAGAAAATATCTGCAGTCAAGCCTGAAGATATATTTTATTTTGTTTAATTTAAATTTAAAAATAAAAAACTAATACTGTAATAATTTTTTTTGGAAAAAGAAAATCCAATAAATCAGGAGACGCAGAGGAACAGTAAAAAGACGAAAGTACCCATGGTCGCGATCTTTCGATGGAAATCGTGGAGGACGGGGGCGGCGGTCCTGATCTGAGCAGTGAGGCTAGCGGGGGATTTCCAATCAACGCCGTGGCTCCACCGCGGCACGGAGCATCTGAGCGACCTAAAAGCTGAGGCGAAAGTCAGCGGCCGAGACTGCTGCTGGTAGAACGTGGAAGCGGAGGGGCGGTAGGGCGAGAACGGCGACGAAGAGAAGACGCGGCGGCGGCACAAGGAGGAAACGGAGGAGGAGGCACGCAAGAGCGAGCTGTGATTCATATACATGACTCAATGCTTGTATAAATACCCGTTCGTTCCCCTATCTATGAATAGAATAGATCATTCAATGAAGACGGTGAGGTGACGAGCAGAGAGTATGGTGAGGAAATTGGCGTCTAGTGAGAAAGATAGATGAAGAAGGAGCGTGGAGAGCATATGATATGATATGAAATGATGAAGAAGATGTGGCGATGTTGGGCTGCGTGCCGAATTTCTAGAAGGGAGAACACAGAAAACGCTGATGAGGGGTTTGAATTTTCCTATTCGATTCAAGCGGAAGCTTAGGGCTCCAGGCTCAGGCTGCGGCACAGCTCATGGGGCTTTGGCCCGGTCTGATTCGTTGTACTTTTACGCACTTTAATTATTTTTCCCCTAATTATTGAGGAATAACCGAATAAATAAATTCTTTGTACACATATTAAATAATATCAACTATAAATTATTAACTTAAAATAACTGTTAAGCAAACTATCAATACAATTTAATTCCTTACCATGTGTCATGTTAAAGACTTTTCTTTTTGATGATTAAAAAATATATAACCACTGTTCAAGCATGTACTCGATGGTATCCACTATATAAACATTACTCTTATATAATAACTCACACACTCTACTATGAATACCTTATGTGACATGTTTGTCCGAGAAAATAATTGTAAAAATTGAATTTGTAAATTACGACCTTCTAGTATAATAATCATGTTTTACTCACTCTATTATAGCCTTTCAAGATATATCATGTTAAAGTTATAACTTCTGAACCAGGTTTTAGTTTTACTATTACATAATACCATATGCTATATGCAAAAATAATAATTTTGTATGATAATATAAAGTATACTTTATTTTAGAAATCATATCATTTTAAGCAAACTTTTATAAACAAATAATATTGGGTTGCCAACTATCATGTATTGTGATGGCATTTTGATTACAATTCTAGGTGGGTGGTCACCGCGGTGGGTCTTAGATTATTTGGGCAAAAGATGTTTGAGAAAATATAGAACATATACTACTTTGTAAAGAATCATAAGCATTTTAAAAAATAATATTTGGTCGAGTTACATTTCCTTTAAAAAAAAATTATTACTTTGTATTTGACTTTTTTTTATTTAATTAGTACATAAATTGGTTATAAATTTATAACATTGAGTAAAATAGATAACAGTATTTTTTTTGTGTCAATAATATTTAATAAGATGGAGAGAGTGGAAGGCATCAAAATTAGGTAACCTTACGTCCTCACCTTACCTTCTTTTGTTCATGGAAAAGTATGTATGCACGTGAATTTACAATTTAAGCTTTTTTGCTCACATACCCTATTTGCGAATTTATGATTAATTGAAGAGTTTATTACCAAAATGGTCCCTCGACTATTACGAAATTACCAATTTGGTCCTCAACATTTTTTCGTGACCAATTAAGTCATTCGACTTTGAAAAATTTAACCAATTTAGTCCTCCGTTTATTTTTCTGTTAAACATCCGTTAAATCGGGACCAAATTGGTAAGTTTGCTATAGTCAAGGGACCAAATTGGTAATTAATTTTCACTGAAATGGTCCCTTGACTATAGCAAAATTACCAATTTGGTCCTGATTTAACGGGTGTTTAACGGCAAAATAAACGGAGGACCAAATTGGTTAAAATTTTCAAAGTCGAGGGACTTAATTGTGTACGAAAAATTATCGAGGACCAAATTGGTAATTTCGCAATAGTCTAGGGACCATTTCGGTAATAAACTCTTAATTGAAATTGAGATGGTAAACTAGCCAATTAACTTAAAATAAGTTTAAAAGCATTATTTAGAGGTGCACCTCGTTATTTATCACGGTAAATAACTTTTAATTTTGGACTTCAAATTTATTAATTGAAATTTGAAAGAGAAAAAAAGTATTTAATTAAAGCATTGATTCAAGTAAACATCATTTTAATCACTTAATACTATGGTGATGCATGAATAGTGATACTTTTTGCACACACGTAACTTTTGATATATGAAAATGGGAAAAAAAAATTAAAAATCGATATTATTTTGTCAAAATTAGAATTTAATTGTGTAAAATCTAAAACCCTAGTATGAAATTGAGTTGTACTAACCTTAATTGCAACAAATTAGAAGTTCTAAGCATTAATTACCCTTGTTTCAATTGAACTACCTACTTATTGCATTTTCATTTAAAGTACTATGCGACCATATATTACACTTAAATTATTAATAAAAATTAAACTCTCTTTTTGGAACCAAAGGCATTGTGGTTAAGCGGCATGAAGTGATTTTCCCAAGCAGGAGATCATGGGTTTGAACCTTAGTGTGGGTAATGTTGATTTTGTTGGGCTCTCCAGGTCGTCATACTTTTTTTTTTTACTTTTCGTTCTTAGTATGATTCTAATTCTACACCCTACGACAGCTAATGAAACAAAGTTTAAGAAATTATTTTGAATTAGTTGACCAGTTGAATTGTACATGTAATACTCCTTAATATAACTTACATCGTTGTAACCCATGGTCGTAAAAATTATTCAAAATGGACACTCATTTGAAATTTCGTGGAATTGAATGGAAAGGTCAATAGTGGGCATCAAATTGGCTAAGCTTATTATCATTCCAAGTACTGCCAACTTTTTGGAAGGAAATCTTATGGGAATAAAAGTAGCGTGGGCGTGACTATAGTTATTTGATTTTTCCACAACTGAAAGCTCTAGACGTTCTGGCTCGATTTCGGTCCCCATGGTCGTAATATCAGATATTTATTTCCTTTTCAAACAAAAAAAAAATCAGATATTTATTTTTTATTTATCAATTATTACTGTAAAATGTATAAATACTTGAAAGAAGGCCCTTAACAGACCACCTAATTAAATATCTAAAGACTTTTTAAATTAAATTTCACTTTCAAACTTCCTCATGACATGACAATACAAAGAATATACATCTGTCCTGCGTGATTTAATAAACGCATAATTGTTCATATTTCTACTATACGTTTAAGTTTACTTGGCATTAGTATTAATTTTGTCCAAAAATATTCTTCATGTGCTTCATTTGCTTAATTCGGTGAAATTATTAATGATTAACATGATGAATTGGATATTTTTGAAACGTTTTAAATTAAATTAGAGTTAATAGGAACTAATATGAAACTGCTAAGAAGAATGATGCAATACTCCTTACATAGCCAAAAAAAGTGGTGTACTCAATGGTATTGGTCATATGCACAAACCAAGGCAAAAGTTAAACAAATCAACGTTAAGTTGTAATTCTCGCTCAATATGACTATTGCTCAATATTTTGATCATATTATATTACATGTCTAACCCTAAATCTCTAAAGAATGACAAAACACTTGTGCACTTTATGGTATGTGATCACACCATTTTTTTTTTACTATATTTTCCCCATGTTTAGTTTGTTTGGTGCATAAATTGAGGTGTTTAACATGGAAATTTGATTAATTAATGTACCTTTATGTATAGTTTATCTAAATTGCACAATAAAGCGAAGAGGAAGCAAATTTGAGCAAAGTTGACCAAATCAAAGCTAAAAGTGCATGAAAAAAAGGAGCACAAGGTTAATTGGAGATGGGCCTGGAGGATAACACGCGAAAATGAGCATACCAAGATTATGACACGGTTTCAGCAACTGTCACGAGCGTTATCATGCCCGTGAGGAAGCACCTGCATTGATCACATGTGTCATCACGTGTGATCACATCCCCCTTAATTTGTCATGGTATTGAATCATGTGTTACATCATCCCAAGTCTTATTTTATTAATTTGCATATTTATTTGTGTTGTTTGATATCCCCTATCTCAAAATTGTTGTTAAGCTTCCACTATTTTCATAAACTTAGTGTCTATATACTTTTCAAAATCATGCTCTAAACTCCATCCCAAAGAACGATAAAAGCAAATTTCTTTGTTTGATTTAACTAACCTAGATCAACATGTCATCGTTTGCACTATTACACCTTCAAAGACCTTGTGATCTAGTGACACCCGGTTGCACTCCCACATGGGAGGGGGTGGGTTATCGCCTTAGTGGAGGCGGTATTGACTATTTGTGCTTCATTTGATTGAGAGAGTAGTTATGAACAGGAAAATATTATTTAAAAAATCCAAGCATAGTGAAAATGGATATTGTTGGGTGTTGGAGCGAGGACAAATTATACCATGGACAATGGTTTACATTATATCGTGGATCCTGGTACAAATTCAAAATAACATTTAGATTATGTACTTGCAGTTGGTACATTCCTGTAGTTAACTGTTTTTATACATATAAACAAATTGAAGGCACATTACATGATAATTACATATACATAACATGATAATCATAAACACATGAATTGCTAATTGTATGTACAACATATGTTAATTGTAGACACATAAGATGTTGGTTAACATACAAAATGTTGTTGTAGTATAGTGGTGAGTATTCCTGACTGTCACGCGGGTGACCCGTCAAAAAGTTGATGTACGTAAAGTGGTGATAATAAAAGATGGTGAAAATGTCGTTTAAGGTCCGATCCTCCAATATATCCTTGTCCTAACTCCTAACTCTCTTGTTGGACATCCGTAAAGGACCTAACAATAGCTTGAATAAGATGATTATCACTCGAAATCCAAGGATATACCCAGATGTTGATAGACCATCTCCAACCATCCACATGTAATTGTAGGTAACATTTGGCGCAAAAGAAGGGTTACTCCCACTCTACATTCTATCTTACATTGTGAATATTTCGTACGTAAATTTTGAATATTTAATATATAAATGGTGTATTTTAGATCTGAATTTACTTTACAAAATAGACCGGAGTACCGAATAATTTGCAATAAAAAATAAGGTAAATTCTTTTAAATGCCGGGAAAAGTGGAAACGTACACCGTACACAAAGCCCAACCCAATAATATTAGAATCTGGCGCCTCAACCCTTTTTATTATATTTTGAAACCGCGCTCTATAACCCGCTTCTTCCCCCCACTCTTTCCCTCCTTTATCTTCCCGCCTATGCCCTATCGCCCGCCTCAATTTCTATTATAACCCCTTCAGCCCCACTTCTTCATCTGCAAATCTGTAGTCTCCCCTCTATCTCTCGTCTTCAATTAGATCTCTCAACCCTAAATCAACATCGCGTTCCACCATGCACCGCCGCACATCTCGAAAGTCCGATGCCGCCGCGGCTTCTTATCTCAGGTACCTGAAGCCCGGGGCGTTGGCTCAGCTCAGAGATTCGCGAATCAGCGCCAGAACTCACCGTGTCTGTGCTTCTCAGCTCCAGATCTCTTCTCCCCTCCGGTCTCCGAGTTCTCCGGCTCACGTTTTGCCTGCTGATGCTTTTCCCTGCTCCCCGGTCCGGATCCGCGGCCCGCGTTGTCCGCAGAGGAAGAAACTCGTCGCCGCCAAGGCGATGTTCTTCTCTGTCCCTGTCCCGTCCAGTCCTGTCTCGCAGCCGCATGAATCGGTTGTTGATCTGTTTAGTAATAGCGAAAGCGTTCTAGTTGCTCATTGAATAGACTGATGTACAAAAAGAGTATTAATTAGGGCTCAATTTTTACCAATAAAAGTTCACTTTAAATGAAAACTTCATTAACTGTGCAAATTACTACTGTTTTATGGCTTAATTGCAAGTCAATTGTAACTTCACATAATCTCATAAATGATCACGGTTGAGGCTAATAAGTGATAAATGATCTTGAGATGCATAATTAGGAATATATTAATTTCAACACTTTTTCTAGCCATCATGAACTCATCGTTGTTTTGCTATAGATGGAAATTTGATTTACTAATGAAAGGGCATGTGCATCTTCTGTTCATTGTTTTGTGGCTTGATTGATGTTTGCTCTTGTAGCTTGTCTGCAGGAACTTGGTTTCATGCTTCCTTTCAATGAACTAGTGCGATTTCGCAACTGGCATTTGGTAAATTGTGCTTGTATTGACTCATGTTGCTTCAATTTCTACTGAGTTCACGGTCAAATAAATATTGGTTTTTGAGTGTGTTGCAGAATGGGATGAATAAAGTGAAATTAGGATGACTATCTCCTAAATATTAATTTTCTCTTGCATCTGCAGTTTAAATGCTAAATTTCTGGTTTTGTGTTTCTAGTGAGTGCATGCAATTCTATCTGTGATTTTGGCCTAATATTTGAAGCAATTAGAATTTGATGCTTCATGTGTTGTGATTCAAGCTACAGTTTGGTTGTTAGTGTCATATGCTTATGGAGGATGGTTTTGACATCTCATAATTTGAACTTGTTCTGAATATACTTGAGGTTTAGGTTTCTCTCATCACTAACAAGTAACAAAAGATCAAGGGAGCAAAGTGGGAAGATATTTGCAGTAGAGAGGCTGTGTGTCTTACTGGCTTCAATTAAGTTCTTGATGGCAACAGGGAAGCTTAATATACAATTCCTGATACTTCTATAAATTAGTTTGTGTCAAGAATGATTATTGTGTTAGGTCATATGCACTCTTTATAAGGATTTTAATTGTCACACATTATAAAAAATTATAAAATTTATAATTCTTACAAAGTGAAAATATTTTAGAGATAGAGATGGCTATAGTAACTTTTGAAATTTTTGACATTAGGTGTAAAGTCACCTTTTACCAAAAACTTTATTCTATAAAAAGATGGCTTTTAGGAAGTATTGTGGACTGAGGTGTAATCTATGATTTTGCTTATGGCTTCAATTTTTTTTCTCCACTTTATACTAAGTTAATTGTTTTTATTTGGAATATGGTTCTATTTATTTTATTTTGGAATTTAAATTTCATTAGTTGTATATTATTTTCATGATCAGTGAAAAAAAAAACATGGATAGGTTCTTAGGACCAAACATGCAAAAAACACCAGCTTGTAATATGCCACGTGCCCCATTGATCACATGCTGAAGAAATTTTGCAGGACAATGCTCCTAGACTATTCCCATCGTTGGGTCATGGGTGATCAATCATGTCTCACATTGTACTCTTAGTTGGCTACTACACATCACATGTTTCAAATTAAATGTGAAACATTCCAAATGATATAATTTTTATTAGTTTTTAATAAAAATAATTAATTAAATATAAAAACACAAAATATATCACAAAATTAAGAGTATTACATGCTCTAATTCGACTATAAAATATATTATGAATAAAACGTTTTCCTTATTACCATACTAATATAGTACTGTACTACAAATTTATTTGCCTAAAACCAAAAGTTGTCAATTTCACTGTTGTGTGGTCTTCCACCATGAGGTCCACAAGCCAACCTCTTAATTGCTATTTCAACTCTTTTTGCAAAAAAGAGAGGAAAAAGTAATAATAATAATCGCAATCATATTACCGTATTAGTTTTCTTAATTACAATTGCTATTTACTCCCCTTTTCATATCTGACTATATAAAGCAATTTTATCAGAAAAAAAGGTGGTAATATAACAAAGACATCACACATGATTGCTTAATACACGTACTAAATAATCATTAACAATTGTATTGGGGTACTGGGTACAAACCAATTCTTTTTCTTTTTTGGGTTCTTGCATTTACCCATGTGACATGTCTAAGGCATTAGATTCTATAGCTTTTCTATCTTTTAGATAATGAAGGAGATTCCTCGTTGTCAAATAGTGTAACTCTATCATACAAAGGATCACAAAAAAGTAATTCTTTACAGTCGATTTTATAATTTTGTAATTATTAAGTCAACAGTTTGATTAATTTGATTATAGTCCCCATCTTTTTATCTTTTTAGCATATTCTAAATCCCTGTCACACTACTATATAGCCTCTGAAAAGCATTCCAGCATATATTCACATTCATTTGTTGTCAAATGAATGTGATTAGTATCGATTTTAAGGATGTTAATGGTGTTTACTGTTTATTTGCCTGTAAATTAGAGTTCAGAATGGTGTTTGAGCTAAAAAGAGGTCATGTAGCATGGGAGCTGGGAGTGGGACTTCTGGGTTCTGACATGGACAGTTTGGTAAATTTGGTGTGTGTGATCTTTTGGCAGTTAGGAGGTCTCCTCTCACTTCTGCTCCAAGTCCCTTCCCTTCAAAGAGTACACAGCACTCAAGAGAGAGAGAGAGAGGGGGGAAGGCAACCCTTATTATGATTAGTATCTTTTTCCCCAGTGACTCATTGTCAAACAGCTGTGTTTACATTCTGATAATCATTTGTCCTTTCTGGGCCTGTTGGGCGCTTTGATTTGATTTGATTCTTGCAACCCAGTTTTCAAAATGGGTTTTTGATGAGCAAGGGAAGACACGGAGACATTGAATTGGAAATGTCTTTCAAGAGCAGGGGAGGAGAGCTGGCTTCAAGAAGTGCAATTTCTAAAAAATGGACACTTTTTCTTTGCTTAAGTAGCTTCTGTGCTGGAATGTTCTTCACCAATAGGTAATCACTTCATATCTTTCTCATCGTGGATTATTAGAATCTTGACCCATTGTGACATTTCTTAACTTGATCATATTTCTGGTGATTTTTATGTATGGAGGGTAAGTTTGCTGTGCTTGTGGATCTTTTTTTTTTTTTTTTTTTTTTTTTTTGGGATTTTATAATAGTTCAGTTTTCTGCTGTTTCATTGGCTTGCAGTTTCATAGCCATTGTTGTGCACTATAAGTATTCTCATTTTGTTTCCTCATTTTTGTTCATTGGATGGTGAAGGAGGTCTAGAATTTCTGGATCTACATTGACATTTCTTGTTTGGGAGAAACCAGTTGATGTTTAAGGTTTTCAATGCTCTTATATATCACCATTAGAACTTACTCTACTTTATAATTCTTATCATTCTCTCATGGCAATATTAGGTATCACTTTGACAATCTTCTTTCTTGCCTCCATGTTCCTGGTAAATTGAGAATCTATCCTTGTGAGTGCAAAATTTCAAAACTTATCTGAAATTGAATGTAATTTGGATAGTAATGACTGTACATTCAAATGAATCTTAGAGGTGATTACTGTGAATAAAGCTTTTGCTAGATGTTCATTATGTGTAGTTTTAGTTATCGAACATTGGAACATATGATGCTGTGAGCCTCTGTTAATCTCTCTGGTTTTTCAACTGTAAAACTAAAATTTGACAGGATGTGGACCATTTCTGAATTGCAAGGGACTGCAACAGCTATAGGTGAAGATGAAGGTCTGAAGTTAGGTTCAGATGACTGCAATGCAGAAGATGTGAGTGTCTTAAAGCTCTTCTTTATCTCCATTGTTAGCAATTTTAAGCAGTAGAAATTAACCTGCAACTTAATCTTGAAACCTGGTTAATCTTGCACTTTTGCCTTTTTGAGTGACAAGGGAAACCCAGTGTGTACTGAGTAAACTCTGCCTTGTGACCCTAACTGGCAAAGGACCACAAGAAAGGTAAATCAGCCTAGGTTACCTATAGTTGACCAGCTCAAATCAAGAAGTCCAATAGGCTTTTTCCGCTGGGAGTCGAATTTGTAATCTTGTGTTTACCAAATCAACAACTTGACCAACTTGGTTCCTACTTTTGCCTTTTTGATATTGATGTTCCTGAATTCTGACATGAGCGGTTACTTGCAGCAGCCAAAAGGTGTGAAGTTATCTAAAGAGATTTTTGGAGAAGTTTCTAAAACACATCATGCTATTCAGTGAGTTCTGCTCCACCCCATCTCCCTTCCTCTTCTCTTCAAGGGTATGACTTGGTATTGTACTTTGAGCAACACGATGGCCTTAGTATCAATTAGTGACTGTAAACTCTGTGCAGGACACTCGACAAAACAATATCAAATCTGGAAATGGAGTTGGCTGCAGCAAAGGCAGCTCAGGAGTCGATTCTAGGTGGCTCCCCTATGTCAGAGGACAATAAGACTGATTCATCCAGAAGAAAATATTTTATGGTTGTAGGAATCAATACTGCGTTTAGCAGCAGACAAAGAAGAGATTCAGTTCGTGCTACGTGGATGCCACAAGGTTTCTGATTGGCTCCTTCTTGTTTACTCTCTTAGCCTGTGACCAAATCATTCTGATTAGTGATTACTCACACATTTATCTGATATATTACTCATTATAGTTTTGTTTTAATGCAACCACATAGGTGAAAAAAGGAAGAAGTTGGAAGAAGAGAAAGGAATCATCATCCGTTTCGTCATTGGCCATGGGTATTGGGTTCTGAACTTACTCCAAATCATATTCATTCTTCAATTCTGTCATCCGAATGATTGCATGTTGGCGAGCATTCTCATTATTTGTCTGATATTGTTAATGTACAAAACGACTCGCAATCTAGTTAGTGTTTTTGGGTGCTATCAAATGGAATCATTAATTTGTACTGCAGTGCAACATTAGGTGGTATACTTGACAATGCCATTGAAGCTGAAGATAAGATGCATGGAGATTTCTTGCGACTGGTAATCCCATCAACCAATTTTGCTCTCGTTGCACACACTTTAAGCAGTTAGAAAATCTAAGATCCGGTGACCATCTAAGCAGGATCACGTTGAGGGGTATCTTGAGTTGTCCGCTAAGACAAAGACTTACTTCTCCACTGCTGTTAAGCTATGGAATGCAGAGTACTACATCAAAGTTGATGATGATGTTCATGTAAATATAGGTAACTGGCTACACTATCTATTCTATGTTTTACTAAAATTTGATGAAATATGAGTGACCTCTTGTTAGGATCAAACGCTTACCATTATGTCAAAAACTTTAACTAGTAGCAAAGACGCAACTTTATTTCCTTGTACCATCACATTTTCGAGAGGAAGGGTGTTGGGTTTGGCCATTCAGGCTTCCGCCCAACAATTCCCTAGCCATCTGGTGCTGGACTTGGCCCCTTCACCGGCCTCTGCCCAACACCTCTTTTGTTTGTCAGCCTCTTCCTTAACAATCCCTTTGCACTTCTGCTTATTCTTTAATTTCATTGCAGGGACACTAGGAGAAATATTAGTGAGACACCGCAAAAAACCACGTGTGTACATAGGGTGCATGAAATCTGGTCCCGTCCTTGCACAGAGGTTGCTTCTACTGCATTATGTATTCTGGTTGATCAAGCTGCAGCCCGCAGGCTAGAGGTTAATTTGACTTTAACATCATAATTTTCTTGATACCAGGGGAGTAAGATACCATGAACCAGAATACTGGAAATTCGGGGATAGTGGAAACAAGTATTTTCGCCATGCCACGGGGCAAATATATGCCATTTCAAAAGACTTGGCCACATATATTTCAGTACACCAGTTAAGCATTTGCCTTGATGTTTCGCTTTCTTGGTTCTTTTCTCCTTTTGTTTTGACAAGACAAAGACGAGAAGTAATGTTCTTCACCTGCTACAGGCATGTGCTGCACAAATATGCTAACGAGGATGTTTCACTGGGATCTTGGTTTATCGGGCTTGATGTGCAGCACATCGATGACAGGAGATTATGCTGTGGGACTCCTCCTGGTAAAGCTACCATTTACAAAAACAGACTATCATAAACTCAGAAATCATATTACTTTGGACTATACAAATACTTACTCTCCCCATTCCCCCATTTACAAACATCTGCCTCATTAAAACCACACTTTGTTGCAGATTGTGAATGGAAGGCTCAGGCGGGCAACATTTGTGTTGCTTCATTCGATTGGACCTGCAGCGGGATATGCAGGTCAGTCGGGAGGATAAGAGAGGTCCACGAACGTTGTAGGGAGGACGAGAAAGCTTTGTGGAACGCTGTATTCTGAATACGGGCTGCAGCGTCGAGCAATCATGCCTGCAACTCTCTTTACCCCGTTAGGATACAGAAACTACGTATACATCGATACACCACAAGAGATAGGGAAATGGATAGCAGAGAAGGGAACATAGATGGCAAATTGTTAAGCGTGTTCATTGTATTGTAAGTCTGCTAGTGTTCACTTCTTTACACAATCTTATAAATGCATATGAAAATCTTGTTGCTTTTCCAGTTTCCCCACTATCTATCTGACAAAGATGAAAAGAAAATCATATAGATTTGCAGGGTAGTATTGGTTTTACTATAGACCTTTTGCCTTTACTTCATGTGCACATTTTGAAGATTGTAGAGAACCAGAGAGGGGCAAAGAAAAAAACCAAAACTTTCTATAACACTATATGCCATTAATGTGCAAAAGTGGAAAAGAAACACACAGTTTATGGTAGATTCTTGTGCCCCTCCATTCCTAGACATCTTCATCTTCAAGTCACTCTTAAATTCAGGATTTCTCCCCAGGAACTTGTGCAGTAAGGGCATCCTCAACCTGTTAAGTACCATAAAAGAAGAAATTAAGATTTGCAAAAATAAACAGGGAAAAGAAAAACAGATACATTGTAACTGAGTAAGTAGTACACATGGCAAAGGATCATCTTACGGGGGAGAATGAAGATTAAAAAAAAAAAAACCCATTACCATATATACAAAGTCCCAAATCTGAATAATGGTGATGGGGCACAAAAGTGTCCCGACTCCATTAACACGTGATATTGGCACGGCTCAATCAAAAAGTAGGGTAAAGAAATACCCTTGATCGCTTTCTCATTGAACCGCACCAATACCTCGTGCAATCATCTATCTGGCATACCATACAAACAAACAAAACAACCCATTAATAGAAAAGAAAAAAAAAACTCCATGATAGAGTCACAAGCACTACCAACCAAAGGGATTGAAAGTGACCAAAGGGGAGAGAAGAGAGTGGAATGGGAATTGAAATGTGGGAATGGGAATTAAAAAAGAATTGAAGGGTGGGAGGTTGAAGAAAGGGGCAATAAATTGTTCAACTACTCAACAAAGGGAGTTGGGAAAAATTAAGTAAAGGAAACGTAAAAGAGAGGGTTACAAAGACCAGAGCGGACAGGTCTGATGAAAGCCATTAATGGGGTTTGCATTTATTAGGGCGTGGGAGTAGGGCAGAGGATGTTTTTAGGTGTGTGTGTGTGTGTTCATCAATTGGACGATTCATATATTCTTGCGTTAATTGGCGCCTTCTTTGTTGCCAATAAGTGTACTATGTTGTGGTTTTGTTGTCTAATCAAACCTAGGCAGCAATTTGTCCCTTGTACTAAGTTGTTTGGGTGAAAAAAAAGTTCCATTGCCATTTCTGTTGCCATAATTGTCATTACTAGTTCCAAATGGGTTGGTTTATATTCAATCAAATCATTCTGGAAACCTAACTGGAGAACCAGTCTTTAGCAACTTTGGCTAAGGTAATAAATGTTAATGTGACAATGCAAGGAAAATTTTAGAACATTGATTTGCAAAGGTACCTTTTGTATAGACATTGTAAAAAAATTAATAATATTTAGTACAATCTTAAAAGATTGTATTTGGTATAAAAGACACTGATTAATGTGACAATACAACGTTATTTAGGAAATTTGTAAGACATTGATTCGCAATATAAAATCGTATAAAGTAGGAAACCTCAAATTGTTTGACTTCATTTGATATGATTATATGAGGATACCCGTTATATACAGTACGTGTGAGTGAAAAATGGAAGATGAGAATAAAATCGAATCCTTAGCAGTAGACTAGTAGACTAGCAAAAAGGAACAAACTAAAATAATAATGTTAAGTTGTACGCGTAGCAGTTGAACTTGAATGGGCCGCTGGCAGTGACAGCAGAACTACTACTACTACACATTAAACCCACCACTATATATCTCTCCCTCATGACTTGACTTATTTTCCTGTTCATTTTTTCTTTTTTCTAAATTAAGGATTTTCGAGGTTATTGGATGATCTTTCATAGTAATCTAGATGTTATTTTCGACCACCCAAGAGATTTCTTTCTTTAGTAGTGTGTTCCTTTGTAAGATTTGCTCTATTAAAAACATTGTTGTGTTTTTGTCTGTACAACATAAGATGTTTTTACAACTTGGAAGGTGTGATTGAGTGGAAGAGATCCATTCGTCAGCCTTAAATTGTTAAGGTTCAATCCTTGACTTTGAGTATGGAACAGTCTTTAAAAAAAGATGTTTTTCATCAATCTGATGAATTGTATAAAGTTACAGAGTTTGACCCTTACTCGGTGATTTATAATGAAGCGGTTAGAGTAGTTGGGTTAGCTGGGGATGGCGATAAGATTTATATTAGTGAATAGTGATGATGGATGTAAAAGCGTTGTGGGAGGAGATGGAAGCGTCACGGTGGGTCCACCGTGATGGCCGCCGGGCCGTCCCCCCACGTTTTGATGATTAATTAATTAGGGTTAGGATAGGGGAGAGTGTAGGTGCAGATAATATAATATTCGAGGAACAAATAAAACCTCCAAAACCACAAATATTCCTCTCATATCATATGTATGAGTTCCAGGAAAGAGGATCAGAGGCCGGCCATCGCCTGATGGCCATATATAACCCGCCCAGATTCCTACAACGAACTCTGATCTTTCTCTGAAAATCTGGCCTGGTTATTCAAATCATGCATTTCATCTCAAAATTCTGGAGAATTTTAATTGCAGATCGAGCTTCAGAAGGCAGCTGCCATGGCGACCAGTGGGTACTATCATTCAATTCTGGGAATTGATCGAATGGGGGGAGAAATACTGCAGTTAAGTAGAGTAGCAGATCGAGATATTGATGCGACTCAATCAGAAGATACATGGCTAAATACTCCACATGAAATCATATATAGCCATGTGTTTTTGATTGAGCCGCGTCAATATCTCTCTCTTTTTTCACTTCTATTCTTCAATCTCTTTGTTATCTGATCTTCAAGAATTTTTACTAAGTGAATTGATATTGACACCGATAATACTGGTATAATCATATATGGTATATCTGTTCTAGCTCGTGCCGGCTATATGCTATGAGCATGCATGGTTGGGAAAAGATCATATTGATCATGTTTCTGGTGCATATATATGCATGAACATATATGTGTGTGTGTGTGTGTATGTTAGGTAAGAATTGATGGATGCTCAAATATGTTGATGAAAGTTTGAGGAAGATAGGTAGCGAAACTGATAAAGACATTACAGTTCATGTGGTTTTCGCAGTTTGACCAAGTCATGCTCTCATGCATTAAACTTGGCTTTATATGTAACCAAAAATTAGCTAGATTATTGATTCCTCTGATCTAATTATGAGATAAACTTTGTATGTGCAATCAGGTTAAATTTAGATTGGACTCTAATTTGAATTAGTTTCATAATAGTTAGAATATTGAATGTTCTAAAAAAAGAAATATTAGGGAATTGACTTCATCTTTTTTGGTACGAGGAAAAACCCAAAGAAAATACCTCAAAAAGCTAGTTGCCGGCGAAAGTAATGACACCCATCTTGTCTTCATGAATCGCCTTCTAAAGCTTGTCTGAGGGGACCGCAACCATCCTTAGGCCGTTCTCGTGGCGGAGGGAAGAGTTAACTAGCTAACTTGTCTAAGGTTTGAACCTTGACAGATCCATTGTTAGCACCGACACTTGGCCTTGTATGCTAATCAATTGAGTTATTGTGATTTACATCCTCTTAAGTTCTTTGTCGGGCCGGAGTGTGGGGAGTCATTGGAGTTGGGGATTCAACCTTTTGGGGAGGAAAAAGTAAAATTAAAACTTAAATTTGTTATTATTATGAATTTAATAGGTCCTTTAATTTTGATTTTTATACTTTATTACAATTTATTAATTACTCTTGTGTGTTTGCAGGTGTTATGTAATATAATTTTTTTTTTTTGAGACGATGGATATGTAATGTAGCGTATTACATAATCGAATTATCAATGAATATTGATAAGAAATTCATTACAACACTTTTTAGTACATACTATCAAGTATATGAGAGATTTGAACTTATGACAACAAACTTAAACACATGACTACCAACTCTAGGCCCAAAATTTATACTCACACAAATTTTTGTTTTTAAAATTATCAATTGATTTATGTTAACTAGCATAAGATGATTTATTAGTGTGACAAGACTGGTTCGTAGAGTGGATAATGTTTGTTTTGGTTGAATGATAGACATCAAGAATTGATCATTTACTTCTAAGATCACATGCTCCTACTAATAACTAATTTTGTGTGTGCAATTTGGCTAAAATTTTTGTAATTTTTTTTATTTTAGTATTCAAATAATTATTTAAAAGTAATTAAACTAAAGTGATGTGAAATTGCCAAGCACCTTGTGTTCAATTGGCATGTAGTGACCACCCTCAGATGGGAGGTCATGAGTTCGAGTCTCAGTGGTGGAGATCTCGAACAAATATTACAATGTAATAGGGTCAGTTGTATTCAAAAAAAAAAAAAAAGTGATGTGAAATCAACTAAGACCCCATACACATTCAATTTACTACTCATCTCTATATAAATATGCTTTATCAAGCATACCACATATTATTATTGATCGACTTAAAACTCTAATAACCTTTATAATGAGATGAAATTGTGGTTCTCTTCTAGATCATATATATGCTAATGAGATGAAATTGTGGTTCTCTTCTCTTCTAGATCATATATATGCCCTAGGCTAGAAAGCCAACCCACTCTGCTACTATCTATCGATGTGCTTGGTCCGGTATTCACACTTTGAACTAATCCACAAGGTCACAACCTAGCCCCACTATATTGGTATATATAATTCTAACAAATATAATATAATGACATTCACAAGAATTTTAAGATTTTAAAGAGTTTTTTGTTAGCCATTTATCAAGTTGAAGTAAAAAAGAGTTGAAACTAGCAATCACCTTAAAACCTTTGTTAGTTGTGCATGTTAGCTCTATGCATGTACTTTTTTTTTTTTCTTTTCTTTTATCTAACAAAAACTAAGTATGCACGAGTAGTGATTTCGATTCTTCATTCTCCTCTCTCATAAAAAATTTCAATTAAAACTATCTTTAATAATATAAATTTTTACTCGGTAACAATTATGAATCTTTATGAGTCTATGGCCACTAATAAAAATTATTAATTATAACAAATTAGCGATTTAAGTAATCATTAAACTAGCAATAACGGACACGGATAGAGGGATGGTATGTTTGACGATTTTAATGATTAGATTATCCAATCTAAGAAAGTTTGGATAGGATCGGATCTTCATTCTACACGCATAATTTTGTTTCTTTTTTGGAAGTTTTCAATTTTTAATGAGCACCTAACACAATCAACCATATTCATGGGTCCCATACATTTGTTCTGTGTACAAAACGCACAAAATCTTACCTACAATGGCAGCGCCAAGACGCCAAGTCGCCAACTCATACTTTGACAGTCGACATTCAACAACTCTGTGCAACGAAAACTCGTCTCAATATGGACTCTTCAAAGCCATGGCACCAAAAACTATTTGTTAATTCTTTCCAGCGTCTGCAACGCTGTACTTTCACCTAACATTTCTTGACGCAACTCAGGTGCTTGTATAAAGTCCTCAACGAAACCCTGCATTGAAGTTCACCAACCCACCACTCATTCACGGTGTATACACATTCTTTCTTTTCTTTCCTGTCTCTTTTGGATTGAAAGATTGAATTTTGGACTGGAACTGTTCTTTCTTGATGGTTTGATGGCTTTGAATTTGAAGAGTGGATTGAGTTTTGGGTGCCTTGGTGTGAAAGATTTGGGCTTCCGGCCTCCAAGAGGTTCATCATCAGCCTGCCTTGCGGTGGTAAGGTCTGTTGACGATGAGAGCACATCAAATTCTGCTGCTGAGCTGCGAAAGATTGCTCATCAGACGGATTCTAAGCTTGCCAAGAACTTGAACAGGGACTTTAACTCTTTGCCAAGTGGGTTTCTTTGTCTTTGCTACTTAATTGGTACCTTTTAGATATGAAGTTTCTTAATTGTGTAGCATGTTCAGAAAAGCAAGGAAGATTAGGTTCTGGGTAATAAGATCACCTCAAACACATCTAATGTATAAATGTAAATGCTCAAATGGTTTCAGATACTAAATTGAAGTTGATCTAGGCATATCTGCCTGATATTATCACCTATATATATAGCACCTTATAGAATTAAGGGTACTGAACATTTCCATTGATTTTTTGCTCATCTCCCTCCCTTTTCACCAAAACATGAAATTAAAACAAATTGGAAAACTTGCATTTTGCTTGAATGTCCTTTAGTTCCTCCTTGGCTCTGTAGATTCCTTTAATTAGAAACTAATTCAAATGCTCTTTAACAGTTTAATATACTTCTCATTCTACTTATTCCAGGGCCATTATCTGTGGCTGATTTTTCTCATTCTCAGAATAATGGTTCAAAGATGCGAATATCATATAAGGTATTATGCTCGAGGATTATGGATGAGTTGCTAATGTTTATGTCAGTAAAAAATCAAGCTCAGTGGCATTGAAACCTTTCCCATTTTGGTTTGTTTAATGCAGGGGATCCCAGGTACATACAGCGAAGATGCTGCCCTAAAAGCCTACCCTGAATGTGAGACAGTCCCTTGTGACGAGTTTGAAGATGCATTCAAGGTGGTATTTAACTATATGTTACTCTGTTATGCATTCCATTTAAGAAGAACAAAGATGTACTCTGTAATATACTTTTTCACATGGTTTTTATTTTTATTTCTAAAAATAACAAATTCGTTGTTAGAATACATGCCAATACCTTCTTAGCAAATTAGTTTGCTCTAAATGTTAGTTGAAAAACTGCTCCAATTTGTGGTTGGGTATTAATCCACCATTCCTTTTGGCTTTCTTCTGGAATATATTCTCTAGGCTGTTGAGTTGTGGTTGGCTGACAAAGCAATTCTACCTATTGAGAATACTTTAAGTGGTAGCATCCACAGGAACTATGATTTACTTCTTCGTCATCGGCTGAATATTGTGGGCGAGGTTCAGTTGGCTGTTAACTTCTGCCTTCTAGCAAATCCAGGTGTCAAAATGGAGGACTTAAAACGGGTCATAAGCCACCCACAGGTCTGCTGTCCAATTTATGTAAATACGAATACTTACCTAATTAATGAGATTCTTTTTCAAGGAAACATGTCTTTTGACTTATATCCTGTCTTGCAGGCACTTGCTCAATGTGATATATATCTAAGTAAATTAGGTGTTGTTCAGGAAAATGGTGATGATCCAGCTGTTGCTGCACAGGTGATTTAATCAGCATGTCTTGACAGTCCCTCCCATATTATCTGCATTGCATATCACACTCCAAATTGGTTTTTCTATCTTCTGTACCAGTTTGTGGCATCAAAGCGAGCAATGGATGCAGGGGTTGTTGCAAGTCCTCGAGCAGCACAAATTTATGGACTTAATGTACTAGCTGAAAGGATTCAGGTATGAGCATCTTTATGTTTATGGAAGATATATATAAATGTGCCAGTTATTAGCAGCATGAAATATACGTTTAATCTTTTACTTTGCAAGATGAGATTAAACTGCCCTTCTCTCTCTTCTCCCTCCAAACCCTAAACAAAATAATGTATAACTGAATAACTTTGCCATTTAAATACGTAACCCTGAGAAATATACAGTTCTGATAAGGCTGTGTAGTGAGCACTATGAACTGAACTTGTCTTCTTGGAATAAAGACTATGAACTGTGTTTTACCATTTTCTATACAATGTGGTTTTGAAACTGGTGGAAATAATGGGCTTTACAGGATGACTCTGACAACGTTACTCGTTTTTTGGTACTAGCCCGAGACCCCATAATTCCAAGGACAGATAAACCTTTCAAGGTATGATTTTCCTTTCATTGATCTTGCTACATGTTCTTTAGATTCATCTGTAACTCAATGGCGTTCTCATTTCCAGACCAGTATTGTATTTTGTTTGGATGAAGGACCAGGAGTTCTATTTAAAGCATTGGCCGTATTTGCATTAAGGGGCATCAATTTGACGAAGGTATCTCATATTCAGTGTTTATGTTGTGAGAATGAGAAATTTTTTTTGAAACGGAGTATGTTGATACTGGAAACTGCTAATCTTTTACCCTCACCAATGATATATGTAACATCAACAAGAAATCTGGTACCTTCATTGACAAAATGTGCAACTTTATTGGAAAAGTCTTTAGAAAAATTGTAAAACTATGAATGTCCTCTGTGAAATTTGATCCTTGGTTAAGCTACTGGCTGTTTGCACAAAGTAACACATTTAATTTCTTGATGAACTCACAAATTGTTTTCATGAATATACAAAACCAGGAGAAGATTCATGATCCTAGTGCCTTTTGACAAATTATTCTTGAAAGCAAAATAACAGTTAACCATTTTCTTTCATACACATCTTCAGATTGAAAGTCGGCCACAGAGAAAGCAGCCACTAAGGGTTGTTGATGACTCTAATATGGGGACTGCCAAGTGAGTGCCATTTTCTAATGCTTTGGAGCCTATACAAAATTATGGAAATTAATTCTGCTGACTTGAAATTTGGTAAATTGTATATATCATTCATTAGCTACTTATTGACATAATATTTGAAGTTTTGAACCAAAAAAAAAAAGATGCTTATTTGGTGGGTTAAAATCCTACAAGATATATATTCTGACCTGCCTGTGAGTTCATTGGAGTTAGACTCAGAAAGAAAACTTTCAGATATGGGTTTTTAATACAGCAGGCCTGAGAAGTTTACTTATTTTTTGCATATTGGCTCATAGACACAAGCATGCAATTTGGCTCCTTGGCTCCATGCTGACTACTGGCTCACTTGTGATTGTAGGTATTTTGACTACCTATTCTATATTGATTTTGAGGCATCAATGGCAGAACCACGTGCTCAAAATGCTTTGGGGCATCTGCAGGTCTGGTTTTCAATTTTTACTGGAAACATGTGAAATATTACTGCTTAAACAAACCTTCTGAAGCAAAGAAGTTTAAGAAGTAACTTATTGTATAGACAGGAGGTCATGGCAATATTAGAAGATCCCTATGGTTATGATAAGTTACAGAGGAACATCAGTTAAAATGCTAGTCTGCATATGAGGAAATGATCGAGAGATAAAATCTTAAAATCTGGACAAGTGGACATTAAGTTAAACTGCAGCTCAATCCACTTATCTTTTCTGAGCAATTTTTTTTTTTTTGTTTTGGGCAGGAATTTGCTACTTTCCTGCGAGTTCTTGGTTGTTATGCAATGGGAAGAATTTTCTAGATGCAATCTGTTGTTGCAGACATGTAGTCTTTACAGCGTGCTATTTGTCCTAATTGTGCTGAAGGCTTAATTTTATTTCATTCACTGCTTGTTTGGAGTGGCTTCTCAAGTTGGAACAGGCTTGTGGTTTCACCATGGGATTGAAATTTTGATCCTGTAGCTAGGTTTCAGACTAGGGAGATTTTGTGTGGAACATCAATTATATAGTTGAAGTATCCTGGTGGGAAACTCTGATCTGATCTATCAGGATATGGATATTGAAGTCATTTAGGATTCCTTATACTCTTATAGTTAAACCCTTGGTATTTACATAGAAATCTCATCTTTTTTTTTTTTGTAGCATTAGCACATGATTTTAATGGTGTTGTGTGTACAGGTGATTTCTTCTTCATTCTGTAAAGCCACACCTAAAGTGTGAAAATCTAATGTACCTGTTGCAGAACTTAATGACATGTTTTATTGTTTAGTTCACAAGAAAAATATTATTTTAGGAGTTTTTTTTTTTTTTTTTTTTTTTTTTCAAATTTTAAAAATAGATTTAATTTGTTTTGTTGATGGATAATCTATTTTAACGAAAAATGAATTCTCTAAATGGAAGAAAATAAATTCCTTACTCTCCACCAAGACTTGTGGTCTAGTGACATCCGGTTGCACTTTCATATGGAAGAAAATAAAAACTAGTTTGTATTGTTTCACGTAATTTTTTAAAAACTTTCATTGTAAAGAATAAAAAAGATTTATTATGCTACAGAGAATAAAAATTTTAGATTTTTAGTGTGTTTACTTTAATTTTAATTTTTCATTCTTTTTTTTTTATATTTAAAATTAAAATGTACAAATAAACATATTTTTCGTTACAAATGCACTTCTTTGTCAATTTTCAAGACATTTAATCCTTTTTCGTTTTAAAAAAAGACATTTAATCATTTTTTTTGTTGGCTTTCCTCTTTTGGGTATTTTAATTATTACTCCTTGAACCGAATTGAATGATGAATTTTAATATAATAATTATTACATTTTGTCAATCATAGTATACACAATCACACGTGTGTGTATGTGTGTGTGTATTGTATAAATAAAATTGATATATAAAAATATATTACTAAAAATGTATTCAAATAAATTAGAATTAGGATGAAGAATTGTCCCACTCTCATTACGTTTCGATTCAAGTCATTCAAGCATAATGAGCATCTAAATTTTCTATTTCCCTTATTTTCATAATGAGAAATATAGAGTTTGTGTAAAGAAGTGGTTTGGAAATTCAATCTAATTCTTATTGTGATTGAATTTTCTCAAATGCGTTCTTGGCTCCAAACTTGACTGAAAATGTCTCAAGATGCTTCAAATCTTTACTTGTTGTGACAAGATTCGCCTAAAGATAAAATCACACAATTAAGTTTAAATTTACGCAAGTTCAAGGGTGATATGCGAACAAAATATACTAAGGAATAAAAATATAAACAATAAAACACTTGTTAAATTTAATTTTGTTTTTGAGTGATGAGAAATTCACAATAACTATTTGATGTGTGTATTAGATAAATTAGACTTTGTAGTCACTAGTACATGGAATTTTATGACCATAAATATCCAAGTATGATCGTATATTGTGGTTTGAATCAACATGATCAATCGCAATCGTTTGATTTGATATATAAAATAGAAATGACAACAATTTTCTTAACCTAACAATGGGGTGAATGACTGACCAAAGTCCTTCAAACCACATTGATTATACTTATCCATCGCTACAATTTTTCTTTATCTTTAAAATTGAATCCTAGTATTATATCAACATATTTACAATTTCTTTTTCTTTTTACATTCCTATGATTTCAATTCAGTTTGAAATTATAATATAATATAAAATTTACATGGATTGTACAAACCAAGTAGTTTAATGGTCTAAATTTATGCAAGTGCATATTTTACTGTATAAAAGTGTAAGTATATTTACATAATTAAGATGCACATTTCACATTTTTGTATAAGAAGTTTTTTTTTTTGTTTTTTTTTTTGTTTTTGTTTTTGTTTTTTTTTTTAAATTACGAAGGCAAAAACCAAATAGTCAAATATAAACAATCAATAATTAATTTAAAAATAAAATCATATATTTTTATACAACTGGTCTATATGGAAATAAAAAAAATATTTTTTGCAAAAATGATTCATTTTTTAGAAAATAGTATCATTTTATAATATTCGGCTGAAAGTAAAAAAAAAAATCTTTTTTAAAAAAAATATTTGACTAAAAGTTAGAACATTATTATTTATTATTTTATTATTATTATTTTTTGCATTTGGTTCATTTTTTTTGAAAGGAAAAACTTAATTCATTAAATCAAACGCAAGACAATCAACAAGGAAAACAGGGGGGTGTCAAACCACTCCCCGCAACCTGACTCAGAATTGGCCTCCCTAGCAACACTATGAGCGGCGCAATTCGCAAATCGCTTAACAAACCCGAATTTGACATCACTAATCTGGGATGCCAATTCTTTAATATCATCCACAATCAAACCAAAAGAATTATAAAAAGAAGTACTAGACAAAGCGTTAAATAAAAGTAAAGAATCAGTTTCAACATCCACGCTACCCATACCGGTGTCCTTCAACCAGCTTAATGCTTCACGCATGCTAATAGCCTCGACCTCCTTCACATCAAATAAGCCCGCTACCTGCTTATTTTTTGCCGCGAGAAAACGGCCATCTTCGTCCCTTAGTACCCAACCTAGTCCCATCATATTTGTGCCAACATCAAGAGCAGCATCTGTATTTAATTTTAATCTACCACACGCTGGTTTGCTCCATTTTGTTGCGTGACGATGCAGACAAGACTGATTAGGCATGTCATTAGTTTTGCATTCGGTTCATATTTCACAAAAATCTATTGTAAATTTATTTATTTTAAAATATTAATTATTTTAATAATGATAATAATAACTATTTTTAAGAGTTTAAAATTTGTGTTTTATATTTATATTATGATTTTATTTAATACAAAAATAATGTTATAAATTAAAATGTATATAGTTAATAAGTTATAAAGATTAACAGTAACTATAATAAAGTGATGTAAATAATTTTTTTTAAAGTTGTAACTTATTATAATAAAAAAATTACACAAATTGATAAATATAATAATTTTTAACTATGCATTAAAAATAGCACAAATAAACTTTTATCTACTAATCACCTTAATTGGTAAATGACTACCGTACCATAAAGATAAATCAATTTAAGTTCTCCTTAGACAAAGTAAGAATGCTAATAAATAACCTTGTCATTCTATATGAAACCAACAGCTCAATCAATTTGTTTGTTTGGGGACTTGGTCATAGATAATTAAGAGTCAAGACGACCTTTCGTGTTCACGCAAGGTAATGCAATGGAAGTCTTCCACTCTAATGGCGCATTGGAACTCTGTTCGATCGTCAGTAGTTTAGCTCTCGCTATATATATTAGTGAGTAGAGAATTGTGTGAGGCCAGGGAAATGGAAATGAATTCTTTTGTATTGCTCCCTTGCCTCCTTCTACTCATCTCTCTTCTGAATACTCCATTATTCTCCCATGGAGTAGAAACAATAATTTCCGGGAACATATATTTAACTCAAAATACAACTATATCCTCCCCGCATGAAAGATTCGAGCTGGGTTTCTTCACACCCGGCCAATCTTCCAACTATTACGTGGGTATTTGGTACAAAAACATCTCCCCGCAAGCAGTAGTTTGGGTAGCAAACAGGGTGGCACCGCTCCCCTCCGCCGCAATCTCCTCCGCCAAACTGAGAATCCTAGACGGCAACCTGGTGATCATACACGGCGGGCCCCCACAAAACTTGGTGTGGTCAACCAATATCACCGCGAAACTCAGTCCTGTGCTAGCAACTCTTCGAGATGACGGAAACTTGGTATTATTGAGTGATGAGAATGGCGTCAACTCCACAGCCCCACTTTGGCAAAGCTTTGACCACCCAACCGACTCATTTCTGCCGGGTTCCAAGCTGGGATATAACAAGCGCACCAAAACCAAACAGGTGTTCACGTCATGGAAAAACTCAGACGATCCCGCACCCGGCCTATTTTCTTCTACCACTGATGGCAACGTCACAGTTCACTTATGGAACGGTACTGAGGAATACTGGAACAGCGGGCCCAACTTCGGATATGGCACTTATTTCAAGCCATCTCCCACGTACAATTTCACCATCGTTCACAACGAGAACGAGAGTTACTTTAGTTTTAATATATCACCACCCCTAATAGCAAGATGCACAATGGACATAAATGGGCAAACGAAGGAGATAGCGTGGTTAGAGGCTAGACAGCAGTGGGTTGCAATCGCTGTTAATCCCGCACAAGAATGCGACGTTTATGCGTACTGCGGCCCATTCGGCATCTGCACCCAAACTTCATCGCCCGTTTGTGCTTGTTTGTATGGTTTCAAGTACAAATCACAGAAACAGTGGGGTTTGAACGAATTCTCTGATGGCTGTGTAAGGAAGACCAGTTTGAAGTGTGGAACTAATTACCAAGAAGAGAGGGGCATGGCCGATAGCTTCAAAATGTATCCAAATGTGAGATTGCCAAGACATCCTCAAAACATCACAACTGAGAATCAGGCAGAATGCGAGTCCACTTGTCTCAACAATTGTTCTTGTACTGCCTACGCTTATCATAACAACAATGGTGGTTGCTCACTTTGGGCTGGACAACTCCTCAACCTCAAACAGTTTGATGCTAATGGAAGCACCATTTACATCAGACTTGCTGCCTCTGAATTTTCAAACCTCAAAGGTAATACTGCCTCTGCACAACAATTTCCCCAGCACTCGAACCCATGTCATGGTTCTGATACCACTTATTAGGATCCAACACTAATCACTATGCCAAAAGTTATAGTTAGTTGCCGAGGCACAACTTTATTTCCAAATACCCCACATTTTCAAGAGGCATGTTTTGGACTTGGCTTTCACCTGCCTCTGCCCAACAAATGCTTATGTTGAACTAGCTTAACTCCAACTACACCTTTGTGTTTAATGTAATTTTCTTTTCATGTTATTAATTGCAGATACAAACTCAAAGCAGTTGTTAGGCAAGCTCAAAGCTATCATACCTAGTGTAGCAGTTGCTGCTGCAGCACTACTTGCATGCTCGATTTTGTGCGTCTGTTACAAAAGGAGAAGAGCATCATTGAAAATAACAGGTAGTTTAGTTGTAGATCAGAGAAAATTTTCCGTTTTGGCATCGATTAAAACCACCATAATATATTTTGAGTATTTGATATAGCGCTTTCTGTTCACTTCAGAACTTGCAGTGGACGCAATAATGGATGCAACGATAGATGAAGATACAGATGAGAACCGCATTGACGTCCCACTCATCACTTTCCAAAGCATATTGGAAGCTACAAACAACTTTTCCGATGCAAATAAGTTAGGAGAAGGAGGTTTTGGTCCAGTTTATAAGGTTATTATCAACCAATTAACTCTTTAGATATCAATGTCAGGTTGTTTTTGCCTTTTTATAATACCTAATAATGGAAATTGTATTGCAGGGTATGCTTCTTGATGGACAAGAAATTGCAATAAAAAGATTATCAAGTCAATCTAGTCAAGGAATCAACGAATTTAAGAATGAAGTTGTATTAATTGGAAAGCTTCAACACAGAAATCTCGTTAAACTTGTTGGCTACTGCACACAAGTGGGAGAAAAGATCTTGCTATATGAATATATGCCAAACAAGAGTTTAGACACCTTCATATTTGGTAAGTTGTAATCTTTGATATTCCACTATATATTACTAAATTTAATCATTATTCCAATAGCATTATATTGTTTTCACAATTTAGATCAAACACGTCGACTATTGTTGGATTGGAGCAAACGATTTGACATTATATTGGGAATTGTTAGAGGACTTGTATATCTTCATCATGATTCAAGGCTGAGAATTATTCATAGGGACATGAAAACAAATAACATTTTATTAGATCAAGAAATGGTACCAAAGATTTCAGATTTTGGATTAGCGAGACTAATCGCTGGAAATACATTTGAAGCAAATACCAAAAAAGTTGCAGGCACCTAGTAAGTAGTACTTCACTTGAATTATGGAGTACATCTTCAAGATCCATAATTTTTTAATACATATCTCCAAAAAAAAATTACTTAATATTTTTGATATTTACTTACTCTTCTTTTCATTTTATGTAAAATTGATGCATCATATTGGATGGCGTGTTATGGTAATAATAAAGCGGTTACATGTCTCCTGAATATGCACTAAGTGGACTCTTCTCAACTAAGTCTGATGTATTTAGTTTTGGAGTGATCATACTCGAAATAATATGTGGAAAGAAAAACACATCATTTTATCAGCATGAAGAAGTCTCAAACCTTTTGGGCTATGTAAGTGAAGAAACCTTATAAACCTTAATGAGTTAGTATTTTTAATTCAATTTTACTATGTTTGACTTGATTTACAATTCTTTTTCTTGTGTCATCTCAGGCATGGAAATTATGGAATGAAGGGAATGCAATGGATTTATTAGATGACTCAGTACTAGTAGAATGCTGTAAAGAATGTGAAGTGTTGAAGTGCATAAATGTTGGGTTGTTATGTGTTGAAGAAGATCCAAATCGTCGTCCTAGCATGCCTAATGCACTTCTGATGTTGACAGATGAAAGTATGAATCTACCTAAACCAAACCAACCAGCTTTTGTTACAAGAAATCGGATTTGCAATGACTCTTCTACTTTAGAATCTGATAAACCGTGCTCCAATCAATTGACTTTTTCAGCGCAAGAAGGTCGATAAGGATTTGTAATAATAATATAATAAGTTGTTTGCTCTATAAGCTTTGTTTTAGCAATAGGTGCAATCTTTGAAAGATAATCGTAATATGTCTTCTACGTTGTGTTTATTTTTCTATAGAAAAGTAATTTCGACAATACAAGCTATTAAATTGTAAATGTGTAACTCGTTTAGCATTCCACTTTGATTAAGGCATATGTTATATGCATTTTTTTTAAACTTCTTGTTGGGGTGAAATTTCCCCACTCCTAGGGCCTGCACATCCCGACTTGACAGGAGAGGTAAATCATGGTCACTCAACATCTCATTAAAATAATTAGTATTACAAGAAGCTGTGAAGGAGTCCATTGCATTTGAGTGTAACTAACTCCCATTGGGGATGGATTTGAAAATACCTTTAAGTAGGGGCGATAACTTTAAAAACTAAAAAACGTGTATTATTGTCAAAACCAAAATTGTTTGAGCGACAAAAATTGACATCACATCCACCATCACCTACACTAAAATTAGCATTACAACAACCAAAACAAGTATTATTGCCCAAACCAAAATTGTTTCACCACCGCCTACACCCAAGTTAACATCACAACAAAAGTTGTTTGGGGACTTGGTCACAGCCGCCATAAATAATTACAAGTCAATACGACCTTTCGTGTAGGCTCACGCAATGCAATGGAAGTCTTCCACTCTAATGACGCATTGGAACTCTGTTCGTCAGTTTAGTGAGTAGAGAGTTGTGTGAGGCCAGGGAAATGAAAATGAATTTCTTTGTAATGCTTTCTTGCCTCCTTGTACCCATCTCTCTTCTGAATACTCCATTAATATTCTCCCATGGAGTAGAAACAATTTCCGGAAACAAATATATAACTCAGGCTACAACTATATCCTCTCCCAATGGAAGATTTGAGTTAGGTTTCTTCACACCAGGTCAATCTTCCAACTATTACATTGGTATTTGGTACAAAAACATCTCCCCACAAACAGTAGTTTGGGTAGCAAATAGAGTCACCCCAATCCCCTCCTCCGCAATCAAATCCTCAAAACTGAGAGTCCTAAACGGCGATCTGGTACTGGTAGACGGGGCACAAAACTTGGTATGGTCAACCAATCTCAGCGTCACCACGGTGAAGCAAAACTCTGTTCTAGCAACTCTTCGTGACAATGGAAACTTAGTTTTGATCAACGATGGCATAAATTCAACAACCCCACTTTGGCAAAGCTTTGACCACCCGACACACACACTTCTGCCGGGTGCCAAGTTCGGATATAACAAGCGCACCAAAACAACATATGGGCTCACGTCGTGGAAAAGTTTTGACGATCCAGCGCCCGGGCTATATAAAGTTGTCAGTAATGGCGACATGTCAGTTGAAATGTGGAACGGTACAGAGGAATACTGGAACAGTGGACCCAAATTCGGAACAGGGGATTTGAAGCCCAATCCTGCATCGTTCAACTTCACTATTGTGGACAACCAAAACGAGACTTACTTCATTTACAATTTGCTACAGCCGTCCGTCTTACGCAGATTCATAATCGATGTAAATGGGCAAGATAAGACACTAACCTGGTCTGAGGCTGCCCAGGAGTGGATGCTCACCTTTGCTAAACCGCCACAAGAATGCGACGTTTATGCATATTGCGGCCCATTCGGCATCTGCAACCACAACTCTACCAACGTTTGTGTTTGCTTGCAAGGTTTCAAGTACAAATCAGAAAGAGAGTGGGGATTGAATGAATTCTTTGGTGGCTGTGTAAGGAAGACCCGTTTGAAGTGTGGAACTAATTACCAAGAAGAGGATATGGACAGGTTCGTAATGTATCCAAACGTGAGATTGCCAAGACATCCTCAAAACATCACAACCGAAACCCAGGCAGAATGTGAGTCTACATGTCTCAAAAATTGTTCTTGTACCGCCTATGCTTATAGCAATAGCAGTGGTTATTGCTGGATTTGGGTGGGACAAGTTTTGAACCTGAAACAGTTGGGGGAAGACGATATCAACGGAAGCACAATTTACATCAGACTTGCTGCCCATGAATTTTCAAACATCAAAGGTAAATTAACAACATTATAACAAAACATATATGGTTGATGTTGATGAAGTGCTCTTTTGTGTTTAATTAATTTTCTTTTAATTTGGTGTTAACAGATACAAACTCAAAGAAGTTGCTAGGGAAGCTCAAAGCGATCATACCTAGTATAGCAGCAGTAGCTCTAGTTGCAAGCACTATTTTCTGCGTCTGTTACAAAAGGAGAAGAGCCGCATTGAAAATAACAGGTAGTTTAGTTGTAGATCACAGAAAATTTTCGGTTTAGACATCCATTAAAACCATAATATATTTCGAGTATTTGAAATAGCGTTTTCTGTTCAATTCACTTTAGAACATGCAGTGGACGACGCAATGGATTTAACAATAGATAAAGATACAGATGAGAACGGCATTGGGGTCCCGCTCATCACTTTCCAAAGCATATTGGAAGCTACAAACAACTTTTCCGATGCAAATAAGCTAGGAGAAGGAGGCTTTGGTCCAGTTTATAAGGTTATCACTCAATTATCTCTGTAGATATATAGCTAAACTAACAATCCATTTCACATCAGCTTGTTTTTGCTTTTCCATGCCATATATTAATACCTAATAATGAAAATAATGGTATTTCAGGGTATGTTTTTGGATGGGCAAGAAATTGCAATAAAAAGATTATCAAGTCAATCTAGACAAGGAATCAATGAATTTAAGAATGAAGTCATACTAATTGCAAAGCTTCAACATAGAAATCTCGTTAAACTTGTAGGGTACTGCTCACAAGTGGGAGAAAAGATCTTGCTATATGAATATATGCCAAACAAGAGTTTAGACACCTTCATATTTGGTAAGTGGTAATCTTTGATATTCCATTGATCAACTATCTATTAATAAATTCAATCATATTCCAATAGTATTATATTGTTTTCACAATTTAGATCAAACACGTCGACTATTGTTGGATTGGAGCAAAAGGTTTGACATTATATTGGGAATTGTTCGAGGACTTGTATATCTTCATCATGATTCAAGATTGAGAATCATTCATAGGGACATGAAAACAAGTAACATTTTATTAGATGAAGAAATGACACCCAAAATTTCAGATTTTGGATTAGCGAGACTGGTTGCGGGAAATACATTTGAAGCAAATACCAAAAAAGTTGCAGGTACCTAGTAAGTAGTCCTTAACTTGAATTATGGAGTAAATCTTCAAGATCCATAATTTTCTAATACATATCTCAATACAACTTTACTTAATATTTTGGAGATTTACTTACTCTAATCTTCTCTCCATTTTGTACAATTCATGCATCATATTTGGATTGCGTGTTATGGTAATAATAAAGCGGATATATGTCTCCTGAATATGCACTAAGTGGACTCTTCTCAACTAAGTCTGATGTGTTTAGTTTTGGAGTGATCATACTCGAAATAATCTGTGGAAAGAAAAACACAACATTTTATCAACATGAAGAAGTCTCAAACCTTTTAGGCTATGTAAGTGAAGAAACCTTATAAACCATAATGAGTTATTAGTACTTTTCAATTTTACTATGTTTGACTTGATTTACTATTCTTTTTCTTGTGTTATCTCAGACATGGAAATTATGGAATGAAGGGAATGCAATGGATTTATTAGATGACTCAGTACAGCTAGTAGAATGTTGTAAGGAATGTGAAGTGTTGAAGTGCATAAATGTTGGGTTGTTATGTGTTGAAAAAGATCCAAATCGTCGTCCTAGCATGCCTAATGTATTTCTAATGTTGACAGATGAAAGTATGAATCTACCACAACCAAATCAACCAGCTTTTGTTACAAGAAATCGGATTTGCAATGACTCTGTAGAATATGATAAACCATGCTCCAATCAATTGACTTTTTCAACACAAGAAGGTCGATAGGGATTTGTAATAATAATATAATAAGTTGTTTGTTCTATAAGCTTTGTTTAAACAATAGGTGCCGTGTTTGAAAGATTATCTTATTATATCTTCTACTTTGTATTTATTTTTCTATAGGGAAGTTATTTCGACATTTACAATCTATTAAATTGTAAAGTTATAACTCGTTTAGCAATTCACTTTAAGGCATATGTTATATGCACATATTTTTTTAACTTCTTGCTCAGGGGAATACATTTCCTCGCTCTCCGAACCTGCACACCTTGACTTAACAAGATAGTGGAGAGATAAATTATGATCACTGAGCATCTCGTTAAATAAGAGTGTCCGTTCCTGGTGCCTAGCTACAAGGAGGCCACAACATTGATTGTAATCCCACTGATGGTGGATTGGGGTATACCATTAAGGGAGCGGGGGCAACATAGCCCCATTGCCCTCTTCTGAATCTACTCTTGATCTCACACTGCAACTGTCACAATTTGATTTTTTGTCCTTTGTCATTACCCAAAATCAATGTATGTAGCTCTAGTACTTTTGTCACTAACTTTTAAGAACTTCCTATAAGCAAATTTATTTTGAAGTACTGGTGAACAGGTTCAAAATCATTGTTATTGGCCTAAACCACAAACGTTCAACTCAAATTACCTAATTCTTTTGGAAAAATTTAATTTCACGAAGGTTCTGAGAATTGAAATCCTCATGTCAATTAATTAAATGGAATAACACGAGAAATTCAAGGGATGGCAATATGATATGCACAATTTCACCATTTCATACTACCTTGAATGTGATGGGGGTTGAAAAATGTTACATGTTACTGAAAATTCAAAGTGATTGTAATAATAAAGGATAAACGAGAACGAATTTCCTGTAGAAGTTTACTTAAAAGTACAAGCGTAATGAGTAAGGGTCATTGAAAACCAAAATTCAAGTCATAAATGTATCACACACATTTTCGTTAAAATTGATTCGCACCTTGTCTCTCATGAGTGTTAAGAGCGTTGTAGTATCAGTTTCTCAGGATAAAATAGATTACCAATGATATAGTTGAGCACTCGATCAAATTATATTTTTCTTGGCAAACATGAACAAAGGAGCACTAAGAATTTTAGGAGAAGTTGAGAGAAACTTTTCTCATGAAATCGAGAGAAAGAGTGAAAAATCATAATATTAGTAGTTCTAAATCATTTTGTATTTCTGTGGGAGAATTAGAAACTGGTCACAGAGGTCACGTGGGACTCACGATGTGAGTGCCACTGTGAGCTTCCCAGACTTGCTCATTAGCTCCGTTTCTTTACACTATCATCACCCTAAGATTGTAGGAAAAATTGGAATATATAGTGCACGTACAATTATCATAAGCCACTTTATGGCTAATTAGTCATGGTGGTCCTTACACTATGACCACAACCATGGCTATCTACTCTACGCAACAGTAATTGTTTCTAAACCATTTTCACCTTGTAGATCCGAATTAGACTTTAATTTGTTGTTTTTATATAAGTTGTAGATCTTTCAATTACCTTTGCATTGGCATTTAAATAACTTTATTTGGACATTCTTACGATGATATATGCTTAAAATACTGAGACGTTGCGTGGTAGAGAAAAACAGAGCAGAATGTAGTACAGTTATGCTGACACTCATGATGTGAGCCTTGATCTTCACTCCAAAATGCATATTTCTTTATCTCCTTTGTTCTTTTGGGGTCTTTGGGTCATGCCATGATACTTTCAACTCGTTCTTTTTCACTTTCTTGATCTCTTATGATTCCTGAAACATGTCTTTAATTTGTGTCAATATGACCCTATTAGAACATCCAATTGAGCTCCAAAACATATGCAAAATTGATCTTTATTGCTTGAACAAGAGAAATTGTATCTCATTGAACAAATGGAGCATATGAGAATCCTTTTAAACATATTATCTAATTTTAAAGCACAAAGTTGGTCTATTCATACAACAAAATATGCATAACAAGATGACACAAATAAACACTTATCATGTACCCTGCCTTATGACCTTAATAATCGATAAATGCCAACTAGAAAGTAAATTAACTTAGGTTGTCCATAACCGACTCAAAGCAAAAAGGTAAATCGTCAGTTTAACTCTCTCTATATATATTAGTGAATATAGAGCTGTGTGATGCCAGGGAAATGGAAATGAATTCTTTTGTATTGCTTTCTTGCCTCCTACCCATCTCTCTTCTGAATACTCCATTATTCTCCCATGGAGTAGAAACAATTTCTGGAAACAAATATATAACAAATATACTACAAATTAGCACGTATCAAATCTCCATACACTTAGACCTTGTTTGCCCTCCAGCAAGACAAACAAATAGAAGTGCCATGTACCATCAAAGCAATCACACTTCTCCAAAGATCACGCAAATAATTAAGCTATGCACAAGAAATCAAGAATGTGTTGTTCCTCTTCCTACCTTGAAAATGTGGTGAAGTGAGTGTGACAACCTCAATTGGATCAAAATTTAAGGAACCAAAACCCCAAGATCATTCCTTGTTTTTCATGCGACACATCCATGAATTCAAACATCTCGAAATCTCAAAAAACAACACATCCATGAATTCAAATGCATATTCTATATCTACCTAGTCTTTACTAAAGTATAACCACACCAAAGGTACATGGTACTCACAAGAATCTCAAACATCTCTACACTTATTAGGCTTTGCTTGTCCTCAAGCAAGACAAAATTTTAGGTAAGCAACTAGTCTCGGGGTGAAGACAAAATGGGGTAGGGCATGCAAATCATATGAATGGGCGATGGTCAAATAGGGATTGGAGGGTGTAGGGAACTTCATTCCGAGTGATAGTTGGATCGGAAGTAGTACATTCCCATGCTTTCTATCCCAATTGATTATAGATAGATATATATGACTCATAATGTCTTATCAATAGTGATATCCTAATTAGTTTTTTCTTTTTTTTTTTTAATTTTTGTTGGTGATGACTAACCTCACATCCACTATTCAAGTCTATGCACTAGTAAATGTTGTTATTGTAAAATAGTCTGTAAATTATACAAGAGAGGTAAATCGCACTAAGAAGTTAAGGCGTACCATATGCGATGAGTTCAATCAAGAGGGTGCTAACAAGAATTGAACTTGACCACACAGAAGAGGTAAAAGCACTAGGAAGACCCTATGCTACATGCTCGATCGAGAGGATGTTAGCAATGATCGAACTCGTGACCTTCAGGTATGAGAATCCTTATCTACCGGAAAATTGCATCAGTTACAAGAATCCTTATTGTAACACTTTGGTTTACGAGAAAGTCCATAATCGTGCATTGGGTGAAGCCCGCTTATGGTCCTAGTTGACAAAAGATCACAAAGAAATAAACTTTAAACTGTCCATGCCAATGACCTTGTGGTCTAGTGGCACCCGGTGTCCCAGTTTACACTCCCACATGAATGATGGGAGTGGGTTTGAGCCTAAGTAGAGGCAACTGTTGACTCTTTGTGTTTCAGTAGGTAACAGAGTCTAGTACTCAAAAAAAAAATATATATATATATATATATATATATATATATATATATATATATATATAGATAAAATTGGATTTAGGTTAATTGTCCCTTGGGAGCGCGACTTAATTTTTTTTTCAATTCTTTTTTATTAGCTTCTTCTAGAGATAAATAGCCCCCAATTCAAAATATTAGATAAATTCAATGTAACCCTTCAATTAATGCATCTTGAATTCGACTTTGTCGTCATTCGATCATTTGACTGGCCTAGCGCAGAAATATGATTGGTGTATCATCCTATTTTGTGATTTGAAACAACAGAATCAATCACCCTCATTAACCTAACAAATAGCCATGTTTTCTTAACCCAAAGAATGGGACGCGGGTAAAGATCAGAGCTAGACTGAGCAGACAATGCAAGTCAAGAGTAGTACCTTAGCTTGAATTTCATGGAAGTTGTGTTTGAGCCTAATGCACGCTCAAATTAAAACTCACTTTAACTCTATATATAATTAATGCGGAGTACATACTTACATAATTAATGTGTGAAGCCTTCAGCCAGGCCGGGGAAGAATGGAAATGAGTGTTTTTGTAGTGATTTTTTGCCATCTTCTACTACTCATCATCTCTCTTTTGAATACTCCATTATTCTCCAATGGAGTAGAAACAATGTCTGGAAACGAATATTTGAGTGTAGGTATAAGTTTATCGTCTAGGAATGGAAGATTTGAGTTAGGGTTTTTCAGACCTGGTCAATCTTCCGACTATTACATTGAATTGGTATTTGGTTCAAAAACATCTCCCCTCAAACAGTAGTTTGGGTAGCAAATAGGGTCGCCCCAATCTCCTCCTCCACAATCAACTCCACAAAATTGAAAATTCTAGACGGCAACTTGGCGCTGCTGGCCGACGGGGCACAAAACCCGGTGTGGTCAACCAATATTACCGCCGGCGCCGCCGTGCTAGCAACTCTTGGAGATGACGGAAACTTGGTTTTGAGCGACGGCGGCGCAAAACCAATTTGGGAAAGTTTTGATCACCCAACAAATACGTATCTCCCCGGTTCCAAAATCGGGTATAACAAACGCACCAAAACCAAACAGGTTTTCACTTCTTGGAAAGATTTAGATGATCCGGCGCCCGGGCTGTTTTCTTTTGACAACGATGGAAACATGTCGTTTCTATTGTGGAACGGCACCGAGGAATATTGGAACAGCGGACCCAAATTCGGAAATGGCACTTTACGATATTTGAAGCCAAATCCCACTTTCAATTTCACCATTATTGACAACGAGAACGAGAGTTACTTTACTTTTACCATAAAAACATCCCTGATTTCAAGATTCGTAATAGACATAAATGGGCAACACAAGTCGCTAGCGTGGTTGGAATCTACTCAGGAGTGGCAATCAATGATTGCTGAACCCTCACAAGAATGCGACGTTTATGCGCATTGTGGGCCGTTCAGCATTTGCAGCCAAAACTCATCCCCCGTGTGTGCTTGTTTGTATGGTTTCGAGTACAAATCACAGAATGCATTATTCTTTGATGGCTGTGTAAGGAAAACCAGGTTCAAGTGTGAGGATAGCTTCGGATTCAAAATGTATCCAAATGTGAGATTGCCAAGACATCCTCAAAACATCACGACTGAGAATCGGGCAGAATGTGAGTCCACTTGTCTCAACAATTGTTCTTGTACTGCCTACGCTTATCATCATCATCATAATAGCAATGGTAGTCGTTGTTCACTTTGGATTGGACAACTCCTCAACCTCAAACAGTTTGATGGTAATGGAAGCACCATTTACATCAGACTTGCTGCCTCTGAATTTTCAAACGTTACAGGTAATTAATTACAATAATAATGAGTTAATACCTCCATCCAGTATTAGGGTTTTACCAGGTGTGGTCTTTCGAGAGTATTAGGGTTTTACCAGCTGTGGTCTTTCGAGTTTAAAATGACCACCAGACGTAGTCCTCCAAGTTTTTAAAAATAATCACTCGTGGTCCTAATTTTTAAAATAACCGAGTTTAAAATGATCACGAGACGTCTTTATAAAACCCTAAATACTAGAAGGGACATTGGAGGTATTAACTCCAATAATAATAGTTTTAAACTTCCAACTTGCTCACAAAAGGCGAAATCTATCACATACATGACTAAACAACTTATTAGGTGGGAGAACCAGTACCTAGAGGAGGTTGAAACTTCCAACTTGTACTCTAACGGAAGTGCTCCTTTGTGATTAATTTCCTTTTCATGTTAACAGATGTAAACTCAAGGCACTTGTCAGGGAAGCTCAAAGCTATCATTCCTACTGTAGCAGTTGTTGCAGCAGCCCTACTTGCATTCACTATTTTCTACGTTTGTTATAGGAGGAGAACATCATTGAAAATAACAGGTCACTAGCTAGTCAATTGTAGACAAAATTTTCTATGTTGACATTGATTATTTTCATATTTTTAAGTCTTCAAGGTTGTCCCGAAAGGGATGGCCAAGTCATTGGAGCATGATTGTTGTATTAGAAAATTACGAGTTTCGATATGTTTTTGACGTCTTTCTAGTGTATATCATCAAGTAGTACGTAATTGCAGGTTTCTCTATTCACTCAAAAAGTATATATATCAATTGGGTTTTGAAATAGGATTTTTATTCTATTCACTTCAGAGCGTGCAGTGGAAGCAATGGACGAAATGATAGATGAAGATAGTGATGAGAATGGCATTGGCGTCCAATTCTTTACTTTCCAAAGCATATCGGAAGCTACAGACAATTTTTTGGATGCAAATAAATTAGGAAAAGGCGGCTTTGGTCCGGTTTATAAGGTTATTAATCAATTATATATCTCTTTATTATTAAGCTTTCTAAACAGTCCATTATATTTCATGTTGGTTGTTTCTTGGTTTCTATATTGCCTAATATTATATTGAATTATAGGGTATGCTTCCGGGAGGGCAAGAAATTGCAGTAAAAAGATTATCAAACCAATCTAGACAAGGCATTGACGAATTTAAGAATGAAGTTGTACTAATTGCAAAGCTTCAACACAGGAATCTTGTTAAACTTGTAGGTTACTGCATGCAAGCCGGAGAAAAGATATTGGTATATGAATATATGGCAAACAAGAGTCTAGACACCTTCATATTTAGTATGTCTAAATCTTTGCTATTACATTGATAAATTCAATCACAAATTGATTAGTAATTGGTTATTACTTTGTTTTCACAATTTAGATCAAACACATCGACTATTATTGGACTGGACCAAGAGGTTTGACATCATATTGGGAGTTGCCCGAGGACTTGTATATCTCCATCACGATTCAAGATTGAGAATCATCCATAGAGACATGAAAACAAATAACATTTTATTAGATGAAGAAATGACACCCAAGATTTCAGACTTTGGATTAGCGAGAATGGTAGTTGGAAATACATTTGAAGCAAATACCAAAAAAGTTGCAGGCACCTAGTAAGTAGTCTTAACTTGAATTATAGAGTAAATCTTCGAGATCCATAAATTTTTAAATACATATCTCAAAACAAATTTACTTAATATTTTGGAGATTTACTTACTCTTCTTTTCATCTTGTACAATTCATGCATCATATTTGGATTGCGCGTTATGGTAATAATAAAGTGGTTACATGTCTCCTGAATATGCGCTAAGTGGACTCTTCTCAACTAAGTCTGATGTATTTAGTTTTGGAGTGATCATACTCGAAATAATTTGTGGAAAGAAAAACACAGCATTTTATCAGCATGAAGAAGTCTCAAACCTTTTAGGCTATGTAAGTGAAGAAACCTTATAAAACTTAATTAGTTAGTATTTTTCAATTTTACTATGTTTGACTTTATTTACTATTCTTTTTCTTGTGTTATCTCAGGCATGGAAATTATGGAATGAAGGGAATGCAATGGATTTATTAGATGACTCGCTACTAGAATGCTGTAAGGAATGTGAAGTGTTGAAGTGCATAAATGTTGGGTTGCTATGTGTTGAAGAAGATCCAAATCGTCGTCCTAGGATGCCTAATGTATTTCTAATGTTGACAGATGAAAGTATGAATCTACCAAAACCAAATCAACCAGCTTTTGTTACAAGAAATCAGATTTGCAATGACTCTTCTACTATTGAATCTGATAAATTGTGCTCCAATCAACTAACTTTTTCAGCACAAGAAGGTCGATAGGTCGATAGGGATCTATAATATTAATAATAATATAATAATTTGTTTGTTCTATAAGCTTTGTTTTAGCAATAGATGCAGTGTTTGAAAGATATCTTATCATGTCTTCTACTTTGTATTTATTTTTCAATAGGCAAGTTAATTATTTCGGCATTTACCCCATGTCAGAGCGGGTCGGTAAGGGGTCCCAAGAAAAGTGTCAGCATCAAGCTTTTGTGTGAGGAAGTAAAATTAGGGAGTAGAATTTGAGGGTTCAAGTAGTATTTTTAATAGTTATATGCGACATTTGGTGAAAATTTTTTGTCTAGTAACTTTATTTATTTTAAATGATATTAATATATTCTTACTATTTTAGTAATTTTATTGGTTAGAGTGCCCGGGGATAAGGGTATTGGAGTTGGCTCAAAAGTCTTTCCTAGTAACAAATGTTCAACCACTTAAGTCAAGTCTATGGCACTCAGATCACTTGAGTTGACTCAACCTTAGCCGTCTGAGTGTCTGCTAAAGAGAGTATAAAGGCCATTCTATTAAAAGATCACTTTGAAAAATATACTTGTTAATACAATGAAATTCTAATATTGTAACGAAAAGGGTAGAAATTTTCATTCTAACATTCTGTAATGCAATATATAATTTTGCTTATAATTGAGAAATGTTAGACACCATTTCTAAATTTTACCATCTAATATTCCTTGCATGTATAATACAAAATTATGTACCTTCAGTTAACATATTTTTTCATCTACAGTTAACAGTTTCTAGTATAAAAACTGTTAATTGCAAGTACAAAATGTGTAACTATATATACAAAATCTGAAGGTTATTTTTGAATCAGTGTTAACCATGTAAGGTAGACCCTGGTCCATGGTATAATTTATCAATTTTTTATGGTTGTCATAAGGAAAAAAAAAAAAAGCTACAAAAGCTAAAAATTTTCACACTCTAAAATTACTATAAATTGAACGACTCATCCAATATTAGGAAAAAGAAAAAAAAAAAACTACGTATATTATTACCTCGTCATGTAAAATGTTGGTGAAAAAATTAATCCCAGTAGCATTTTTTTTTTAACATAACATTTTCCAACTATTATTTAGATCGATCCATAAAATAATATTACCGAGGACTGAATAGCTATGATTTCAAAGTCGTCGCCTTGTCGGTAATAATTAACCATTTTTTATATTACGTTCATACATGCAAGTCAAGCAGACATTTCATTGCCACCCAATACCCATTGCAGGTCTTCCAGTCTACCCACTTATGTACATTATATTACAGATCCATCATTATTCTCTACTTTATAATAAAATAATAAAAGAAAAATAAATACACTACTCTCATCGTTCCGCCAACCCCAAATGAATCATATCACCTCGACACACGCCTATTATATGACGGTAAATTTTGATGCTCACAATTTTTAAAAATAGTTGAAACTCCCTCTATTTTTATGCATTATATTTTTATACTTTTGTCACTTAATTTATCAAAAAAAAAAAACTTTTATCAAAATATAATGAAGAAAATATTCAACAAAAAAAAAAAATTTAACATAAAGTGACATTCTTTATATAATTTTTTTTTAAATCGAGCCCTCAAAAATTGATGGCAGTGTGTCGTCGCCCTAACCAGACATAGCTAGAACTTGCCCGGGTTGAGAGTGCAATTGTTATACTATGGACCAGAGTAACGTATATCATATTGTATTCTGAACTCTAATATAAAAATTATGTACTTTCAGTTAACACATTTTGTATTTAACAGTTTTTATACATGTAAACAAATAACTCCATAATTGATGAAAATAATATGATAGCTAGAAGTACAAAAAGTATCCGTTGTTGATACAAAATTGTGTCAAGTACAGATACATAATCCGAAGATTATTTTTGAATCAGGATTTACAATGCAATGTAGACCCTATTGTATTGGTATAATTTGTCTTGGGAGTGAAAGCTTGCTCTTGTGGAAGTCGAACTCTAGTCTAGTCACTTTCACAGTTTCACTCTCTATATATATATAGTAAGTAGCACACAGTTTGTTGTGTAAAGCCATATGGAAATGGAAAACAATGTTCTTGTATTGCTTTCTTGGCTCCTTCTACTCATCTCTCTTTCCCATACCCCACTCTCCCATGGAGCACAAACCATTTCCAGGAACACATATTTAAATCAAACCACAACCATATCCTCTCTGAATGAAAGATTCGAGTTGGGATTCTTCCGACCCGGTAAATCTTCAAACTATTACGTCGGGATTTGGTACAAAAACATCTCCCCCCAAACCGTAGTTTGGGTAGCCAATAGAATCTCCCCGGTCCCCTCCGCCGCAATCTCCGCCGCCAAATTAAGAATCCTAGACGGAAACCTCGTAATCGTCGACGGCGCCGGGAATTTTGTTTGGTCAACCAATATAACCGCCACGGTGAAACAGAGCTCCGTCGTGGCAACTCTCGGCGACGACGGGAACTTGGTTTTGAGCGACGGTTCAAAAAAAGGTTCAAAAAAGGTTACAAAACCGCCACTTTGGCAAAGTTTTGACCACCCGACAGACACGAATCTGGCCGGGTCCAAATTCGGGTACAACAAACGAACCAAAACAACGTTTGGGCTCACGGCGTGGAAAAGCTCCGACGACCCGGCGCCGGGGCCGTACTCCATCTTCTACGTCCCCACCGAAATTCTCCACGTGTGGAACGGCACAGAGGGATACGGAGCCGGCCTGCGCAAATTCGCAAACGGAACTTTAGTGGCGTTTAGGCCAAATCCGGTGATCAATTTCACGCTCGTGGATAACGAGAACGAGACTTACTTCACATATTTCCTGCTCGACCAATCCATCATCGCCCGACACACAATCGACATCGACGGCCGAGAAAAGGAGCTAACCTGGTCGGAAACCGCCAAGACATGGATGGCCACCTACGTTAACCCGAAAAACCAGTGCGATGTTTACGCGTATTGCGGCCCATTCGGCATCTGCAGCGAGAATTCCGTCCCCGTTTGCGATTGCTTGCATGGTTTCCGGCGCAAATCGGGAACAGAGTGGGGAATAAGCGAATTCTTTGGTGGGTGTTTAAGGAATACAAGTTTGAAGTGTGGGATTAATTACCAAGAAGAGGACATGGATAAATTTAAAACGTATCCAAACGTGAGATTGCCCAGACATCCTCAAAACACGACGGCTAAGAATCAGGCGGAATGTGAGTCCACTTGTCTCAGAAACTGTTCTTGTACTGCCTATGCTTATGATGATAGCAATGGCCGTTGTTCTGTCTGGGCGGGAGAACTCCTCGACCTGAAACAGTTCGGGAAAGACGAGGTCGGTAATGAAAGCACGATTTACATCAGACTTGCCGCCTCTGAATTCCCAAATATCAAAGGTAATTTCCAAATATCAGTGAGAGCGATCTATTGACTTTCTTAATCTAAGCTGGTTTACCTCATTTTGACGAATATACTAGTTTGTTAACTTGGTAACTAAGAAGTTACAAGTTTGACTCTCAGTAGAATGGCTTGTTGGCATTCTTGATTTGAGTCGGTCCAGACAACCTATGCTGGTTTATTGTGGTTCTTTGTCAGTTACGGTCATAAGCATTTATGTGCAAACTAGGCTGGTTTACTTCCTTGTGATCTTTTGCTAGCTAAAGTATAGTTACAAAGTTAGACTTAAACAATTAATGATTGTGGATTTCTGGACATTAAAAAACAAAAAGAAAGAGTGAATTTTAAAGTTTTCATTTTCTTTTTGGTGTTAATAGATACAAGCTCGAAGCACTGGAAGCTGGAAGCTATCGTAGCTAGTTTAGCAGTTGCTGCAACGGCTCTACTTGCATGCAGTATTTGCTACGTCTGTTATAAGAAGAGGAGAACAACTTTGAAAATAACAGGTAATTAATTAATTGTATAGAAAATTTGATGAATCTTAAAGAACTTCAAGTGGGTTTTGAAATGTTTTTTCTGTTCACTATAGAACATGGAATGGATGACCATGAAATGATAGACCATGAAGATAGTGATGAGAAAAGCAGCATTGACGTTCAGTGCTTTACTTTCCAAAACATACTGGAAGCTACAGACAATTTTTCCGATGCAAATAAGCTAGGAAAAGGAGGATTTGGTCCCGTTTATAAGGTTATATACATCATTAATTATATGATCTCTTTAGCAATCTATTTCGGGTTACGTTATTTTTGCTTTTCTAATGAAAATGATCGTGCAGGGTGTGCTTTCTGGAGGACAAGAAATTGCAGTAAAAAGATTATCAAGTTTATCTGGGCAAGGTGTCAATGAATTTAAGAATGAAATTGCACTAATTGCAAAACTTCAACATAGAAATTTGGTTAATCTGGTAGGCTACTGCATGCAAGCGAAAGAAAGGATCTTGGTATATGAATACATGCCAAACAAGAGTTTAGACACCTTTATATTCGGTAAGTTTTAAATTTTTGCTATTCCAATAATTAACTTTGTATCAACAAGTTCAATAAGTAATTTATTATTATTCAGTTATTTCCACAATTTCTTTCAAACTAATTAATTTAATTGCCTTTTAAGATCAAACACGTCGCTTGTTGTTGGATTGGAACAAGAGGTTTGACATCATATTAGGAATTGCCCGAGGACTTGTATATCTCCATCAGGATTCAAGATTGAGAATTATCCATAGAGATATGAAAACAAATAACATTTTATTGGATGAAGAAATGGCACCCAAGATTTCAGACTTTGGATTAGCAAGAATGATGGCTGGAAATGAATTTGAAGCAAATACCAAAAAGATTGCCGGCACCTAGTAAGTATCATAATCTCAATCTCGGTATACAAACTTTGTATTTTGGTTATTTACATACGGATGATTTTCATCTTATACATTATATTTGGATTGTGTATTATGACAATAGTGGTTACCTATCTCCCGAATATGCATTAAGTGGGCTCTTCTCAATTAAGTCCGATGTATTTAGCTTTGGGGTGATCATACTTGAAATCGTTAGTGGAAAGAAAAACACAGCGTTCTACAAACATGAAGATGTCTCGAACCTTTTAGGCTATGTAAGTGATGAAAACTCAAATAAACCTTAATATATGTTCATGTTTTAACTTTATTATACATATGTTTGGCTTGATTTAATTTACTCTCCTCTTTCTTGTGTCATCTCAGGCATGGAAATTATGGAACGAGGGAAACATAATGGATTTAGTAGACGACTCACTACTAAAATGTTGCAAGGAATCTGAAGTGTTGAAGTGCATAAATGTTGGGTTGCTATGTGTCGAAGAAGATCCAAATGTTCGTCCTAGCATGCCTAGTGTACTTTTAATGTTGTCGGATGAAAGTACAGTTCTTCCTCAACCAAATCAACCAGCATTTGTCACTAGAAAACACACTTCTATTGAATGTGGCATAATTATTGAATCCGATAAGCCATGCTCCAATCAATTGACATTTTCAACACAAGAAGGTCGATAAGAATGTTTGATAGTACGTGATATATGTTATATTGTGCTCAACTTTATATGTAACAATAAGTGTTGAAAAAAAATTAAAATGCATTTTAAATTTTGTTGTTTGTTGAGTGGGAAGTTGTAATCATGTATTGTTTGATTTAAATGCTATTAGTGGGTAATTAATATATAATTACAAATTTTCTTATCACCAAAAAACCTCTTTCAAATTAAAACTCTGTTTGGAAAATTCCATTCCTACACAGACTATACTCAACAACTCCTTTCATTGTCGCACATTAGAACCTTCGACTCTACCCACTCAAAAAAGTGTGTTATAAATTATTATGTATGGGTTATATAATTATGATATATAAATTTATGGTCAAGGCATTGACCAATGAATAAAAAAGAATGAATTTATATTATTTAATTGCAGAGCTTGAATATCAATAATTTGGTTAAACTGTACTTTTATACTTTACTCAAGTAGAAGACAAGATCTTGCAATATTTTTGGGAAGCATCAATATTTTTTTATAATTAATAATGATTTTCAACCGAAATTAAATTTATGATCGGTCAGATCAATAATTTCTTCAACCGAAAGCTTAGATGGTCAAATCTAGCATCATATTATCAACTTCTTTTATATACATAGAACATAATTTAAACTCAAATACTTAATAGTTACTCTCCGTTACTAATAAAACTCGATTCCTGATCTTTTTTTTCTAAACATTATTCTTATGATCAGTTAAATTGTCCATGCGGGTAACTTTTTATTCATTAATAAACAAACAATGAGTTGACGATTTCAACTCATGAAGGTTGATGAAATGGATAAGACGATGAGATGTAGTGCACCATTTTCCACATTCCGGGCGCGTAGAATTTTGATTATTGTTCAATCCAATTATGATGATGAGATCCAATCAAGATTATGGGTGTCACACGTCATAAACGTCAAGCAATTTGATCAAGTCTTTACACTTTAAAGATTATTTTATTCATTTAATTTTGATATAGAAATGAATTATATATGAGACTGTTCCATATATGTGATAATTTGACTCAGCTAGCAAATTGGTTAATAAAGGACCTTTGTAGTTTCTATTTCTACCTTTAAGTCGGGTTTCAACAAAGTAGGCTCGCTGGTTTCATGCATAGTACGTAGTCCAAATCAAGTAGGAGTAATAAATTATGAGCAAGTCAAACATAGAAATGAGAGCATTAATGTAGGAGTTTGTCGGATCGGAAACTGATTTTCATTTTCTTATACAGCCAAAATCGCAATCAGACAGTCGATGGATCTATCGGAGGAATCTCAACTCCAGAAAGAGAAAAGAAAAATTAATGGAAATGTTGACTTTTGAGGCCACTCTCCAGAATGAATTGAATTGAAGCAACGTAACTGCGCAAATGCTTTACGCCATTGTCAAAAAGCTCCTAATTAAACCGCGTTTCTGTGACCCAACTCCATCTATTCATAATAATATAAAAGTTTGGGTAAAAGGTCAACTCCAACTAGTACCAATAATATAATTAGATCTAGCAGGTACGGGTTTAGCTTACTGGTTCAGTAATCAGTATAGCTTACTGGTTCAGTAATCAGTATGTAATATTTGGGAGAAGAATTAAGGTTCAAATTATTCTCAAAAAAAAAAAAAAAAAAAAAAAAAGGTTCAAACCTCAGTAGTGTAAGGACCAAATGCGATACAAATTGAATAGCCATATATCGAGGAACTAAAAATGATATTTTCTCATATGCAAAACTACTAATTCATTATTTACATCACTAAAATATTTTACTCTACCATAAAATAATGGAGGTCAAAAAATTAAATTCTAACAATAATAAAAATTTCGAAAGAAACAATTATTTAATTTGTGTGGTAGGTCTACCTTGGATCTACTAATCATTCTTAAGTGTGAACACTCTCTACCTTAGATTTACGCTCGTTTACCTTGACAATCGAAAGAGCAGAAAAAAAAAAAGGAAATATGTTTGGTAAGTGGATATAACATGATTTTTGTGTTTAAAGATCAGAGGTTTAATTCTTGCTAACACTTTCTTAGTCGAGTCCGTTGCAAGAGAGTTTTCTAATGTTTTGAAAGTTATTACAAAAAAACGAGTTTTATCGGATTACACCTTTAAGTAATTACCATAAGAAAGAAAAAAAAAATCTGTAAGTTGATTTTACTGAGAGGCACATTTAAGACGAGGCATGGGTTGAACCCCTCCGTCATATCAACAAAAAAATTAAAGTTAAAACATAAAATTATTTATTTAATTTTATTATCACCATTTTAAGTGCTCCAATCTCACCTTCTCTTAAAATGTGTCTTAGAGACAATACTAGTTAAATTGATTAGACTATTGATTTAGTGACTACAATGTTAAAAATTTGACTCTTAGGAGTTACCTATTGACTTTTTATTTGAGTCAATTTACTTTTTTTGTTAAATTTATTCAATGCACGCTCTCAAATAATGATTACAGAAAGTCAACAAGTTGAAGTCTGGTTTTTGGACTGCATGTATTCGTGCCAAATTAAATCTCAATTCAACATCATTAGGCTTAGGCTCATTAACCGCATTTCACAATCCAATTACAAATATAAAGCAGGCCCTAAAAGACCTGGATTGGGTCTAAGTTCAGCTCAACTATATAGCCCAATTACAGGCAGTCCAGCTGCAAACCTGGCCTGGGCTTTCACTAGTAGAATTTTAGGCTTAGGCCATCATAATTTTTGCTTTTACCCATGCACCTCTATGTATAACACAATTAAATTTTGATAATTATAAATACATAAAAATTTATATGTACATATGTAATTTTATTTGATTAATTTGTTATAATCTGATTATTTTATAAGTGATATTAATAAATTAAAAAAATAGGATAATCCCACCCAAATTGGTGAAGTTGTTGGATTAGTAATTAGGGCATCCTCAACAGTGGGACCCACTTTTCTGATTAAAAAATCCATGTCTTGCAGGATACTTTTTTTTTTTTTTTTTTCTCTTTCCTTGTTCTCCCATCTCCACCTTGGATGCGTAACTTCAAAAACCATGAAAAAACCCTCCAAAATCTGTTAGTGGTGATGCTCTAAGGTTTCCAATTTGACTCATTATAGACAATCTAAACTTATTTACTCCGTACTTTATTGTGATCGGACACCCAAATAACACTACATAAGTTTGTATAAATAATTGCATGTATTTCTAAAATTAAAAACAGGAAAAGGCCAAAAGGTAGGTAGGCACATCACTTGTACCTATGGCTGTATTGTATTCCCTATCTAGTGCTTTTTGCTATACGCACTCCATTCTCTTCAAAACCCTGTTCCATGCTATGGTACCAGACCAAGACCAGGTTCAATGAACCTAAAAAAGCATCTCTCGACAAAAACATCCTCCGGCCCATGTTTTTTTTTTTTTCTTTAATGTTGAGGCAAGTTTTGTATTAATATCTCCAAACTGTTCATATTAAAGCATCTGATCTATCATCTATCTCTCTGCAGCCTGCCTTTGCTCCTTTGTATTGCATCTCCCAGTTCTGCAATGTCCATTCAACTTCTTGGGTTTCTTCATCAGCCCCTCCATGGTTCCATGCCCTTTAAGGTACTTTAATTTCTTATTTTTCACTCTAAAAATCCCCTCTTTTGATCTTTTCTCTATTAATTTTAGTGATGCTGATGATCTGATGATTACTGGTTTTTATTGTTGTTGCTGTTGTTATAATATTTAATTTGGAATTTGTTCGTTGTACCATAAAAATTAAAATTATTTGATATTCTTGATGCTGCATTCTGGATACCTGCAAGGTATTTAATGATTTTGATTCAAAATCATTAAATTAATAGAATTATATCACTCGATCATAAATTTAATAGGAGTTGTATTATTATTTACCCTAAATCTTATATTATTATTATTATAAGAAATAATTTTCATATATAGATATATATTCCTTGGATTGTGCAGGGAAGCTGATGAAGAGTTGTGCTAAAAAGTGGGAATCCCTTTTCATTGATAGAGAAGGGAAGGCCTAAGATGTTTGAAGAGTTCCCCTAAAGAAACTTCAATTTTACTAAGCCACTTAATTATTGGCTTATTATATCCTCACATGGAATCCATGCATATATATATACTTTGGTTAATTTTCTTGATGAGATCATATATATGCACCAGATTTTATTAAAAATGAACTTTATATTATTTGCATGCGTCGTATTTTATATTCAGTGATATGATGTTATATCTTTTATTTTATCAGAATTATAAGGTATAAGTACAGGGAAAGATACAATATTGTTATGTATGATAATATGATATATAATATTTATAAGAATAATGGTAAAATTTTGTATAATTATAATATTGATCATGTGCTCACGTAATTCAAAAGAATGTTTGCAGTGTGATAAATGTCATTGTCAAGATTCTCCGTTTGCCATCAGCTTGATATTGAAAGGGGGCTTCTTTAATTTGGCAGTGATCCCTAAGATAATGAGATGTTAACATGTCACTTCTTTTCTGCTATAATAATATTAATATTATGTTTTTATTATATAGACATAAATTAAAGGCTTCATCTAAGATCAATCACAATCAAGTTAGTCAGGTTGTTGACTTGGTAACTTAGTAACTATAAGGTTAAAGTTTCACACCCAGTAAGAGTGGCCTTAACAACTTTCTTGACTTAAGCCAACCGGTTTACCTCATTGTGATCATTTGCAGGCTAGGATTACAATAAGGTGAGATATACTTAATGTACATTATCAGGAGGCTGCAGGTTTTCCTCGTCACCCAACAAATGATACGATTAAGGATCAAATGTTCACACTTAAATCTTCATATTGACACGGTTCACAATATTAAGCGCGAGAGATAAACTCTTTCTAAAAAAAATTCAACACGTACAATCTTAAAAAATATGCACTAAAAGACACAACAATATACATTAGAAAATACAACAATATGCACTGAAAGACAACAATATACACAAAAAGACACAAAGATGTGAAGCAATTATTAACTTCTTTACATATATGCAATTGTAATGAGTCCATATTAAGAAACTTCAATCAAATTAAAATCACACAATTAATTTGTGTTTCCTTTTTTTAAAATCCTTAAAACACCTTAACATTATAGATTTAATTATAGTAACATTTTAACATATTTACGTATATATCGCTTTCAATTTGACCGTATTACGTTTTGACTTTAATTTTGTTGTCAAATTTAGTCCTAGCCAAGGATTAAATCTGACCAAAAAAGTAAAAATAAAAATAAAGTTTAAGGTTGAATTTGCAATAAATGAATAAATAAATAAAATAAAATCAAGAATGCACCCCATCCGAGTTGATTAGATTCACACACTCGTGGTCGCCAGTTTGCAACTTTTCATAGTCATCTAAAGAATATAATTAAATATGGAAATGTTGTGAGACTAGAATGGAAATTAACTCCAATATATGCCTATGATGAAGAATTTTAGTTGGTATGATTTTCACATGTACAATCTTTACATAGTAAAAACTATAAACGACGAGTTTGGTATTGATTATTAAATTATTTAACTGTGTACGTTAAAGCAGCTGGTATAATAATGCAAGGTAAACACTAATCCATGGTATAACAATTGGCCATGGAAGGTACTAGGTAATGCAAGTAATTAACTAGGTAATTTCAACCAAAAAAAAAATCATTCCATTAACTTCTTTATGTATACATGCAAATTGCAATGAGTCTATATTATTACATTTCAATCAAATTAAAATCACACATTTTGTACTAAAAAAAAATAAAAAAAATTCACACATTTTAATTGTGTTTCATTCTCTGTAAGTCCTTAAAACACATCTATTTTTACCCTATAATAACATTTTCACATTTACTTCTCTCTCTTTAATTTCAATTTCACCTTATTATTTTAGCTTTATTTTTGTTATCAAATTTAGTTAATTAATTAAATATGACAAATAAAAATACTCCGTAACTTTTAAGATTAAATTTGGCTATTAAAAAAAAAACCAAGAATGCATTATATTCAAAGTATTAAAAAAAAAAAAAAAAGTGAAAATGTCCTGAGACTAGAATGGAAATTAACTCAAATTGTGAACAATGTATGCCTATAATGCAGCATTTTTATTTTATTTGGTAATGATTTTCACACGGACCCTCTTTAAATGGTAAAAACTATAAACCACAGCTTTCATATTAATTACTCCGTACCAAATTAATTTACCGCGTATGTCAAAGCAAACATCTAATCATGAGCAGTTCATGAAATGTTAGAATAAAACAGTGCAAATCTGCAAATCAAAGTTACACCTCATTTTCTTCTTCTTTGATCCATTCTCTGCAAATTTTAAAGTTAAAAGAAGAAAACCAAAGAAAAAAAAAAAAGCAAAAAAGAAAAAGAGAAAGAAGGAATCTGAGGTAATACATTGGATAAAATAGGAAAGTTTCTTGCTGGCTTAGCTTTGGTTTTTTAGTCTTGTGTACCCATTCTTGTTTTGTCTGTTTGTCTTCAAAGATTAGAATGGGAAGTAATATGAAGAGTCTGCTGCGGCCATTAATGGCGGTAGCTTTGCTTTCCCTGTTGGGTTTCTGTAACGCGGAAGACCCGTATAGGTTCTATACATGGAACATTACTTATGGCGATATCTCTCCTCTTGGAGTCGAGCAAAAGGTAAATTTTGTTTTTTTTTCCCCCAATTTCACTGTTTTTTGGGGGATCCCATGATGCTGAAAAGGTTTGAATGGTGCAGGGGATATTGATAAACGGGAAATTCCCAGGGCCGCCGATTGAGAGTGTCACCAATGACAACTTGATCGTCAACGTTTTCAACAATCTTGATGAGCCGTTCCTGCTGACATGGTAAGTTTTCAAAAAACATAAATATGTCTTTTAGTTGAGATAGAACACATTCTTCGATTTAGTATCAAAATCTAATTATCTATTATTTAGTTGAGACAGTACCCATCATTTAATCTATGCAAGAAGACTGTTTTGTGCAGTCCAACTATTAGTTTAGTCTTTTTGTTGAGAGGGAGGTCAATCAATTGATTAATGTTGTTGTGTTAATGTGTTTAAATGGGCAGGAATGGTTTGCAGCAGAGGAGGAGTTCGTGGCAGGACGGCGTTTATGGCACAAACTGCCCAATCCCACCGGGGAAGAACTACACTTACGCCCTTCAAGTTAAGGATCAGATCGGAACCTTCTTCTATTTCCCATCCTTGGATATGCACAGAGCCGCCGGAGGGTTTGGCGCCATCAAGATTGATAGCCGTCCCCTGATTCCGGTACCCTTCCCTCCACCCGCCGGAGAATACCACATTCTCGCCGGCGATTGGTTCACTAAAAGCCACAACGTGAGTTTCTTCTTTCAACAGTTTCAAAGAATCAAATGCATGTTATATATATAAACTTTTAGTCATTCAGTTCAATCAACTACTCCCTCTGTCCCATTTTATATGTCTTATTAGACTTGAAAGAACTTATTTTTAACTCAATTTTTTATAATATTAAGTTTAATATTAATATACAAAATTTATATATCTAGAAACTTCAAAACAGGCCAAGGACCTTGTAGTCCAGTGGCATCAAACCCTTCCCTTTGTTCGGGAGGTGGTGGGCTATTGAGAAAGTAGTTATGAACAGATACTGCATTGTAATAGAGTCAGTAGTATTCAAAAAAAAAAAAACTGCAAAACAGAAAAAATTAATTTGACTAATGAATAGTAAGGTCGGACAGATAAAATGAGATCCATATTTGCAGGATCTGCAAGGGATTTTGGACAGTGGAGGAGATCTTCCCTTTCCAGATGGCCTTTTAATCAACGGGCGTGGATCAGACAGTTTCACCTTCACAGTTGATCAGGGTAACAGATGATGAAAACAGTTAAGATTCTTTAATTTGGTTGACAGAATCTCAGGCATGAAAAAAATGTTGGCTTGCAGGGAAAACCTACAGGTTTAGAATATGCAATGTTGGGCTAACAACTTCCATCAACTTCAGAATCCAGGGCCACAAATTGGTGGCGGTTGAAGCAGAAGGAACACACACACTGCAAAATACCTATGATTCCCTGGATGTTCATCTAGGCCAATCCTACTCCATTTTGCTCACTGCAAATCAAGATCCAAAGGACTACTATCTCGTGGCGTCGACCCGCTTCACCTCCAAAGTTCTCACCGCAACGTCCATTCTCCGTTACCAGAACTCGAAACAGCCTGTTTCCGGCCCTCCTCCACCCGGTCCAACTATCGAGACTGATTGGTCTCTCAATCAGGCCCGGGCCATCAGGTAACTGTTCCGTTTTCAATAGTCTCACTGTCAGTTTAACCTTTTAATAACTGTTTGTGAATGCAGACAGAATCTGACAGCTAGTGGACCGAGGCCTAATCCCCAAGGCTCGTACCACTACGGAGAGGTGAATATCACTCGCACAATTATACTGCAAAACTCAGCTCCTATCGTCAATGGTAAGCAACGATTTGCTGTCAACAGCGTGTCGTTCCTCCCAGCAGATACACCGCTTAAACTTGCAGACCACTTCGATATCCCGGGGGTTTTCGCCCTCGGAAGCATCAAGGATAGCCCCGGTGGCAGCCCTGTTAGCCTTCAGACTTCTGTCATGGCTGCTGATTTCAGGGCCTTCGTTGAGGTTGTTTTCCAGAATCCAGAAAACACTTTGCAGTCTTGGCACCTAGACGGCCAATTCTTCTTCGTAGTAGGGTAATGTGTATATATATTCCTCTTATCTTGTCCAAACATATAAAATATATAAACGTGTAGTCTCACTATCAGCTTATCCCCGAACAGGATGAATCCTGGACAGTGGTCAGCTGGGAGCAGATCACTTTACAACTTGAGAGACGGAGTTTCTCGCAGCACAGTTCAGGTATTCATCCATCTTGACAAGACAAATGACAATTCCCCTTAAAACATGAAAAAGGCCAACATTCTTTTTCTCAAACACATGGTGTGCAGGTTTATCCAGAATCATGGACTGCCATTTACATGCCACTAGACAACGTAGGAATGTGGAACGTAAGATCAGCGAACTGGGCGCGACAGTACTTGGGTCAGCAGTTTTATCTTCGCGTATATTCCAATTCGAGTTCTTTGAGGGACGAGAATCCGATTCCCAATAATGCTCTTCTCTGTGGCCGAGCATTAGGGCACAAGTCTGAGATTCCTCTTGAAACAGAGCAACAATGGGAGCTCATTGTTTAATGGCAACTGCAACCTAATTGTTTCTGCTGGAGCTATTATTTTCGTTTCTTGATTTTCGTCAACATGATTTATGTTTTTGGGAACGGTTAAAGGTTAATGTTTTAGTTGAAGTGCAGGGAATGTGATGTTACTGAACCAGAATTTGTAACTCATTCATTAATTCTATTGTTTTCGTATGAATCTTGATTATGTTGTTCTTCTTCCGCCATTGATCAATGAAGATTGAAGAACAGAATAGTATTTCTTCATGTGTATTTATTGATCAAAAGCATAATTTAGTGCTTTAAAGTATCCCTCCAATCAATTATATGAATCTCGACCACATCCCACTAACTAAATCTGGATGTCAATTTATATATTGATGTTGAATCACCATTTGTTCTTTCTTCACTTAAGCTAGTTTTTTTTTTTTTTTTTTTTTTAATACAACTGACCCTATTACATTGTAGTATCTGTTCATCTATACTTTTTCTCAACCTGTTGAAGCACAAAGAGTCAATTTCGAGATCTCCTCCACTGAAACTCGAACTCATGACCTCCCATCTGAGGGTGGCCACTACATGCCACTTGAGCACAAGATGCTTGGCCACTTAAGCTAGTTTAATAAACAGTGTTTGAAAAATATCATTTTTGGTAAGTATAGAGGTAGTGTTCGGGTCAACCAAATTAAGTTGGTTGGAAAGTTGATTTAGTTAAGATAAGATTTTAAGTCCGACTTCATTGTAAAAATATAAAATGTTTGTTTTACCAGAAGGTAATACAGAAGTCTTAGACAAGCCCGCACGAACTTAATTTATTGGTTCAGTAGGCAATATTTGAGTTGGACAGAAAAGGAAACAAGTTTATACCAATGTTCGAGTTGAGTCGATTGTCAAGTTTTGGTCACCGTTCTCAACTGGTCACATGAGTGAAGTTTTAAGTTTTGGATAAGAGATCAGGGTACCAGCGGGACAATTAGGCTCGAACTCATGACTCCTCATTTGAGACAGTCATTCCATGCTACTAAACTATACGATCAATGACGGTTATATTTGTAGTTAAAAATATTAAACATTCAATTGTGTAAATTACTCCGTAATTTTTATTCATTATTTTATTAATGTAATTCAATTCTATAACTTACTCCGTATAATTGAGACCGACTCTCTCCAAGTTGCATAAGGTCTCAATTCAAATTTGGGAGACTCTTCCTTTCATGTAGTGTTGTCGGAAATTAAAAACTTAATGAGTATGTTTACTCAGTGTAGTTTAGTCTTTGCAAGCGATCTGCGAACCAGGCAGCCCACTTGTTAGCACGGCAGTCTGTTTCTATGTCTGGTTGCTCGGAATGGTTTTCTAACCCTCCTCTGTTATTTGTAATGTGTTATCTTTGGATTTGAATTAATATAGTCCTGTGTTATTTCCAAAAAAAAAAAAAAAAAAAAAACTTACTCCAATCATTGGTTCAGACAAATGAAAAGAAAATCAAAAAAGTTAATAAATTATTATTCAGTAAAAAAAGCAAATCCCGCCGACACGATCCAACACGGCAATACCACGGCGCTCAACTGCTCCTAGAAATCCTAAAATCAAAAGTCGAAATCCTCATATCTTTCTTTTATTTGTGTGAACTTTGATTGAATTTATAGTTTCCTCTCCAGTTGAATCTTCGGCACTGAGAAAAGAGAGCGGCGCTTTGATTCCAAGAATCTGGAAGAAAAAAAATGTTGGCGCAAGCGCAGCTGCTATTCTCGGTGGCGTTCGGGGAGATGGCGGTGATTCTGCTGCTCCTCTTCAAGACGCCGTTGCGGAAGCTTCTGATTCTCAGCCTCGATAGGGCAAAGCGCGGCCGCGGCCCGCTCGTAGTGAAGTCCGTCGCCGCCACCGTCTTTGTGCTGATGATCTACACCGTCTACTCCGTCAAGGAAATCCAATCGCGACCACTCGAAAGCATCAATCCCACCGATCAGGTCCTCCTTGCCCAGCAAATCCTTCAAGCCTCCCTCATGGGTATCTCTCTCCCCCTCTCTGTTTGATCTCTTTAATTTATTGTTTGTGTTTATTGATCCTGAACTCGTGTGTTTAAGTATCTTTTCGATTTTGCTTTTGGCTAGACATTGGAATAACTGAATCTGAGTAATTTAGGTATAGATACGATTTAGTTTACCTCTGTCACTCTCAGAGTATCAGTTTTTATGACATTTACTGGAAATTTTGAAGATTATGATTTGCTGAATATAAGGCAGATGAAGATACATATTCATATGAAGAAAAAAATCACTGATTTAGTGGACTTCAATAGAAAAATGAAGATCTTGCCTATGAGTTTCAATAAGCTAATAAAGTTTGTAGGTTAAATGTGTACCCTTTTCTCAACTGTGTCTGTGTTCCTAGCTTGGTCTTCACTATTGTGTCTTGCATTTCTAATTCCTCGATTCTTGGGCATCGTCGGGATAGTTTATTTTCGTTGTTTAGCAATTTGGTATCTCAGCCCCTTGGCTGAAAGAATGGATTTTGTTGAATCTTCTGCCCTCGGAGTTCTCTGTCTTAATATTTGTAACTGCTGGTTTTCTGAATTTCTTGAAATTGTAGCCGGTTTTTTGCAAGATGCCTTGCATAACTAACATCACGATTCACGAGTTCGTTTATAGCCTTATCAGTTATCTATCTGATGCCTAACAATTACCTTTTCAGGAACTGCATTGATGACCTTATTTTGTAGTTTGATCTTTTGTTATCCTAAAGGGAGAGCTTGAAAGCTTTTATTTGCGTATAGTAATCTTTCACTTTTCAGCATGTCCATAATGAAGACTCAGAAGGTTGTCTGTCAGATTAGTATTATGAGAAGTTATAAACATGGCCTTCCAAAAGCAGTCTTTTATGACTGCCACCCAACCAACTGTTTATGGCTTGATTTTTATAGAAACTTATTTGGAAGAGGTTCTTAATTTTCAATTTTTGATTTCATAAATCTTGCATTTTTATATTAATACAAACATATTGCTTTGAAAATAATGTTTATTTTTCTTGTGATAGTAGCCAAGTTTCCATGCCTTTTTAAAGTGGTATTGTAAGCGTATTTCTTAGTGGCGGCCTGGCGGGTATAATTTTGTGATATAGCATGTCTAACATCTAAGGAATACTATCTATGAGTAATGCTTCCATTTTGGTTGTTGGTTGTAAAGTTGCAACGTGTTATGTGCTATAAGCCTATAACTTAGAGATGCTAGAATCAACTGGACCACTATTGAATAAGTTGGTAACCGTAACACCCAACCATTGTGTCAAAAACAGTTGTATTCGATCAAATTGACTATGAACCTTGTGTTTCATGGTTGTTTTACTACAGAATTTTACTATAATTGCTGGCCCGTTAGTTAAACTGATTTCTTTCTATGCAACGTGATCTGATATCCGCCTCCTATGTGCAGGGTTTGTACTATTTCTTTCGCTGATGATAGACAGGCTGCATCACTACATAAGAGAGCTCCGCTTGCTCAGGAAGGCCATGGAGGCTGCAAAGAAACACGACCGAGGTTTTGATAATGGCAAGAATGGCGGTGTGGAGGAGGTCAATTCCCTAAAAGAGGAGATCGCCTCATTGAAGTCCAAGATAAAGAAGCTGGAATCAGAATGCGAAGCGAAAGGAGAAGAGGTGAAAGCTCAGAAAGACAACTCCGAGTCCTTTAAAGGTCAGTCCGAGAAACTGCTACTCGAATATGGCCAGTTGCTGGAGGAGAATCAACACCTTCGAAGCCAACTTCATGCACTCGACGAAAACTTATCTCATTCAAATGGCAAGAAGAATACTTAGTAGGCGAACAAGGATCAAACGATTAATAGTTTTGATAGCGTTTTATGTTCAGACCAAAACTTGCCTTTATATTTCCTCGTTGATTATGAACACATCCCATGTTACCTGTGATTGTATGTATGTTTATGAGTTTTGGATCTTCTCAGGTTATGATCACATCATCAACCTAGTCTACAGTTCCCCAAATTATGTTATTTCAAGCAGTTGACATCAAACAAAACCATACAAAATGCCATCCTTGATTCCTTGTTAATGAACACAGGCATAAAACCAGCATCTCTAAGAGACCAATGTCTCTTTTTCCAAGTCCTGTCGGCAGTGCAGTATGCCACATTCCGCGGTGGCTAGAATTTTGTCAATAGGATTTGAACCCGCACATTGTTGGTTAGAATTTGGGGAAATTTGGAGTGGCTAGAATTCTGTCAATAGGATTTGAACTCACACATCGTTGATTAGAATTTCGGGGGATTTGAACCCTCACATAGTGATGTTCCGGGCGGGCGATGACAGTACAACACTGTACTAGCTACTTATAACAGCATATTTGGCATTGTATGCTCGATTTTAGGCATGTTTTACTCGACACGGACAGCTCAGTTCATTTCATATTTTACTAGGTCTAAGAAATTTAGTGTGCTGGATTGAGCCCTGACTATCGCAATCTGGGAGTTACACCATCTACCTAATGGACCGCTAAATCACTATAATTTACTCCTATACTATCTTGTATGGCGGGCCCGGGACACAATGGAAAACCATATTGTTTTCAAAAGGTTGAATCCCCAATTACGGTCATCTGAAATGATGTAAATCATAGTAACTCCCTAAATGCAAATGCTAGACTTTTTGAGAGGTTGCTCCCACACCGCTACTGGTGAAATCCGATCCCTGTCATTATTCTCAGATTTCATCCTTACGACTAATTGAGCTGTCAATGCGGCCAAACAAAAAAAAACAACATTAGGACGAAAGAGAGAGAGAGAGAGGGCGTTTATAAAAATGGAGGTTGTTTTACTGACATGTCTTTGCGTCTCTCAAAATCGAGAGATGTAATTACAACTACTACCTGTTCTATACCGGTAGAGCAACAACAACTACTACTACAACTAACATTGTCATCTACGGCGTAATTTAATAACAAGTTATCATCGCCACTCAAACAGCGACACCTTTCCACCTCCATTCCATTACTGCTAAAAGCTGTCACCGACCCTCTTTCCTTTTCACCGCCTCTCACTGTGGTCCAACAATCCTCATTCCCTTCCCACTCTGCCAATTCCGGCGAACCCAAACACAATCTTCTCACCCTCCCTGACGGAGAATCTAATGATGAAGGCGTACGGATCAAATCCTCGCCCTCCATCGAGTTCCAAATCCCCTGATCAAGAATGCTCGTCGGTGAACTCTGATTCTGATTGGGAATGGGAATGGGAATGGGATTTGATTCTTGAAGAAATGGGTGATTGAGGAGCTGAGCCGCCGTCCATCGATCTTTAGGATTTATTTTCAGGCATTTTTCCAGGAAATCCTTTGCTTGGTCGGAGAGGAAATCCGGAATCTTCGGAGATTCCCCGGAATATGCTATATGGTAAAGAATCGCCGCCGGGTTTGTGGCGTTTGGCCACGGCGAGGCGCCGCCGGTGGCCATTTCAATAACGGTACACCCCAACGCCCAAATATCCGCCAGAAACCCCTGTTCTTTCCCCTGCGCCGCCTCCGGCGCCATAAAAACCGGCGTGCCACCTATACCCGCCGCCGCCGGCCGATCACCGGCCCACTTCGCGCAGCCGAAATCGGCGATTTTGGCCCCACTCTCCCCCAGCAAAACATTGCGGCTTTTAATATCGCAATGCACAATACCCTTCGAATGTAAAAACTCCAATCCCCGTAAAATCTGCTCCGTGTAGAACCCAATCGCCGCCTCCTTAAGCCTCCCGCCGTTTACCCGGATTCCGTCCAGAAGATTCCCGCCGGGCATATACTCCATCATAAGATTAAACATTTCTTTCCCCTCCTCCCTAGTAACATCCCACCCTTTATACCCAACAATCCAAGGACTCTCCAAACTAGCCAAAATCTCCCGCTCCCTCTCCAAAAACTCCGACCGGGCAACCTCCGCCGACTTCACCGCAAACACCTCCCCGGAATCCGCCCACGCGGCGGCGAACACGGTGGCGGAGGCGCCACGGCCTATGGCACGGCCACGGGTCCACTCCATATTGGGCACAAGAAATTTGGTTTGTTTAAGTGATGTACAGATAGCACACAGATAAAAAAGAAGTAAAAAGAAGGGCGTTTTTATGGGTTTTTATAAGTGGAGATTTGGACGGTATTTTTATAAGTGGCCTTTTCGAAGGGCATCTCCACGTTATAGTTGGGTAGAAGTTGGTTACTACAACTATACAAGTGTCCTTCCTAGGTTGCCCCTCACGCTCTCTCTCTCATCTCTCTCTCTAGAGTTGACGATAACTTTGACGGGAATTTACAACGTGGCCTAATACCCATTGCTCTTGTGAGGCTTCAACAGCTTAGAGTTGGCAGAGGGTTGGCCGCTATTTGTCAATTCTCACACTTAGCTTGTTGTCATCATCCGTGATATATGACAAGTGACTAATAAGGGTGGTTCTAGGACTACGGTTTTGTGTGACAATTCATTACTCTAACAGCTTCTCGAGACGTCGTTTAGATGATCTGCGATCGAAATTGTTTAACTATAAGTGTAAGGGTTCAATGGAAATGATGTAATTGAAATAATCCAACCGATTCAGTATCACGGTTTTTCTAGATGGATTCTTACACAATCATATCTAGAATTTTTCACGCTTTGGATTTCACGATTATTGTAGGGCTTTTCGTTATGATTCTTAACCTTTTTTTTTTAAAGCATCAATTTAGGTGTGCAGCTATCACGTTTTATTAAAATTAGTATGTCGGGACGATACCTTCGGCGAAATGTAACCGAACTCAATTTTTTATTTTTATTACTATCCTTCGAGGGTATTTTTGTCTTTTCAAAAAAATTTAAAAAATATTGACTTAAGTTATATATGGTATTAAAAATCAGTATGTCGGACGATATCTTCGGCTAAATGTAACCGAACTCATTTTTTTTATTATTATTACTATCCCCCCAAGGGTATTTTTGTCTTTTCAAAAAAATTTAAAAATATTGACTTCGGTTATATATGGACAAAAATGTCGATTTCTAGAAGGACTAGTTTTATTTTTTTAAAGACGATAGTCTTATACCTAATCGATATTTTTAAAAGTCAGGACCAAATTTAAGAGTGACACAGTAGCCGTTGAACCAAACATACAAAAAACTTATTATATTTATGTAACTCTATCTTATATTATTTACGATTCTGATGCGAAACGAGAGTCGGGCAGGTGGATAGGGATGATGGTGGGGATAGTGAGAGGGCTGATGGAATAGTTGGATGCTATGTTTTGTAAGGAGGTGCAGCGACTTTGAACAATAAAGCAGGGTGTTTATACAGAGGGGGTGGGGTGGGTAAAGAGTTGAACCAACAAAATGGCTGCCTTTGGATATTTAGGTAGAAATTCCTCAATTTGGTATCCATCGAATCAGGTTGCGATTTGATTTCACTGACGTTGTACGTGCCTGTTTTTGAAGCGTGACAAAGTACTAAGTTTTGGCACAAATATAGGAAGAAGCAAAGGGGAATGAATCATGCATATATCCACACCAGGCCACTATCACTTCAATATAATGCACAATGGGGAATTGGATCCAAGCTGGTCAAATCAAAGCTTTTCTATTCCCACTGGCCAATAGGCACCACCCCTTGTCATCTAGGAAAACTATGAAAACTATTTTTCACGTTGAAACCACATGTTTTATTTTACTTTATTTACTTTATAATATATAATGATATCTTTTTTTAATTAATTATTAATTTAGTAATATAAAATTAGGGATCTATGCCTAATGAGATATGTACAAGTCTATCAGTATGATAGTCTGAGTGTTATAAGATCTAGGTGCTTCTCGGCTTCTCGCTCTCCAAGATCAGGAGATCGGTCACGGAGGTGGAGTACTAATCATCACTTCTCTTATATTGTCAGTCACGGATTCATGCATAGTATGAGTATCCAACACGTGTTGTGATCAGCCTAAGTCACCCGTAGAGCACCACCACATCATACCTGTAGATGAGATTTTGACATGTGTGGTCCCTACCTCAACATTATATTATAAATAAAACATTCGCCAATAAGCTAAGAATAGCTCAATTGGTCTACCAACCCAAAGTAAGTTCATATGTTTCGTTTTGCTAAAAACACGGTACAAGGTTCGAATGACTTTTTTGTGGGGCCGCACTAGTGTACAAGCATTTGGGTCTGTATGCTAGTTGAGACATGCACATGCCGTAATTTACCTTCTCCACCGATCTCTAAGCAAGAACAGTGAAGGGTTTTATGTTTGGAGTTTAAACATATATACAAACACACAACCACACATGCTATGTCAAATTATACCAAGTATTATGAGAAAAGTGTTAACAACACCTAATACAAGCGCAAACACCATACATAATTTTGTGGTACAAAACGACACCAATATTATTAATTATCACAGTAGAAATTTGTTAAATAATTATGATTTAGGGGTGATGATTAAAGAATTTAATTATGTTGTTAAGTAAGTGTTGGGTTCTAGAAGAGGGGAGATTGAGGTTACTTTTCATGATGCTAAAGGAAGAATGATAGTAGGAATATCTTGAGGTTTAAACCACCATTGAAATGGCTCACAAAATGTGGTGTGGATGGTTATAGTGATTCGTACCTTCAAAATCAAGATAAGGAAAATCCGCCAATTTGGCAAAGGGATCACCGCCAATAATTTGATGTATATATGTTCCAATTCTCAATTCCAACAGTCATGTCCGAGATGATGAATGCTTAACTAGTACGGAGTTATAAATAACTCATTAATTACCTCATTACCTTTTACTTTCAACATTAAACTCTTATATTTATTTCAATTCATAAACATTTAAAAAATAATAATTAAGAAAAATAATATTTTTTTTTATATATGGATATCGGTGATCCTCTAAACTTATTTTTGGTCTTGTGCCAACTAGGTGCCTAGTCCTCTGTGTTAATTAGATGTAATTGCTGTTTGATTTCGGTTCAGTTCCAGTTCTGAATCACGGTCTAGGAAACGATATACCGGAGCACAGGCAATTATTGTTTGAAATGTCGGTTCAAACCTTTATCCTTTTTTTTTTTTTTTTTGTAAATTCTATTTTCTTGTCCACTAACTTAGTCCAGACTTTTCTATTTTTCTTTTTCAATTCAAACCAGAATAGATGGTTCTAGTACTCGATTTTAATAAACTAATGGAACTTTTTATTAAAATTACACACACACACACAAAAACTAAAAAAGTAAAAACAGTAATAGTCGTTTACCTCTTCAAATAAGCCTACACGAAAACTTTAAAACACCACTTCACATACACGATTTCAAGAATATCAACTTAATCACACAAGTATTGACAGCTTAACTAAAACATAAAACTACTATTTCCATCAATCCCTTGTCAAAACAAAACCAAATTAAAGTAAGAAACACACTCAATTGTAATGGAGTAAACGTTGGACCAACATAAAGTACGTAGCTAGAAATGATAACCATTGACTATGAGATGCAATAATGATAAGTAGGATTATTAATGGTGGATTAGGAATGGTGGAATTGCACTCAAAAGGAGAAAAGAAGAAGTAGCATGCAATGCAATGCAACAAATTCTACCAAAAAGCTCAACCTCCCATCCACCCTTTTATGCACCTAAATAATTGGTGGGGTTAAGTTTAGTTCTAAACTATAAATCCCAAACCTTATTCTACAGCAAAAGCTAGTACTACAAGGCCTAGCTATGGTTTGATTCCTTTGACATTTCACACTTATTTCAACAAAAACTTTTTTTAGTACTAAAATTGTGAAGACTATTTCAGTAAAGAGACAGGACATTGCACCAACTGCTAATGATGTGCACTAAAATTAATAGTTCACACACCAAGTTATGAAGGGTAGAAATATGACATAATAAATTATTTTAAAGTGAAATTGACTATACTTATCAACCTTACTAACTTCCAAGTTTTTCTAAGTTTTTTTTTTTGGGTACAACAGAAAACTTGTTTCTTAAAAATTTGGGGAAATTGTTAATTACGAAATTGAATTATATATGAAAAAGAAATTAGGTAATGAATTTTTAAAAGTTACAACTAAACACATCAACGTGATGTAATGTAATTAAATTGATTAGTTGGTTATGTTAAAGTAATTGGTAAAAAGTGATCATGTGACAATATTTATTTAAATAAATTAATTTTAAATTTGAAAAAAAAAATTGACGGTTGGATTTTTTGCCCATATTTGGACGAAGAAGCATCGGAGAAGATGGAGGACGACCGAGAAGTCATGCCATTATATTTTTAAAATTATTATTTCATTTATCTATTTTTATTAATTGACCTTAGATTTATTGGCTAATTGACTTAATTGTAACAGTTTAATAAGTTATCGTATAATTTTTAAAAAATCAATTACAATATATTATTTGAATATGAGATAAAAAGTGAAGTACATGTAATATAATTATGTAAAATTTTACATACGTACACCATTTATCATGATATCTTTTTTATTTTTTAAATAACAATAAAAACTCACCATCACTACTTAAAAATGTAAAATAAATAAACTTTGGTGTATACGTACACCATTTTTCATGCCATGCTTGATGCGTGGCTTAGAAGGTAGCTAATGATTAGGAAGCTTTTGTCCAACCTTGAGTCACGTGTATCATTTCTTTTATATTTATAAAATTTAAAATTATAAAAGAACAAAAAATTAATAAGTTAATAAATTGCAGAAAAAAAAGTGGTGTCACAGCTAGACCATCCACCGGGTGACAGGTGGGTTTCATTATTTTTCGAAAATGAATACTCCTACGCCTACTTTGCTGTACTTGCAGGTTTGGTGATCTTAACTCTCGTGCCCTGTTGCATCACTCTGACGTCGTCTCTTCACCATCCCATCTCTCCTCATTATTATTACTTTCAATTACATCTCGAATCTACACTTCAATTATACCATATATATCCATATCGACAGCTCAGTCAGTCACATGAGTGAAGTTTAAGAAGAAAGATTAAGAATCGAGTCTCATCAACAATAGTGTGGGAACAATCTCCTCATTAATCTCACTGTAATAAAGATACTTGGCGGTACACCAAAAAAAACTGTAATACTGACTCTTGTGCTTCAATAGGTTGAGAAAGTAGTTATGAACAGATACTGCATTGTAATAGAGTTAGTAGTATTCAAAAAAAAAAAAAAACTGTAATAATTGTACCAACATTTTTTACTTTCTCAAATATAACAAGTTACCATTACAAGCTAACCATTCTATTTGTCAATAATTCAGTTCTATTTCGTGAATAGATAACACATGAAAAGAATATATACACGCTAACCAACTTTTCAACATGTATCATTAATTAATTAGGGAGCCAACTGATGAGTCATTAAGGCAAGGCCAGCTTTAATTATTCAATTAATTTAGAGCCAATTAACATGAGGTTAAGGACTTAAGGACACAATTAAGCTGGAAGGACATACAAGGTACGTACAACAACGTAGTTATGTGTAGTGTAGGTGGATGTAGCTGTGGAGTAATGTGGACCACAAGATCTAATCCATGATCCCCTTGTGTACACGTTTCTTCCCCTTTTATGCATTTTTTTTTAATAATTAGGTAATCTCAATTTCCCTAAACTAATTCTAAATGTACAGAATTTCGTCCAATAGTTATACCATGCGCTCTGGTCCATCTTGACTTGTCACAATTTACATACTGAATGTTCACAATTCAAATTGTAAACGGTAAACTGTGAACATTCATTATTTAAATGGTGTATTTTGAACCTGAACCTACCTTGCGAGGTAGACCCGGATTCACAAAATAATTTGCCAGACTTTGTCTGGGTAAATTGTAAGTCTCGAAATCAACTCACGAGATCCATGTTTTCAGTGAAATTTAAATACTCATACTGTCACATTCAGTTGTGACATCAAGTCAAACGACGAACCACTACATTATATTACTTTTTATGCATTTTGTGTTGCCAGATCAGAGCGTTGATTGAAGAGTTTTCTGGGTTTTCCATGGTTGATAATGACCACAAAAGTTGGTTTGCCTGCTCGCCATGTGTTTGCTTTCACGTTCCACCAGACTGTATAGAAATCTTGTAAGAAAACATCGCGTGACACTTCACACATAAATTCTCCCATCCTACATATAAGTTTTTCAACCTTTTCAAATTGCAATAATTTATACACGTTTGCATGTGAGACTAATAAATTTTCGGCTCAAGAATATTCACGTAACCATTTTCTTTCTATTCATATTGCTTTAGAGGTTTAAAATTTTACAAATGTTCTCTTAGCAATAAGTTTGCTGGACTATGAAAACGACGTGAAAGCAGATGTGGCATGTTTAATTGGGTGCTAAGAGCAACACCTTCAATGATTTATTTTAGAGGGTCACATTTGTGTGAGACGAGTCAGGTCAAGTCAATAAATTTTGTATAAAAAATATCAACATTAATTTATAAAAAAATAATTAGCTAATAAATATAAAACAATTATGACACATATTATTTATCACATTATTGAATAACAATATTTAGTCAAAAGGTTAATTCGAATGATATTTTCCATGTTTTCAATTATGTGTGGAGTTTGGTAGAATGTTGGATGGATAATGGATTAGGGGTTGTTTTCCATTTTGACTTGCCTAAAAAAACTGATTAAGAAATTTGATTTTGAGGTCTACTTGTGAGTTGTGAGATGGCATTTCAATTAGAAAATATGGACACTTGTAACACTTAATAAGCAGCAAGATGGATACCTCACATGTTTGAGAGCAGAGAAAATGTATAATACTATAATACAAGATAATTTACTAAAAAAATTCATAGGTATATTTTTTTGTATGAATAATTCCTTTTAAGTTCTCTTAAAACGAAAATAAAAATCTATTGACTATGATGGTCAACCTTGAAATGGTGTGGCATCCTCCAAATGGTTAAGTAGCCAGCCATATAGAAATCTCAGCTTTTATATTAATTTTTCTTCAATCATTTAAAAGTGAACAACGTAACATTTTAGAGTTTCTAAAATTTTTCGTATGATGATAGTAGCCGAAAATGTGGTCAGAAAATTTTTGTATGAACTGATAATAACCTGAATTTTATTGCACAAAGGAAAATCCGAATTGCTCTCAATAGAGAAATTTAATTATTTGCGAGGTGGTTGAAAAAAGACGATATTTTCATTCGTATACCTAAAATTTATTTAAAAAGAGAGAGAGTAAATAATCTATCAAAACACTCTAAAAGATGGTTGGAAAATAAATTTCATTGATTTAACGCTTCGGAATATTTCAAACATTAATTTAGGTATAACTTATAGTCATTATATTTTATGATTTAACCTCACTTAACCTCTTGATTTGCTAACATCTATCTTCACATTTTTTGCTTACACCAATTTTTTGTGGCAATAGATAACTTCTTAATACTCCTAACATCCTTAATTGGTGTTATTAAGGTATTGGCCGGTTAAGTTAAAATATGTGAATTGAAGCGTGGCTTCCAAGCTGGCATCATATGTTATGTGTCTTTTGTCACACTCAACTCACGTGTATCATCTTTTCCTCAATTATTTTATTTCTTATATCTATGAACCAATCACAATCTGAGGTCTAATTAAATATTGTCATCCTCATAATAAACCCTTAACCCTCCCAGCCACTCTTTTCCTTATCCCTATCTTGTACGCTTTACACTACACTTTTTTTTCTTCAAATCCACATAATAAAATTGCACCCAAAATGAAACATAATCGCTTCACATATTTTTTTTTAAATTAAACCGTTTATCATAAATTTCTTCACACACAGAAACTGACTAATTTTATTTGTACCAGGTAGAACTTAAGAGTGGAGTTTTGCGTCATTCCATTCACACCTCATTGGTAAAACTTGGTAAGTGTACTTGAAACACTTATTGATAAATTATTTGTTATCAAAATATTAATATATATTATAGTTAAGTAAGTCATTTTCTTATATGGGGATGGAATAAAGTGAAAAGAAAATAATAATAATAAGAAGAGGAAGATATAAAATAACGGTAACTGATTAACTACTCTTTCTTTTTGGTGTCCCAAAGTTTGACCATTGCCAACAAATTTTTGGCGTAAGGTTGATGAATTAGTACAACAACTGACACTATCACCTAGTAAGCAACTTTGTTCTCTGCTAAAATCTCCGATGTTTTCCTCTGCTCTTCTTCTGACAGTGATCCAAGAGCTCTCAGTCCAATCCGGCATGGTTTCTGGATTCGAACATAGTTGTCTTACCCTTTGCATCGGAGAATTTAATGAATTTTTATAGTCAAGACACCAATTGAGCTGTCTGTGCGGGCAATTTAGTGAATTGCTTGTCGGGACCGCCATTGATGATGACTTCCAGATGCCTTGATCAAGAACGCTCGTCGGAGAAATTGTTTCCAGTTCTTGATTTTGTTTGCCGGAAGTGTCGAATTGTTGGAGAAATGGGTGTGCGAGGAGTTGCTTCGCCGTCCATCGTTCTCGGGGGTCTCGTCGGAGGCAATTTTTAAGGAAGTCTTTGGCTTGGTCGGAGAGGAAATCGGGAACCGGCGGTGACTCTCCGGAAAACGCTATTGTGTAAAGGAGTGTCGCCGGGTTTGTGAGATTAGGCCACGGCGAGCCACCGGTGGCCATTTCTATGACTGTGCATCCTAACGCCCAAATATCCGCCGGAAACCCCTGTTCTTTCCCCTGCGCCACCTCCGGCGCCATGAACAACGGCGTGCCCCCAATTGCGGCGGCGCCGGCGTCGGAAATCCACTTCGAGCATCCAAAATCCCCAATTTTGGCGCCGCTCTTACCTAACAAAATATTCCCGCCCTTAATATCACAATGCACGATTCCCTTACAATGCAAATATACAAGCCCCTGTACAACCTCCTTCGTGTAACGACCAACCGCTAATTCCTCAAGCGGGCCGCCGCGTTTAACCGCATCCGCCACCGCGCCGCCGGGCATAAACTCCATCACGACGTTGAACATCGCCTTATTCTCCTCCCACGTGACATCGCACCCTTTGTACTCCACAATTTGCGGGCAGTTTAAAGTGGAGAAGATTCGCTGCTCTCTCTGCAAGAACTCCGACTTCGAAAGCTCCACTGATTTAACGGCGAAAATCTCGCCGGACTGTCGGCAAGTGGCCACCGACACGGCGGCGGAGGAGCCGTGGCCGATGGTCTTGCCCCTGATCCAGCTCATCTTGGACGTGGAGAAAACGTTTTTGGTGTTTGGTTCACTTTGGCAGAAGAATCCCTTATTATATAGGGATAGGGAAATCTACAACGTGGCAAAAGTTTTTGGGTTTTTAACTAAAAACATTGAAATTTAGGGAATTAGGTAATGTTGTTACAAGGTAATTAATACTCCGGTATATGGTAAGATACTATTGATTCATATTAGAAAATTTGATATTGTCCAAGATATTTTGCCTCACTTTACATTTTTGTTTTGCATGTACAGGTTTCTACCATAAAACACATTGATTAATAATCTTATTGAATTGTAGGCATCTCTATGGATGAGACAAATGGCCTCTCACTTTACATATTTAAATCATGAATTAATTCACGAGTAATAATATAATCATATAAATAAAACTTGTTTAAACTAATATTTTCACTCGTGCGTTGCACAAAATGGATTTGCTATAATATTTTAATAATATTTGGATCATATCGATATACAATTATATAAATTATAACAACAAATATTATATAATGCAATTGATGAAATAGGTTGGATCGATTATGTTTTATGATGTTACCTTTGCTTGAATTTGAGCAAATAATTACCTAATTACCCGTGCAATGTTCGAATAATTTTTTTATTATATATTTACATAAAATTAAAGATAACATTATAAACAATTCTAGTATTTGAAAGTGTATATTTATTTGATTATAAGATTATTGCAAAAGTATCATTCAATTAATTGAATAATATATGATTCGTTTGTCTGCAATTGTCTGTTTTTTTTAATTGATATGTAGATTTATGCAATTATATTATTAGTAAAATAAATATAAAAAAAGGGAAATAATTTAATTTCAATTAATATAAAAATAAATCAACGACTCATGATTAGCTTAATTACCATAATAATTATTAGACAATTATATTAATATATGTATAATTATACTTTTATACCTTGAGTATATTCCTTTTCATCATATTGCCATAAGGTCTATTGCTTTTTCTTTGTAATTAATGATACTTATTACTCCTTATTTATTTAAGCTCGTGATCTAAAATTGACTATAAGTTGTTGTCATTAATGTATTGGAAGTTAGTAATGTATTTATTAGCTTGAGATAGTATAGTTGAATATAATTGGTATACATCATTTGTCATCAAACCATCATCCAAAGTAATTAATATTTATTTGCTTGTATTTTTCTTTTTGGGGTGCAATGCTAGCCTGCAATGCAATGCCCGCTTGTTTATTGAAAAAAATTCTTTACCCTAACATATTTCACTGCGAGACAGTTTAGAATTGACTTAGAGTCATGATCAATTCACATTGAGACTCTTATTTAGAGTTACGTACATCAATAATGTTGTTTCTTTTCTTGATTTCATTCTTTATTCTCTCTCTTTTTTTGCAATCAAGTATGTGCTTTAATTTGTTGCATATTTGTAACATTTGTTTGAGGATCATATCTACAATCATCTATGATCTTTAATTTCTTTGTTTTTTTTTTTCATGTTGCAAATGAATAAAGTTTGTTTAACAAGCAAGTACAACATCATTTATGATGGGCAATAGGATAGTCTAATAATCTGAAGAGACGAAGAGTAAGTTTATTAAGACGAAGAGTTTGATCCACTGAGATTTACCCAATCTATACTATGGTATAATTAATGCTATTAATTTATAAAATGAAATTCTTCTTTATGAGTAATACAAAGTAGAAACGGACAAATTATTGTGTGATCCATGATTCACACAGTGCTCTGTAGACCATCCATAACAAAATGTACATTTTTAATATATACTAAAAGTATATTATATTATTTGTGTACTGAATGTATATTATACAAAATAATTTAATTTTCCTGAATACAATGTACATATTTTACAATGTACATTTTTAATATTAATATACTAAAAGTAAATTATTTGTGTACTAAATGTATATTATTTGATAGCATGGTCCACGTAATAATGATTGGTAGAAAGTAAAAACTACCTTGTTAAGTTGTTTTTTTTTTTTTTTGAAAACACTACCTTGTTAAGTTGGAGCTAAATTTTATGTTTTCAAGCATATTTATCAACAAATGCCCAATAACAAATATTAATTTTATTAAAAATTAAAGAACGTTTTTTATTTTTTGCACAACATATAATATAAGTGTATGTTGTACTTTAAAACTAAAAATTTTATATTTGATCACGTTGTTGTACTTATGTATTTTTTTTTATAAGTAAAGTAAAGTGAGATGTATGGTTATGTTCAAACAAACATATTTGTTTTATTTTGAGGAAGTTGCTAAGTACGTACGTGCCATGTGACAATATAGAAATTACCTAAAATATTTTGAATTTATATATTTAGCTCTTTTTTCTTTTATGTTTGATGAGTATACTTACAATCTCTCAAACTTTTTGAATAAAATAAGTAAAATATTTATAAAAGGTATGAGTAAAACTCTATACGAACAATTTATGTCAAATTTAGATTAGTTTCACAGTAATAAGAAATACTCGTATGTTATACATACATATATATATATATATATATAAGGGATCATGTGCGAAAGCTCTCTTATGTGAAACATGCGGATTAAACAAAACCATTGATCTTGCCAAAATCAACAGTTCAGAATGAAGATAATTTTTTTTTTTTAAAAAAAACCGTGGTGGTATTATGGTAATTTTGCGTATTGTTGAAAGCTTATGGTGTGTAATTGTAATGCTTAAGGTGCGTATTTTTAAAGCTTTAAGGTGTGTCATGTCATTATTTTACTTTCAAAAAATGTGAATTGACTGAGAAGTTATTTTCCTCAATATGTACCAAGAGGCTGAGAGAAAAAAACATAAAAATTAAAAGGATTTTGAAAAATCGGTGTTCAGTTTTCACACATTATTGGTTGTGATGTGTAAAGTAGTATATATATTTTCCGACTTTTTTAAATGTGTGAATATATTAGTAAAAGTAAATCAAGTAATGATATTAGTTACACCCAAACTCAAAATTAAAGAGTCAAAGTCTCTATTTTAACTGGTCAAAATTAGGTTAGGGAAACAAAAAATTAATGCAATTTGTAGTGTGAAACAGGTTTCCAACTTGAAAAGAACCCAAAATTTTAAAGCAATTTGTGGGATGACTTTGAAGATTGAGAGAGGTTACCTGGGGAGATGGGGTGGGTTGAACCAACAATTGAGTTGTTTCATACATGTTGGATATATATATATCTAATAAGATTCTTGGTTTTGGTGCATCCTATATATCGGAATTATCTAACCTTTGACTTGCTTGCTCACTGTTGTTGTTCTTCCATTAGACGACCGTTGACCAAATTAAATTAAGGAAACAAAAATGTCGTCTTACCCAACCTTAATCTCCCCATGCACTCCCTAATCACAGTCCACTTGTCTCTATTATATTGGACTTGGAATGCTAATTAATCTCAATTTGGTTCCAAATTAAGGTATAAAATTACCGCACCCTACCCCATCATCATGCTTGGGTTAAAAAATATACTCGAAATCCTCACTGTTGACTTAATGAACATATATTCATAAATTATAATCAGTCAAAAAAAAGTAGTGGTTAGATTCAACTAATCTTGATCAATATGTTATAACAACACTTTTTTTCACTTAATTAACACTTTCCCAGTAAAAACTTTTTTTATGAGTAGGAATGACTTTAACTGCGTGCGTTTACTTCATTTTCCTTTCTCCAACCTTTTATTCTTCCAGAAAAATGAAAAATTTCAAGTGGTGTACTATACTGTGGGCTTTCATGCTTTTCTTTAGTTTACGAGAAAATTAACAATTGTAACTCAAAAGTGTACCTAACCGAAAAAGAACCACAAAGAGATTTTTCAGTCTAAATTTTCCCTAACTAACTGCTAACCTGTTTAAACTAAAAGCCAATAAACAACTCATACAAATAATCAAACTTAGAACTTTATAGTTGTCAAGCAAATTACTCGATTAACTCAGCATTGTTACCTCGCCACCATCATGGTTTTCTTGTTTTGCCCGCAAGGGATTAGCAGGTTGCAAAAAGAAGCCATATATAAAAGCTATCTAATCTCCAACATTTCTGCAATTAGGTGAAATTTAGTCATTATTTTGTATGTCAGGTCACTAACAACCTTTGAAGACCTAAAGCAGTCCTTAATTTTTAGGTACGGTTTAATGGTGTAAGCTTTTTTACTTTATTACAATGATGTAAAAGGAGGAGGGAATGATTGCCAACAAATCAAATAAATACAAATGGAAGAAGGTGCAACCAATTTTACCATAAGTGTGTCGTCTTTTACTGTTGAAACACCAACATTTAACGTCAAACAGTGTAGGTAGAGTTTAGTTGTAAAGCACAAGATAAGCTATGTTTAATTCAACACTAACTTCCTATGCTGGCATTCTTGCCGTCTTGGTAGGTGTTACACTTGTGTGGTGGTGGTACAATAACCATTAGAGTTGACATATGAAAATATTTAATTAAACACAAACACAAAGAGTCCATATCCGGTTGTACGAATGTGTGTACTAGATAAGCTTCGTTCTAGCCTCTAGGTAAAACGCACTACTAAGCGGTAGTACTGTCAAAGCGGGCCGGCCCGCCCCACCGCCGGCCTAATTTCTGACGAGTTTTTGCGAGCCAGCCCGTTAAGCCTGCGTGCTAGGATTCATACAACTCTAGCCCATTCCGTGCGAGTTGGTGGGCCCTGCGGACCTTTGATTTTTTTTTTTTTAATGTGTACACATGAATATATATTCTTGTGTACTCATCAATATATATATATATATATATATAAGTTTTCAAAAAAAAAATCAATATATATATAATAGTGCGGGTTGCGGGCCTTAGCGGGCTAGGCCCGTTCCTTCACGGACCATATTTTTTGTAGCCCTAACCCGCCCCACCGTGTGGCCGGTGTGAGTCAGCCCGCGGGCTTCGGCCCACTTTGACAGTACTACTATGCGAGAGGGTGTTAGCATAGTAGTGCGGTGAAAAAAATATTTTTACTAATAAGACTTAAAGTCTATTTTACGAATACATAATTATTAAACAGATACTATTAATACATTACAGTTTACTTTTTTTTTTTTTTAAAAAAAAAAGAAATTTTACTAAGTAATTAATTAGTTGGATTAGTCGTTGGGCGGAAGTATAGTTCTAACTACTAACTACTAGTGGATAAGATTTGAAGTAAGGATATGATGTATTATATATTTGTGGCATTTAGTGCTATATGTATATGAGTGTAGTTCTTTCACACCACAGTTGTAAGATTCCAGAAGAAATATTGCGTGGCTTCTAAGGTTGCAAACAATGAAATGTTATTTGACTTATTTCATTACAACAATAATAATGCAATGTACTGTAAATTATACAAATAAAAATTTACTGTAACTACTTGTTATACATTATCCAAGTCCATGTATGTAGAGTAAAAATAAAATAAAATAAATTAAAGAAATCAAAGTAACATGTAAAAAAAAAAATAGAGTACCAAATTAATAAAATTCTTTGGCATCCCTTGAAGTCAAACCTAAACGGGCAATATTAGTCTCAATGTGTGATCTTAGTTGACTGATCAAGAAAATATGTAATTTGACAAAAAAAAATAATTAAAATTCTTTTTTAATTTTGTTTTCTTTGGAAAGCTTTGAATTAGTCTACATACTCATCACTTAGCCAACCTTTACACTAGCATATCCTCAATAATAGGACACTGAGTCATCATAATTTATCCCTCTACAAACTTGTCTGGTCTGGGTGTGGATCTTTGGAATGAGGAATTTCGCCTTTGTCAACAAGCATATTCTCAACAAGTATTATGATAAATCTTTTTAATTAACATTCAAATATGAAAAATTAAATTAAACCCTGAACATGATTTATAACTAATTTAATAGGGTCAATTACAAATTGACTTTGAATTCGGTTAAAATATTAATAAATTACTCCGTATTATTTTAAAAAGTACATATTCATCGTGTTTACAATTAATATTTGTCAAAACTTATATGACTATATATAACAAATGCAAAGTGCAACGACATTATACTAACAAAAAACATTTAAACGTAATTTCAAATCATAGTTGTGACGAGCTTTCCTGTAAATCATAGAAATAATTGAGAGGCAAATTAATCATTTTGTTGGATTGCACTTATACGTACACTTTAATTGGCCTCACGAATGTTCGGTGGTTCCACCCAACACTCTGGTCTGGACCATTTGTTATCAAATCATCTCATTGTAGCTATCCAAATTTTTATTCTTTTAATAATAATAATAACAATAATAATAATAATAATATTGAAAAAGATTGATATGATGCCTTTTCATTTTCAGTGTATCTTGGCTTTGAAAGAACGTGTGAAGGAGCTTTTGCAATGTATAGGTTTCATAAAAGTGCAGCCGACATGTACTCTCATACGCTTGCTTTCACGTTCCGCTTCAAAAAATTTGAGTTGCCCAACTTATAAATAATCATGTCATATTTATCATACACTACATTATTTGAGAGAAAGAGTGGACAATATAATTATCATGCAAATAACATTTTATTATGTGTCAACAATTATCAAGTTATTTGTTTACGTATACAGAAACGGTATATACAGAATGTGTTAATTGAAGGTATAAATTTTTTTATATTAGAATTCACAATGCAATATGAACCCAGTTAATGGTATAACAATTGAAAGAGGTGACAGGTCAATCAATTTATCCCACTTAACGGGCCATCTAATATTACTCCACTTTAATTAGGGACACTATTTAGGAAACCATTTATTATGTGGACAATTGGCTCATTTTATGAAAGGAACAGTTTATAGCCCAGATTTTGAACTTTGGCCCAGTATATATTAAATTAGCCCATCAGGTTAGGTAGTGGAGGTCCACCATCTTAGGTAATTGCATTAGATATATATTTAATGAATATGGAATAGGTGCAACTAAAGAAGATGAAATCAACTAACTTCGCACCTTCCAAATTTACAAAATTTGATTAATCATTCGTGAAGATATCTCCAATTAAATGTATAATACTTTTCTGAATTTTATTATAAAGTATTTTGTATATTTTTCACACAAGACCATCTCAGTATCCCCACACACACAAAATGGCAAAGGTAGCTTTGAGGCATTGGGGCCGGTAGGGGCAATCACTGTTGCAAAAATCGACGTACGCGACTGTCTAGGCATTAGACGCCTCTAGATTGAGGCGAATTAACCCCTAGGCGGTCGTTTAGCTGGCCGACTGCCTAAGAGCCTAACTCGTCGACTCAGACGAGTTAACACGACCAATTCGGTCGAGTTAGCCGAGTTAACTAGATCGGGTCAGTATTTGTGTTTGTATCGTTAATTATACAAGTTAGTAAATTTTACCCCATTAAAAAAAAAAATTCTGACTTCGTCATTACTCACACAAAGTTTTGTGAAATTTGATACATCAGGTTTAGCCATTAGAATTTAGCATGCGTATTAACGTATGTATATTTAAATGAACATGCAGATTAATGTGAATAAACAATCTTCAATGTTTTGTCGTTTGATAATGTCATTTCCAGCTGTTAATTAATTAAAAACTTTAAAAGGACAATGTGTGTGGTCGTATGAGTCCTGCACAGTTGACTTTAAAATCAAAGTTGACTCAATCTCATTAATTAATCTGAAGGTGCCATTTTATATTGCAATCTCATATTTATAAACATGCAATATACCTCCAATAATAAGGGTAATTTAATCTTTATTATTCACTTTTTATTTTTCAATTCCTAGCCATTCTATCTTTATCTACCAAATAATGTAGTTTGAATTCTCACGCACTTTAGTCTTTTCCTACAGAATTACAATTCATTTCTTCCTTAATTCTCTCATTGCAACCAAACGCTTTGTAAAGATCCATGACTTTAAAAGTGTATCGCACAAAACTATAAGTGTTTTTGATGATATGTACTATGAGCTCATGAAGTTGTACTTGTGCATATCATAGAATACACTTTGGGGTAAAACTTAGCTGGTGTACTCAAAGTTTAAAATAATTACTAATTATTTTCACTTCATTTTTTCTTGCTTCAAAGCCGTTGATTTTCCCTAATCGATAACTAAGATGAGTTTTCAATTTTCTCTTAACTAATCATCGATTCTCATAATATTCACTCACTTGTGTATGTGTCTAGTGGGTATGTAATACATACATACATACATATATATACACACACAATTGAGGGAATATTATGACCTAAATTGGGATACACTACAATCAGACTGGGATTAGCTTACTGGAACTGAGATTTGGATACATGTGATGACAATTATTTTAGTAGTTGTTACTTGTTAGTTAGGTTTTCAACCAAAATATAATAATTAAAATATAAAAACGAGTGGCGAACGATTGTTTGGGACCAGCATGCAATCCACTCATATTTCAGCAATCACCTAAAACATATGCACGCAATCACACAAATCTTGCAATAATGAAACAATTTCTATCTTATATAGTAATAATGTCTTAGCGGTTAATTATATTATTAATTAAGATTATAAAAATGAAACGATAAAAGTTATCCAGGTTCAATTTTCACAAGTGACAATTGTAACTGAGTTGTTTTTCATTCATTAGTAGCATGAGTTGGCCCACTAAACGTAGATAAGTTAGTATGATCTAAATTTAAACAAGTAACTCATTCTTCACCTTACATTTTAAAATTTTTAAGTATTTGGATTGAATACAAATAAAATATGATCCTTTAAAAAAATGATTTTTAAAATCAACAATTATTGAATACGGAAGTAACCCCAACTGAATTGATTGGGTAGTTAACAATAACCATAAAATTTCAGGTCAATACAAATATACTAACAAAAATAAAGAAATTTTGTATTTTAAATTTGATAGGTCATGCGGTCATGACACATAGTGATCATTAGGAATTTATCATAAGGAAAATTTTTGATGGATTACGAATCATGGAGTTGGACTAGTTTATAAATAGACATGCATAGACCAAGTCAATGTACAATTGTAGATGTTGTCCAATAGAAGAAATGGTCAAAACAAGTAGGCCCACCTCACCTCAAAATTGGTCTTACTTTAGTATGAGTTTTTTTTTTTTTTTTTTTTTTTTTTTTTTTTAAATACTTTAAAGAAAAGTAATATTCGATTTCAAGTCAAAACAAATAGACCCACCATGCCTCAAAATAGATTTTACTTTTGTATTTTTTTAAAAAAAAAAAGAAGAAAAAGAATAAAGAAAAATAAGATTTAAATTCAAGTTATTCGAACTCATGACTCGCTCTGATACAATGAATTAGCTAGACTCTTGACTCTCCGTCAATCATCCTCTCTCAGCACATGCTAGCCTCATTTGTACAATTAAACATGCTTTCTATGAGATTCAAAAACATGATACAGAGTAGAGACTCGGTTCTCCAAGCTACCGCCCAACAATTCCTTGTAGCGTCATTTCAATGGGATTTGAGCATTTGTCATTTCAATGGGATTTGAGCATTTGTCATTTGAATGGGATTCGAACATGTGAACACTCTGATACTAGTTGTCAAAATCAAGCATTTACCTCAGCACCACATTTTAATGGTTGGACGCTGGACTCAATTTTCTTCAAGCTACTGTCTAACATTAGCAAATAGCAAGAAACGAACTTATGGCTTTTACGTACATGAATTATGTTCCACCCACCTAAATTACACTTTTATCTATCATATTATAGAGGTTCTTGAATATACTTTTACATATTAAAAGAAGCACTTTATAGTTTTGTACGGTAAATATTTACACCTGAACACATATTCTTACCTAATATGTGTTTATTTATATATTTAGCATATATAATACACCTCCAATACACACTACCTAAGCATAACGTAACGTTGACGCATACAATTCAACGTTTAACAAGGACAAAACTATGTGCAAAATATGTGCAAAATATTCTTCCCGACCCTTTGTTACTCGTGGATGAGTCCATCCACCATCAACTGGAATTAGTGGATAAATAATACATAAAAAGCTAATTTGTATTCAACCAACTATTCAAGAACACCGCATATTCGTGTTTGAATTTATTGGAAGACTTTAAAAGAGCTTAGATGACCATCTAAGCTATTTGGTAGTGTCAAAGACCAAAAGACAAATCAAACCAGACAAAAATCAATATCTCTGTTCCTTGTAAACAAATCCCTTTATCTTACCAACTTCTAGAAAATCCACCTGTTCCTCTAGAAATACTATGACTCTCTCATTCATTCATTCATCTATGAATCTCAATTTATATTCCATTCAAACATAATAATGATTTTATATATTTAGAGGAAACCTGTGAGCACGTTTGACAACCTAACTAATAAGTGTTCCGATGACGTTTGGTGTTTTCAACTTTTTCAACCATTAGTGGTAAGAAATGTCGATGATCTTTTCCGATGATTGGTGTTTCCAACTTTTTCAACTACCCGTGATAGAAAACCTGTGAACACATCTAACAACCTGGCCTAACTAATTAAGGGAGCGCATTCCATCCCTTTTTTCTTTTTGATAATTTGTGATTTTGGTAATCAGTAATAGCAATTAAACTAGAATTGAACTTAAAATCTTGTAGTGACCAAATTAACTGTCGGACCATAACCCAATGCACGAGAACTTGCAATATAATACACGAAAGGTATATGATAATCAACAAGCTGCAGTTTTTTAGTTTTCCATTTCCGTAGAGTAACGTAACAAGATTTAAATTACATTATTCAACCAAGGGTAACGTAGCTACTAAGCTCAGAAACCTCAAGGAAGTCTAAAAGATTGAAACTTAACAAAAAGAATTAACAGATTGATCGAAGTACGTGTTTTATGAAGGCAGGATCGGAGAGGATGAGAAGAAACCGCAGCTTCGTATCTATATATATCAATTCGCCGGAACGCTTGAGTTGGTGGATTTACTGCCGCCATTGTTAGCGTTGTTACTGGCGCCGTTCGTAACGGTGGCGGGATTGGAAGAGTTTCCAATAATGGAAGTTATGGCGGCGGCTATAGCCGCCGTCGTGAAGTTTGGGTCACCGGTAAGAGAGTTAAGTGTATCAATCAATTGCGGGTTCTGAGAGGACTGGTGATTTTCCAAGTCCTGAGAGAGTTGCAGGCCGGAGAATTTCGATTGGTTGTATAAGGCCTGGTTAAATATCTGTGGCAACGTGGCGGCCGGGTTTGTTGAACATGGTAACGGGAATTGCGGGTTGTTGTTGGGTTGTCGGGGCGGGAATTGGAGTGGGTTTGGGTTTGGGGTTTGGGTTAGGTCGAGCGTGACGGTTGGGAATGGGGCCGAGGCTGAGATTGTTGCCATGCTTGAAGAGCATGGGAATAGTGTTTTGGCTAGGATGTTTGGGTTCATTAGCCCGTCCGCGCTTGGTATGGAGCCGGAAAGTAGCATCTTCGCCGCCGACGAAGTCGTCGACGCCATCGCCATGGCGGCCGGCGGCAATGGGTGGTTGTGGTTGCCTTCGTAGGTTGTAATCAAGATTGTTCTGTCCTCTGCGCATCTTTGAACCTGTCAACACAAGAAAGGAATAAACCACATACCTAACCCAAAAGACAATGGACCATAGTATTACCCCCTACTACACTTTCTGTGTTTTTTTGTCCAATATATTTGACTGAGTTTTTTTTCCAATTTGAGTCATTTTCTATATTTTTTTGATCCCAGGCAGTTTAACTATTTTCATATTTGATTTTTAATTATTGATTTTTTTTACATTTATTCTCATAACTATTATCTTACCACATTTAATCATCTCGCCCGCTTAATTATCTTATCAGATTTGATTATGGGGTTTAATTTTGGATCATTGCATCGGTCTTCAACTTTTTTAGTTAATAAATGTTAAAAATGACAATTTTACCCTTCAAAATAAGTTACTTCTCTACGAAATTCATTACAGGTAACCAAAAATTAGGCCTGAGGATCAAATGATCAAATGTGACAAAAAATCTTAGGATGAAATGTGAAAAAATAAAAAATTAATTATATGTGGTCAAATGTAAAAATTGTTCAATAATCACGAAACTAAAAGTGAAAAACTTCATGTTTGACCATTAGGAGTTTGAAAAACATACTTGCTTCCGAACCGGGCAACCGGTGGCCATGGTGCACCGGTAATAGGCGCGAGGGCACGGGTTTCCTTTTGCCATTTTCTGTCCATACTTCCGCCATTGACAACCATCTGTGATCTAGGAACAAGAAAAGAATATATATTGATACCATAATCTGATCAAATTAACTTAGCTAAGAAAGTATAGTGATTCTCCAAATATATATACCATGGGAGCATCGGATCGAGCTCTAACGGAGACACGAGCTTTTCTCATGGTGGCCTCGGTAGCCTGATCAACGCTACTACTTTCCGGACCATGATCCAATCTAGGAACCTTGTTAGGACCCCAACCCGAAGACGACCCCTTTTCGGGGCTCTCTTCTCTCGAGGTAGGCGATCTTGAAGACCTCTCCCTGACGTTTCGGCCCTCCGGGGAGGAGGACAAGTTAGCTTCATCGACCGCCCCGTCATTGGATCTCCGGGTTGCCAAGCCAAGATCCATGAATTGCCGAGGAAACTTTATTCCCCCATTATTGCTATTGTCTTCTTCGTCTACTTTCCCAAGATTATGATGATTATCCTTTTGGCGTTGCATCAAGCTTATCATCTGCGTTTGGAGATTAGTGTAGTTGTCGGAAACTTGACTCAACATGTCCCTTAAAACTCGATTCTCTGCGCTCATTCTCTCCAATTCAGCTTTAACTGCTACTAGCTGCAGATCATATATCAATCATATTAGTTTTACTTTCATCATTCTCTTAATTAACCATAAATAGATTAAAGAAAAGCTTGTGTACTCACAGTGTTCTTACCTCAGTTTTATTCCCGTTTTTCTCACAATCAGATGGCAATCTATCCTCCACCATTGACTGATCATCACTACTGGTGTTTGAAGTGAGAAGACGCAAACAAGTCTGCAAATTCATTTCCAATCATCAACAACAAACCAAATTACATACTAAAAGCCAATCAATTGATCTAGCCAAGTTGGTCCGATTATTTACTTAGTAACCATAAGGTTACAAGTTTCACACTAAGTATTCGCCTAAGCTGGTTTAACTAGGGGTCTTTTGACAGCCAGGGGTCACAAGACGGGTGCTTTCCAACTATGGGCAATCTAAGGTGATTTATCTACGAATCTTTTGCCAGCCAAGGTCACAAGACGAGTGCTTACCCAGGCTATCAATTATGGATAATCTAAAACTTATTTATCTCTAGGTCTTTTGCAAGCCAAGGTCACAAGAGGATGCTTAACAAGGCTGTCAACTATTGGCAATCTAAACTGACTTATCTCCGAGTCTTTTGCCAGCAAAGGTCACAAGACGGATGCTTACTCAGGTTGTCAACTATAGGCAATCTAAGCTAATTTATCTCCTGGTCTTTTGCCCGTCAAGGTCACGAGACGGGTGCTTACCCGAGCAGTTAACTATGGATAATCTAAGCTAAACACACGCTCGAGTAGTGATCGCAAGTTTCCCTCGTGACTCAACAAAGAACGGTAGAGATTGGATGAAAACACACACAACTTACATTTATGCTAAAATCCAATTCCGTGGGAGCGTGTAAATCTTTCCTGCCGGCGTTTTCGTCCTTGCTTTTGTCTGCAAAGAAGTCCATTTCATCCATAACCTTCCGCTTATCCACGGGGTCTTCTTGACCATGTTCATGGCGACGATGACGGTGATCGGCGGGGTTGATGAACCTGCTCACCGGGAATTGGATGGTGGGTGGCGGAGACGACCCGTTGTTGACCAAAGACTCCATTGATGAAGATGATGAAGAGAAGGGTTGAAGGGTTAAGACGTGGTTAGGGTGATATGATCAAAGAAGATGGCGATAAGAGAAAAGAAGAGAAGAGAAGGAAGAAGAAAGAAGGGAGTGTGGGGGCTGTTGTGAAAGGACAATGGTACATAAAATAGTGGGATCTGAATCAAAGGAGAGTCCACTGGTTTTGGCCATAAAAGAAGATCAGATCAGATCGAGAAGACTAAGAGAGAGAGAGAGAGAAAGAGAGAGAAGTAAAAAGAAGGAATTGAAGCAAAAGACTAGGCAATAAAATGGGGTTGTTGAGTGAGTCTAGAGAAGGAAGGAAGACCTTGTACACAGGAAAGACGAGAAAATGACTCGCGTAGAACGGAGTTATTCTTTGTTAGACCTTGTATATAGGACTTTAAGTTATGTATATCTTCCTTTACTACATATATTTACACCCCCCCCCCCCCACCCCCCCCTTTTTAATCTTAGTTAAGCTAGCTTATTGCTCTCTAGTCTCTACATACACTCTTTTAACCACTCCCAATCACCTATATAATCAAATTAATTAACCTTTTCTTAAAGACATTTTGAGAATCCGTTTGAAAAACTAAACAAAGTTTGACAAAAATTATGTTTTTTTTTTCTATAGTCTATGCCCAAATCAAGTGTATGCTATCTAGAAGGTGAACCGAAAAATCAGATATATATATAAATCTTTTTGGTTTCTGAAGTTCGTAACTACGTACATATACTACTTTTATAAGATTTGTACGTACAGAATGTAATACGTACGAAGTATAACTACTATACTTTCATAAGATTTGTACGTATAGTACAAATACTTATAAAGTACATATATTTAAACCCCCCCCCCCCCCCCTAATCTTAGTTAAGCTAGCTTATTACTCTCTATTTACACTCTTTTAACCCGTCTCGGTCAATCACCTATAATCGAATCAATTAACCTTTTCTTAAAAATATTTTGAGCATTCGTTAAAAAAATTATACAAAGCTTGACAAAAATTATGTGTTTTTCTATAGTCTATGCCCAGATTAAATCATCAAAGTGTATGTTATCTAGAAGGTGAGTCAAAAAACCATACATATATAAATCTTTGAAGATACATTCTTAATCCTTGTTGTTTGACTATTATTCCCTTGGGTTTTGAAGTTTGTAACTACGTAAAAAAAAATACTATTTTTATAAGATTTATACATACAGAATGTAATTATTTTTATAAGATTTATACATACAAAGTATAACTACTTTCATAAGATTTGTACGTATAGTACAAATTTCTCCTAAAGTACGTTTTCATCATCAGATCTTTTTTTTAAACATATACTACTTTATACTCTAGCTCAATTTATACAATTTTATATGGAAATTAAAGCTAGATGCAAGTTTTTTTTTTTTTTTTTTTTTTTTTTTGTCATTTCATTCATATAAAGTTAGAGTTCCTATTCAAATTAGAAATAAAATGTGTATCATATATAACATGAGTAACTCATACAATATGAATGAGATGACATGAAACTTTTCTATCTTAATTAACAAGAGGTCTCGAGTTCAAATACTTTTATTTATATAACATTGTATTCCTTGTCCCTCAACATAAATCATAATCTAAATAATCTAATGTAAATTGAGATTAGAAAGCTAGAATTGAAAGACTAATATGAAGAAAATAAGGTTCTTGGTCACTCGAGGTGGGCAAAGAACTATGGTGTATTCCGTTTATTAGCGAAGTTTGATTCGTCCATTTTCTCAATACATTGAAGCTAGCTAAGTTATATTCATAAGTTTAATTTGGATGACTTTTAGTCCTTACAAGATATCTAATATGATCTAAACACACACCAAGCAATAAACTTTTACGATTGACAATGCTGATAAAAAAAAATCGTTGTAATAAACTCCACACGCCATTAAAGCTAAAAAGTGGTTAGTCAAACACTCCAAGCAACGATATGTCAGACACGACAACCTTCATTATGAAATATACTCCGTCACTGTAAATTTTTACTCATAACTTACCAGGACTCAGCAAGCTAGTACCTTCAATTCCTTAAGAAATATACTCCATAGCTCTAAGTATTTTCTCATAGCTTACTTGGACTTGAGCCAATATCTTACTACGGTTCTGTTTGGCATACCTACCTTATAAACTAGCTGAAGCTGAAAAGCTAGTAGCTTATATATAAGCTAACTGATTGAAATTAATGTGTTTGGTAAAATTAGTTGTTGAATAAGATGATAATTTTTTTTTATAAATTTATATATTTAAATTTAAATATTGATATATATATAGAATATTAATCAAATGTGGCCGTGCTCTTAGGTGTGGCCGTGCGGTCACACACCACTCAATGTTACGAAATACACCACTCAATGTTAAGAAACACACCACAATGAAAATATACAAAAACACCATAAAACACACCACACACCCAAAATAATGCACCATAACTCCCATGTCCCTAATGGTGCATTTGCTAATACTGTGTGGTGTATATTTGCATACCTAGTGGTGTGTTTTTGGGTGATGCGTCCCTAACGATGCATATTTGTGTGGTGCATTTTCTAACACTGAGTGGTGTATATCTGTATACATAGTGGTGAGGCCGCACTGTTCACACCTAAGAGCACGGCCACACTTGAACATGACCCTATATATATATATATTGCAACTTAAAGTGTGTGTGTGTATGACATTTATGATTTAGCATCTCATAATAAAGTAGCAATGCTTTGATTTAATTTTTATGTATTTTAAAATATGTTATGAAATATATTAAAGATGGAATGTTGTAATATATTGTTTAATATCATCTATTTGCTTTAATCTTATCCATTCATTAGATATTTAAATAGAGAATACTTTCCTATTATATTAAATAACAATAGGTTCTTGATGGCTCATACCTTGATGAATGAGTATGGTAAAAAATTGGGAGGTGAAAAATGTTTAAAAATTATTTAGATATCAGGATTTTTAATTAAACAATGATAGATTGTGTCATTTTTGTAAATTATTAAGAATAAAAAAAAAATGTTAAAACCAATAGTTTACTAAATTATTGTAGGGTAAGTTACATAAAGAAATGGACCCAACGGCGCCACCATTGCCGCCCTTGTCGGTGGACACGCGAGCATATTGCAATCCACCATGGTGATGAGCTCATACATATGCTCTACAATCCCAATCTCCGTGAAGAGGCCATTGAGCTTCTCAACAAGGTATACACAGGTTTACATCCCGCGATTTACATCTTCACAAGTTCACACATCACACTTACAGACATCAATCAATATACATACATGCATTCATACATATACAAGGTGTGCATGTGGGGTTGAGTGTGGAAATGTACAAATGTTGAATGTTGTACAGATAGATGTACACATATCTGATTCCTATATATATATATATATATATATAATAATAATAATAATAATAATAATAATAATTGATGGAAAGGTCAGGGTACCGGGGCGTAGCCAATAGGTTTTCACGAATCGGTCGGACCCACTTAACAACTGGTTAAAACTATGGGCTTGAGTGTGGGCATGCTGATAGCAAGTTCAACAAGTTAATGGGCTATGCGGGCAAGATAAGAGGGCCCATGGCCCACGACCCAGCATGGGCATGAATGAGCATCTTGAGCCTATTTGCATTGTAATAGGATTGGACTTCATATTCCTAATGTAACAAGGCTCCCAGAATTAGTTTCCTTTTAGGGCTTCAAGTCCACTTGTATAAATACCAACAGATTCAACTTTTGCCATAATAAAATATTTATATTTTCTCTATATTCTTATTATATTTTTATATACTCGTTATTTTAACGGTAATGTTGGTCAGCCGTTGAATGTCAGTGAACACCTTCTTAAGTCTTAGTTATGAAGAAAGAAAGAAAAAACGTTAAAAACTATGTACATTGTACAATGTTGCATGTCGTCAAGAAAGACGTACGTTACACTTATCCGATATTAAAGTTTTTTGTGCGATATTATAATCGACATTCTTTAAATAAAAACCTTAGATTATTGTTTAAGAGAATAGGATTATTATAGTTCACGAAATTAAATTGAAAAGTAACACTTTTTTAAACTAAAAACACACCAACATTAATGTAAATTAAAAGTAACACTTTAAAACGAAAATTATAAAAATTTAATCATGATTGTAAAACATCCTTTTCACAATGATCAACGAGGAAAACAAATTTCGTGATTGTAAAAAACTTAAAACTATTAAACCACACCAAAAAAAAAAAAAAAAAAAAAAAAAAAAAAAAAAAAAAAAAAAAGCTTACAACAGTCACCGTCCCAACACCCCACCCACCTTCCTCGTAACCTACAATAAATAACACTGCCCTTGCCACAACTATTTCTCCATGTACAAATAGTCTTTGATGCTTTCTTACTTGCACTCTCTCATCACATCTACACATAGAAGAAGCAACAAAGATCAACTCTTTCTCCTATTTGGTATTAATTTCTTTGTGAAATTGATATCTTTTTTGGGGTTTTTGTTTCTTTTACTTTTGGGATCAAGGAAATACAGAAAGGGAATATAGGGTAAGTTACATAAAGAAGTGAAAATTAATGGAAAATCTGCCAGAAACGTTATGTGTGGACCCAGCTACGCCACCATTGCCGCCGCCGACAGATACCGCCACTTTTGATGTGACTCCAATTGAAGCTTCCTCGAGCATATCGCAATCCGCCACAGTGGATGAGCTCATACATATGCTCTACAACCCCAATCTCCGCGAAGAGGCCATGGAGCTTCTCAACAAGGTATACGCTAGTCTACATCCCGCGATTTACATCTTCACAAACTCAGGCATCACACCTATACACGCATTCATACATATACAAGGTGTGCATGCGGGGTTTGTGTTTTGTGTTTTGAGGTTTGCTTCTCTTCTACCATGGTGGATGAACGGATGGTTGGGAAACGGGATTTTATTTCTTTCCTTCTTTTACTCAACTCCTTTTGGTATGAACTTCATTACAGGCATGCATTTATGCGGTTTCTTTATTTTTTTTTTCTTTAATTTTTTCAAATACCAAACAAATTTTTTTTTGACTTGCTATAATTTTGCATTCCATATTAGATTTGGGCATCAATTCCGTGTTCTATATTTACATGTTCAATTCTAGGGCATGTGTGTTTTTGGTAATGGAAAATGCCTTCAATTTTTCTTACTTTTTCATTAATTTTTATTTCTGATTTGAAATTAAAAAATTACAGATAGGTAGGGTTTCAGCAGAGGACGAATAAATAATTTTTTTAAAACCGCTCTTCTTTTCTTTTCTTTTTTTTTTTTCTATAATAAAATTACAGATAGGGTTTCAGCAAAAGACCAATAAATAAATTTTTTTAAACGCTCTTTTTTTTTTTTTTTTCTATATCTGTTACAAAGTAGAATTGAGAATCTTAGTTCCTCAAAAATGTTTTTCTTTTTTGGTAAAATACATAGAAGCGTGAATCGTGTGCTGAGCTGCCAATTCAACTGTGGAATTCCTTCAACACAGTTTACATACTTCTGCAGGTATACCTTCTCTCATCTCTTACTAGCTTCATTATCTATGAAATAAATTATATATATTTTCTTCAATTCTTGTAACTAAAAATAAATTCTATTATTATTATTATTTTTTATTTATTTATTTTTTATTTTTTTACTCTCTCAATTTCAGGAAGTGATATCCCTATACAAGAAGTTGTCTCCCTTGAGGATAACCACCAAAGAGTCCACTCGAGTTTGCAATGCTCTTGCATTGATTCAGGTTAAGATTCTCATCCGTGTGCCAACACAAATACATATATATGTACTAACCCGTGATATTTTTAAATATATAATATCATAGATAGTGAAAAAAAAATGGTCCGACTAGTACCATCTTATGTTAATTAAGTTGATGCTTAAATTTTTGATTTGATTGTTTGTTCATATAGTGTATGGCTGCTCACCCAGACACAAGAATGGGACTGGTGAGAGGTATGTATTCCCCTTCGATTCTTCCTCTAATCTTTAAATTAATCATTCATAATAAATCTGTTAGTATCAAATAGCAGTTTAGCTTAATTAATTAATACACTCATAAAAATTATGAATGAGATTAGTGACAGAAAGGTGCAATTCTAAAACTTTACGTGCATGCATGCACTGACCGAGTGGTATATATAAGCGTTGATATATTGTCCACGTCATGTTATACGTATGCTTTTATTTTATTTTACTTTTTTTTTTTATATATATTTTGCAGCTAAAATACCTGCTTATCTTTACCCATTCCTGGAACCAACTGTGAATGAGAAGCCCTTGGAATTTTTGAGGCTGACGAGCTTGGGGGTTATTGGTGCGCTGGTGAAGGTTAGTACGCCGTGCATGCATGCTTGCTCGCATATATGAGTTGGACGTAAATACCCCTAATGTTCTCGAAGAATCCAGTTAATTATGGTTTTTTCACTTCTAGTACAACGTCATCGTACTATATATCATTCTATATTGTCGTGTTGTGTAATTTGTAAGCGCGTGCAGATTGAGGATTCAAACGCGCCGGAGGTAGTCCATTTCCTCCTCGAAACTGAGGTTTTCCCTCTCTGCCTCCGCTGCATCGACCTTGGCGATGAACTTACCCAATCTGTACGTTATAAACCCATACATATACTATTGTGTCACTGCAAGACATTCTAGGACAATGTTGTTTCAACTGAAAGTTTAAACTGATACTGTGACTACTAGTAAAAACTCTGATATTGATGAAAATATGAATATGGTTATATATATATATATATATATATATAAGCGGGGTAAGGGTTAGATAAGCTCCCGAATTATATTTATATATATATATATGATCAGGGAGAACTATTTTGGCTTGTTTTTGTTTGTAAACTTGGAATTAATGATGTTTTTGATGTGGTATTGTTGTGAATCTACAGGTAGCAGCTCTGATAGTGATGAAAATACTGATTCAAGAGGAGGGGCTAAACTACTGCTGCGCTCTTGCAGAGCGGTTCTTCTCTGTGGTGCAGGTGCTGGGGCGTCTGGTGGAGAGGCTTCCTGAGACTCCATGTTTGCGTCTCCTAAGATACGTCGTTCGTTGCTACCTTAGGCTCTCCGAACTCCCAAGCTCGCTTCGGTACACTATTATTACTCCATTATCTGATCTTCATTCGCCATATATTGTCCCTTCGAGTATATATGGTAGTCGTTGGTTAGTTATCTGTACTGTTTCAAATGATTTCTCCTTAATTTTCACTTGAAGCTCCATGGCGATGGAGACATTCCGCCGTTGCCTTCCTTCAAAGCTCACAGACGAAAGGTTCCTCAACGTCCTTCATGTAAGCCATTCTCTTATTTTCTCAGTTTTTTTTGGATGACCAGAGAAAACAACAATCCCTACTCGAGAATATCTACTGGATAAACCCTGACTACCTGACAAGGGATCAGATAAACCAGTTTAGATTGTCTATAGCTGATTGACCTAAACCAAGAAGGTCAATATGGGACCCTCATTGATCTGAGAGTGGAACTTGTAGCATTGTGGTTACCAAGTTAACAGTTTAACCAACTTGGCACTGAATAATTCACGATGTTGCTCGTGAATTTGCAGGATGATCCGCAGACAGCGAGGATGTTGCAGCAGTTCTTTCTGAACATCACAACAAGCAGCTCTTAGAGTGGCAACATAGTCTGTGTGTATGGGGAGAACCTTTGCTATATAGGTCTTCCATGGTAGTGTTTGTTTAACAGAGAAAAAAAAAAGTAAAAGAAGAAATAATAAAAATCAACCGCAGGGTTGATTAGCTTAATTGTGGAAAAGACTGGTGTAATTTAGGTGTTGAATGCTCCTGGATATGGAGAAGTACTGTATGTGCTCAGTGTTTGTTCATCTTGTTGTCCCTTTCATTTCATCTTGCATGTAATTGTGTTGTCTGAGTTTTCTAGTAATTTAAGTGGAGTATTGTTGTGTTCAAATTCTCTTTCTCTCTGTGTTATAGTATTGTCAAATGATTACAAAATGATGTTGATATATCATCAAATGATTTCAACAATATATCATCTAATTCAGTATCAAACTACACAGAAAAATGTTCTTATATTTTTATTTTATATTCATAGTACATTTAGTTGAGATTATAGATCCCACAAATTTCACCTTACTTGAAAATTTAGAAGATATGACTAAAATTTCATAAAATGTGACAATAAATAAATAATTTGCAAAACCATTATAAAAATTTTGGTCAAGATCTCCCATCCTCAAAAACTAAATAACAACATATGAAATTCTCTCAATTAATTCAAATGAAACTTTCTAAACATATAGGGGTGTTTGGTAAAAATATAGATGTTAGCTGGTTGGGTTAGTTAATTTGACAAGTTGATAGCATTAGCTAATTGTGAAAAGATGTTTAGTAAATTAACTATTAGTTTATAGATGATTACATGCAAAACGACATTCTCAAAAAACTGATCGAGAAAAAATTATTTTGAGCAGTTTTTTTAATTTTAGCATTTTGAAACAATAAGTTGTTACAAAAAATTAATTAATCAAACATTTATATTGATTGTTTAACCCAGCCAAACAGCTAATAGTTGTCAAACCAGTTAAAATTGACTGGTAAGCTAACTATATTACCAAACATAATCATAGTATGAATCGAATGTCCATTAATACTATAGAAAATCACAAAATTAGGATTTTGTTAGAATAATGTCTGATCTATTACATGTATACGATCACAATGTGTACTTTATAGTTAAGTTGACAATCACGGTAATAACATATAATAAAAATAATAATAATTCACAAACAATTATATACAATATTATCAACATTGTAAAAAATTAAAAATAGAAACTCAACAATTAAATTATATTATTGCCTATACATTATCATTTATCATATATCAATAATAATGCATAAAAAATTATCAATTACTCCGTATTACATTACTCATTACCCTCACCCAATATTAGGCAGTGAATACGGAGTATTATATATGCAGACTGGTGTCCAGCTAGATATTATGCATATGTGACGTCAGAATTCCTATATCGGCATTTGACCAAATCGTCAATCACGCTTGCGAGGGAAACGCGATGAAGCATGCATGCATAGTGCTGACAAAAGAAGTGGGTCCCAAAAACAACATAAATGGTGGGTCCCTCCCAATGATTCCTCGCAGGTTTTCCGTTTGGATGGTTTGGAAGTACTCGGTGCCGAACAATGATTAAAATTTAAAAGCATTCATACAATTTTAGTTGTTGTAATACATTCATACAATTGTCCTATTCTACATTTTAGTTGTTCTTCCACTTTGACTATGATGTGTCATGTCAAATGTTTAATGTAATTAGTAATTATTGCACAATATTAGATTGTTCAAAGACTTAATTGCACGCCTATTGCACTACACGCGCACGGTGCACTAAACGTTAATTTTTTCTTTTCTTTCTAAGTCTCACCAAAAAAAAAAAAAAAAAAAAACACAAACAAACAAACATACTCACTACAATGGGTTTTTTCTTTTCTTTCTTTCTTCCTCTCTGATCCAACCAGGGGCGGATCTAATATGAGGGCAATGAGTTAGTTGCCCCCTGCACCTACCTCACCCCACCCCACCCTATATATATATATATATATATATATATATATATATATATATATATGGTCATAATCAGATCATGTCTTCCCGTGCAATTTACACCACTCAATGTTAAGAAATACATCACACAAATATACACTATTAAGTACACATCACCAAAAGCACACCACTACGTATGAAAAAATACACCACACAATGTTAAGAAATGCATAATTAGAAACGGGAGTTATGATGTGTTTTTATGCTTTTTCATTGTGGTGCATTTCTTAACATTGAGTGGTGCATTTCTTAACATTAAGTGAGTTTAGGTGAAGTTTTTCAATCTTCTAGACGATAAATTTTCCGTGATCCAATTTTTTAAACTATCAATAATTTAAAACATCATGGACCAACCATGTTAAATTGCTAGACCAATACTGGGCTAAACATAATGGGCTAAGTACATTCCCCATTATATACTAGTGTTCCTGTTGAAATTGAACTTATGGGCGCTTTGAGAGAAGAGTCTTGTTCACATTGAAAGGATATAGAGCAAAACACTAATCAACATGTATACACAAAAGGAACCAAGACCCACTAACCTAAGCTTTTGGGTCAAGTTAAGTTTCAATAGCAAAATAGGAGTTGACATGGTTAAACTCTCCAATTTTCATGTCCTCCTAGAAAACAATATAGTAGAAGCTGCAATCATACTAGGTGTATAATCAAAAGACCTGGAATCCAGCTGATTCGAGCTGCCGGAGATTCTTTCAGGTCTCAACAACCGAATAACCTTCTCCGCGGCAATTATCTGTTTCTGTCTCAGACTTTCATCAAGAATCAAGTTCCTGCAGAAATCAGAGCCCACCATGAGTTATCAAGAATCGATTTTGAAGGTACAGGATGATCATTGTAATGGGCGCTAACCGGAGCAATGATGCCAGTTTTGGAGGCGTGCAAGCACGAAACAGAGCTTCAGGGATTATTGCTGATTCTAAAAGAATGTTGGGGAGAGAAATGTATGATACTTTAGCTTTGTAGCGTATGATCCATTCTGTGAGGAGATGCGCTCGATACGCCACAACACAGGGTAGGCGTGCAAGCTGCAACTCCATCGCAACTGTCCCAGACGTGCACAGCGCCACACTGCTAGCCTGCAGTACACAACACGACAACTCGTAGATTATCATCTTCACCAAATCGATGCAAAAATATGCAATCATGCAATAATTAGTCTTAAGTTGTCAGCATAATTCATACGAGTCATACATGCACAAAACTGTAGGTTAGATTGTTAGAACAGTTGCATTTACCAAATTTCTGGATGTGTTGCGCATAAGCAACTAAATCATATGATTGAGATGGATGTTTAGTTTAAGGCTTGGAACTTGTAATGCAAGGTTCATATGAGCACCAGTGAACAGACATTTATAATTGTTACGAAAGTAAATAGAAGATTTCTGAATATGCTGTGTTATATTGTCATATAGAAAAGAGAATACAAAGCCCTATAAATAGGTGCTAGAAGACTACGAATAGGAAAAAAATTTCCATATGCCTACCTACCTAAATCCCTGAGACTGCCTGATCTATAGAGATTTCATATATTAAATATATATTCCATAACAATAATAAAGAAATGGAAGTCACGAGTGTCCTTACGCTAAAAGAGTCGTACTTCATGTGGTGTGATCCTCCCGGAATCAATATAACAGATGCAGGCCAGTTACAGGTCGCTTCACCGACAAAACGCTCCACATGTTGGTTAGGTGCAACGTGGATAGTCGTAATCAAGTCTGGAAAGGAATCTTGTAGTTGTTTCACCGTGTTTGAGAAGATGGGCATCATTCTAGTGACTTCTTGTAATCTGCTTCCAGGGAGCAAGGATATGACTTTGGATCCTTCAAAAGTCAATTAACGACTGCTAAATGAATATGCAACAACTAGAAAGCGTAGCAAATTTTTTGGTGCTTGAATGCATTATTTCTTACAGTATGTATTCATTTTAGCATTCCAAGTATCAAATACGGTACATGTATTGGGTGTCCGGGTGCAAAAATCCAAGGATTGCTTAATATTTACAACAAACGGGGAAAAACCAATGCATTACAAGAACTTAAAAGTTGCCATACCTGAGGGTATTCCATATTCATTCCTAAACTTTTCTGCATCCCCTCGAACTCTCCATCCCCCTTGTGTCGTGTCCTTCCCCTTAAATCAAATCCTTTTAAGCCAATAAATATTGGAAAGATGTGTAACATGAGAGAAGTATGAGAGCAAGCAAATATGCCCCAGAGCATTCTAAATTTGAGCCAAAAAATCTTCTTGTAAAGGAGAAAATATCCAAAGATTTGCAGGCTAAAAGTCATAATAGTAAACACAGGCTACATAGCACTAACAAGGATGATGAAGAAAAGAGTTCTGCATTTAAGCTCCATTATGCGTTTTACAGTATCTACTGTCTCAAATCGTAAAACCAAAAATATAAAAACTAATTTTCACCTCAAACTCCAATATATCTTCAAGTGTAGGGTGGCCGACAAAGCTTGCAGATACTCCATTCGATTGACAAACTTCTGCCTCAAAAGGAAGGATACATAAGACATGATCCACAAACTCCGAAAGTCCTCCCAGTCTTGCCTCACCGCCTTTCCACGCCCAGAATGACGGTGCAACATAGTGAAAATGCAGAGGACCAAGCGTCCCTTGTTTCCTGTACCGAGCTGCAAAAACAATTTTTCCATATTCCTACACCATTTTTCCAGTTCATAAGGGAAAGAGCTAATATCTTATATCTTTATTTACCAAAACTCCTGCCATGTATTACCCCGCAAATGCTTTAGGAAACGAAAGGAGAATCCCTTTGAATCCACGGTGACTACAGCATGAGGCCGAAAACCAAGAGCAGCCTGCACTGCTTGTTTCAATTTAACCTGTAATACCAAAGTTAAGGCACAAGTTACAGCACTAAACTACCAAAATTTCTTTCTTAAAGAAAAAAATGCATATAAAGCAATAATAATACAAGTAATGTGGCATACTCTGAACTGATTAAGATGTGGCAATAACTCCCAAATACCCATCACTGCAATATCCTCTATTGGAAAGAGAGAGTTCAAACCTTGCTTAGACATCCTATGCCTGAATAAATGCAAAAACAAGAACATGATATTGAATGAGGAAACAAGTACTCTTGTTCTTTCTAATTTCCCAGAATGCTCTTTCAAGATTGTTTACCTACAGCATTAAAGAACTGGAGGCAAACTAGAGAAGCAACCAATTATCAGTTAGAAATTAGAATACTAGCCCGCACAGGTACCTCAGTTGGTTCTTGAGACACAAAATCGAGCCTGATAGTCACAGTGCAGAGTTACAATCAATATAGTGGGCTCACATTGTGAGGATCGAACATTAGTCTTTCCACCTAATGGGCGGCTAAGTCACTCTAATCTACCCCTCATTTATCCTATTGGACCGGGGTATATGTTCTGAGGAACAAGGGAATTTTGCCTCTCTTTTGAAAGGGTCACACTTGTACGAGACTTGAGACAGATCAAGTCAATATAAAAATGTAATACTTTATTCATGATTTAACATTATATTTACTAGTACAAGTATTATATTTCATTTTGCCCTTATTCGTGTCTCGCACAAGTTTTTACCTTTTTTAAAAGGAAATATAAGGGAAAAAGATAATTGTAAAATCAGAAACAATGTATTGTAGAGCATTACCCTCCAACGCCAGCAAAGCGGACGGGAAAAGGAGACAGCTTTTTGAGGGAATTCATAAGACGTGCGGCAATGGCGTCGCCGGAAACCTCCCCAGCAAAGATGAAGAGCCTGAGTTCTCCGTCCCTGGAAGCCGATTCCACGGTAGATTGGGTCGAAGCAGAGAACGATACTGCCCTTTTCACCAGTAGCGGCATCAAGCCCGAGGCTTTCGTATTCCGAACTGTTGTCGGTATCATCATTCCTTTCTGAGAACATCGATCAGCACCGGCGCCGCGCGGTGTAGCAATTCTAGCAAATGTTTGGGCACGCAGGGTAAGTAAACGAAAGAGCAGGGACTTTATTTTAATAAAAGAAGAGTGAAAAAAAAGAGTAATTTTTTTTTGGGTGACAAAGAAACCCTATCACAATTATTATCATGGTGTAAAATTGGTCGAGGTGGTTGCCTAGGTGCTAGGCTCCGTAGGCCGATGAAATTACCCATGGAGGCCTTCTAGTTGATTGGCTGATTAGGCGCCGGCTCGACCAACTCAACACCTAACTCGGTCAAGTCGACACCCAACTCGACTGAGTGTTTTTAGGGTTTAAGGCGGCTACACCTAATTATTATTGTTATTTTATAGCGTTTTTTACAATTTTAATCACTATTTGAGAGTGTGTAAAGTACTATAGGTAAATTGTGTATAACCGATTGACTTAAATTATGAAAGTAAATAGACCGCTTTTATTGGGAGTCAAATTTAAAAGCTTATGATTACTGAGCTAATAACACGACAAACTTAATCGGTATTGTCCCAAATTATAAGATTTGATTTCTATTAAAAAAAGTGAAATTAGTCTTATTGTAAACACAACTTATAAATATCTTAAAAATAATTAATTAAGTCATATCTAAAGTTTAAGATAAAGATAATTCTCGGAATTAGGCTGTAATTACGAAGCTAAAAAGTCAAATTCACCCCGGGGAACTCCAGGTTCAGGAGAGTTACTGGAGCAGTAGGACTGTTAAAAAAAAACTCACTTTTTCTTTTTAATGAAACTTCGTGCTAATAGACAGCAGTCTCCAGTCGGCAGATCGAGTACAGAGAAACAGAGAGAGAAAGAGAGAGAGAGAGAGAGAATGGCGGTGAACCAGCGATGTGGACAGAGGGTGGTGAAGGCGCTGCTTGGGGTGATGGCGGTGTGCTTGGCCGGGTACATTCTGGGCCCACCATTGTACTGGCACCTCATGGAAGCCATAGCAGCTGTGACCCGTTCTTCTTCATCCTATTACTCTTGTCCTCCTTGCACCTGTGACTGCAATTCTCAGCCCCTTCTCGCTATTCCTCAAGGTTATCCCACGCCCTCTTTTGCTTCTCCCTTATCGGATCTGCTTAGATCCTTGCATTTCACTACTTTCAGCTTTCTGGGTATTGGTATTTATGTGGATATTGCTCCAAATTTGATGAATCTTAGTTCATCTGCTTAGTAAAGTTGCAATCTTTTTGCCCCCCTAGCTTTTTCAGTTGGGGTAGTTAAAGAAATACATGAAGTATTTAGTGATGGCTTGGATCAGCTTCCCTTTAATAGTTTAAGCTCAATTATTACATTTTTGTATTTGATTCAGTATAATAATAATTCAGAGCATCACTTAAGCTGTTAAGCAGACCCCCTTGCCTGAAAAACTGAACTATGGAACTACCAAAAAGATTGTGGTTTTGTCATGTTTGCAATTAGTAATTGAGCATAAGGTGTATATCATTAACCTCAAAACTCACTGCTGAGATTAGTGAAAGACTGAACTCAGGCTGTCTAATTTTGTTTCAGCCATCAGTGCTAGTTTTGGCAATATGATCAACTGCCTCGGCCTTTACAGAGATTGTAGTTTTCTAAGAGTCAAAACTGTGACTCTAGCTTAAACTTGAAAACAAATAGAGTTATTGCAATGGGCGTTTTTGTTTCTTGATTGGTTGGAAGGCATTTGTAACCTCAAAAAGTTTTCCCCTATATTTGCTAACTTAATATCATTTCATCATTTGCTTGACAAGATGCTTACATAGATTTCTCTCTTTTTTATTGCAGGACTGAGCAATACTTCTTTTACAGGTTAGTGGCATAAGCACAAAATATTTCTTTGTGCTTCCACTCAAATTTTACTTGAATAGAAAGACTTTTGGTTGAACTAAATTCATATTCTTTTTAGTTTTAAAGTTGAAACTAACTGAGGAATGCAATATGATTTTAGTTCTTCACTTGCTCCTTTAGCTCCAGTTTGATTATAGAGAAGTATATAATGATTGATTCAGTACCTTCTTTTGTTATGCCAATTAAATGGATCTGCATGGGGTGAGGTTGAAAAAGTTTGAAGCAGTTGGTTTATCTAAGCTGAAAGAAGTATACAGCGTTTGTGTCTGTGAGCTTGTTGTTTTAGAAAACCATAGCCCATGAAGAGCAAGGAAGTATAATTTTGTCTTAGTAATAACAGTTTCTTTGTGTTCAAGTGGAATCGTAAAACTGTGTCTGGATCATAAGCTTTCTTGTTCCAAGTTGCTAGGGAACCATGCATTAACATGACCAAGCTTCTTTTGTGCCTTGTCTTGTAATCCCAATGAATTCTCAGTAAGTTAGCCACGTGGGGATTAATGTTCCTTGGCAATAGTATTATATGTATTAGTGGATTGGCAGTCTTTTAGACAGAAGAAGAGGATAAGCTTGAGATGATTCTCTTTCAGTACATTGGGTGAGCGGGAAGGAATGTTGGGGGGTTTTCCTTCGGGATATCACTGGTTTCACTTTAATCTTCCAATGCTCATGATTAATCCTTTTCGTATTTCTTGCCCTTTCTGCTACTGTTTAATGGCACCTGTGCCATTTGATCTGAGATCTTCCATGCCCCTTTATCCAATTTTCACACTTTACAGATTGTGGAAAGCATGATCCCGAGGTGGGTGAAGACACAGAGAAGAACTTTGCGGAACTGTTGTCCGAGGAATTAAAATCCCGAGAAGCTGAAGCCTCAGAAAATCAGCACAAAGCTGATATTGCACTTCTAGAGGCAAAAAAGCTGACATCTCAGTATATGAAAGAAGCGGACAAGTGCAATTCTGGGATGGAGACTTGCGAGGAGGCTAGAGAAAAAGCAGATGCAGCGCTATTGGCACAGAAGAAACTGACTGCTTTGTGGGAGTCGAGGGCACGCCAGAAGGGATGGAAAGACAAGGCGGTGAAGTCTCAATGAAATCTAAAGGCCACGCCCCAATATCACGTGTAATATCCCAAGGCAATCCAACCGATGCTGGAACGAAACTCGCTATAATCGGGTCTCAATTATGTAGGGTTGCAATAGTAGTATAGAGAAAGTTGTGCTTCATCATCTATTGTTCCATATGAGATTTTTCCTGTTTTGGTGCAAGGCAAAGCCTTGCCATGTAATATTTATACCAATGTTGATTCAAAACATTTCCACTAAAAGACTTCAGTAAAAGGTTGTTATTCGTTTAGCATTCACTGTCAACCTTTGCAGCACTTATTATCATTTTACTTCTGTGGTAGTAAACATTACAATGGTAACATTTCTCTTTTTCTTTTGGGTTGATGAGGGAAATCTACCGTATCTGAGGGTGTGCATTGGGTAAATATCATCTTGTGATCCAAACCAGTAGTAATCATCCATTGATGCTTTGATAAAGGAATGACAGTAACTTCAAAGCATCAACAATCATAAACTGCATAAGCTAATACATAAGAACTTTATTTATAAACTAAAATGTTAATGAAGTTACAGAAGATTTTTTGTACATAGGTGAATGATAGAGCATCTTAAAAAGAAACTACACAATGAAAGTAGGGATTCATAAAGTAGCAGATTAGCTGCGCTCACGTGCTGTGTTAGAAGTCAATGAATCCATTCCCGGCTGCATCAGCACTTGACGCCCTGCATTCAAAATCAAGTAAAGATTGTTTTAAGAAAATGAGTAGGTTAATGGTGTTTATGCATCAAGTCGAGCAAATTTATGAGTTTTCACATCACACGAAAAAGAACAAGAAAAGAAGAAGAAAGGCAAATGAAACGTGAACAAGCACCCGTTATTGGGGAGCTGGAATCGTGCCCCGGCCAAGATCTTAACTTTCAGGTCCTATATCCTACAGTGACTCAAATGTAAATCTAGTTGCTGCAAGGATAAAAGTTTCCAAGGTAGTAAAAGATACCTATTTGAGTTCTATTAAACGAAACAAGGTTCAACTGTGCATTCGTGTACAAGGTCACCTGCAAATGGCCCTTTTACAGCATACAATTTTATGTTTTCGATCCCCACATGCAAAATCTTCAGCAAATGCACTCCACACATTAGTAGTTCCCACTCCCCAGACCTTTCGCTCTTTTTTATAGGAATAAGCAAATTCTCCATAACATATTAGTCTAAATCCAGCATTAAGTAATAAGTACATTTCATCACTGGACAGGAAGTAAATCCCTCCAAATTCAATTTTTCTCGGAAGTATTTGATACCAGAGCAAAAGAAAAGAATTCCTAAACGACAGGCTACAATGCCTTGAAGGCGAAGGTATCATGCTATGCATAAGTTCTAAAAGATCCAAAACAAGACACAAATCAAATATCAATTTGTTTAATGATACAAATTCTTTGCTGCAACATCAGAATATCGTCTAATTTGTTTCATCATCTTTGTCTATCCACAGTTTAATAGATCTTCAAAATTAAAGTGGTCATACAAAATCCTTGCTACAAGATCGGAAAAGAAAGGAAAAATAAAAAGGCTTGGCAAAACAAAGGTAAGCTGCAATTAGATAGATACTTTATGATAAAATTCAAAGGTGGAAAGAGGAATACCTTTCTTTTCTTTACTATAACCACAAGGCTTCATGTTCTATATCAACTGAAATGTCACTTATTGTCATTATCAGCAGTGCTTCCCCTACTACGTCGGTAAGACAAATTTTGTACAGTAGCAGCATCATCAAAATCAGCGCCCGCATCAAGAAAAGCGAGGCTCTCAACAAAAGGGCTCGCGTGGAAAGAGTATATAAGATTAGGCTCTTTAAACTCACATACTCCAAGGTACTTATAATGCGGTGGACCTTTAGGATCATAAGCATGCCATTGTCCATACGTTGTCATTACTTGAACATCTCCATTTCCCCTAAATCCAAAAGGCCTACCCGCGCTCTCAGGAAAGATGAAAGAGACTTGCTTCATCCATGACTCCTCTTTCATTGTCCATATACTGTACCTCGAATTGTCTTCCAGCGCAACCACAGCAAGTGATCCCATGTAGACATCTGCTGCTACGCAGATAAATGGCAGTGTTGCCACACTTTCCGGCAATTCTATCATCCCAAATCGCTCCTTACTCATGTCAAACCGCACAATAAAGTTCCTAACCTCCCCACCCAGCATACCCTGACCCACCCAATGAACCGCCCCGTTTAGACAGGCTTGACTAGATCTTCCACGGATGGAAAAGGCAAGTGCATTGTCACTAATGTCTTCCCATACCCGTGTGCTTAGCCTAAAGATCTCAACTTTAGGAGGGACAATTTCAAGTCCAACATCCACAATATTCACCACCTTGTAGTCATTTCTAAGAGGATCAAACCCAAATCCAAAGGTGCACTTGAAATGCACAAAATTGGGGTCAGGAAGGCAAACCGATCTCCCTATAAACGGGTTCCAAAGAATCAGATCCTGATAGTTCTTGGAAAAATCATCAGAAAGGAATATCAGTCCATTACAGCACCCAATAATTTTGAAAAAGGGGTTTCCAGACTTAAACGGAGCTCTAAACTCAACAAATTTAGTTAGATAGCGATCATCGTCGCAGAACTCATAGATTTCTTCTCTGGGGTTAATGCAACTACGCACGAAGAAGCAAGAACTGTGGGTCTCGTTCTGATAATTGAAATTGAGGTGCTTGGAGATAAAGAATGGAGTTTTGATGAGAGAGTACCATGATCTTGAAACGGTGGCGCAGCGGAGGATTGACTTGGCTGGGAGTCTGGCGAAGATCTGAGCCCACAAATCTATAGGCAAAGAGGCAGACATATTCGCTGGATTGTTCAATTTTGTTGTGCTCATTCTTCTTCTTCGATCAAAATGACTGCTTTGGAGAGAACAGTGCTGACAGAGCCAGTTATGGAGAAGCCAACGCCGTTTTAGATTGTTTTTAAATTTTAAACAATTAAAATATATTACGTATATTATTTCATTACAAAATTAATATGCCTTATCCTACTCTGTTTGGCTATTGAATTTTAATATTTTTTTTTTATTTTGTATTCTTATTAATTTATAAAAATGACATGATCTATTCTTATTTAATTAAAATCTTGATATTTAAATATTTTTTTTAAAAATAATTTCTTCCCAATTCTTTACTATACTTGTTATCAAAGTTGGAGCACCTAAAAACCCATTATTTTTATTGTTATTAAAGATAAAAGAAAACATTTTTCTATTAAATATCTAATGAATTGATTAGATTAAAACAAATACGGAGTAGATAATATGAAACAATATATTAAAACATTCTATTTTAAATCTATTTCATAACATATTTTAAAATACACAAAAATCAAATCCAAACATTGCTACTTTATATATATATATATAGAAGAGGGCGGCGGAGGTAGAGGTTAGAGAGAGGTGGTGAAAGAGGGGGAGTGGGAGAGTAGCGAGGTAACGGGATGGTTTTGAACATTGAGCTGATTAAATTACGCTTTTGACCTCAAAGTTGACAGGCTTTAAACGGAAGAAGTCATAGAGGACCTAATTAGGTAAATTTTGAATAGTTGAGGATTTAATTGGATTGAATCAATAGTCAATGATCAATTTGTGAATTATGCTATAATCGAGGAAATATTTTAGATATTTACTCTCAAATAACATTACAAAAAGGTTACTTTTACACTAAAAAAAAAAAAACTCTCGAATTAAAGTCTACTTGTTAACCACAATTGCATGCGAGACATTTATGTTTGTATCAACAATAACAATGAACACAGAATTTTCATCCACTCAATAAATATAGGCAAATTATGATCCACACAGTGTTGTGTAGATCATAACAAAAAGTACATTTTTAATATACTAAATGTACATTATTATATAAAATAATGTACTTTCTCTGAATATAATGAACATTTTTAACATACTATAAAAGTACATTATTTGCGCAAATTATATCGTGGACCATGGTCTACAATGCATTGTGGACCATGATCATAACTGATACTGCAGTTGTGTTGAACGGATACTGCAGTTGTGTTGAAAAGATACTGCAGTTGTGTTGAAAGGAAACTGCAGTTGCATGGAACAGAGGTCGTTCATCCGTTCAACACAACTGCAGTATCTGTTCAACTCAGCTGCAGTATCTTTTCAACACAATTGCAGTATCCGTTCAACACAACTGCAGTTTCAGATGAATGACATGGCATCTATTCCGCACAATTGCAGTTCCTTTTCAACACAACTGCAGTATCCTTTCAACACAACTGCAGTATCCTTTCCACACAACTGCAGTATCAACCATGACCCATGGTCCACAATACATTGTGGACCATAGTCCACGGTATAAGGACTGCATTATTTGATAGTAAGATCCACACAACTATATGAACCAATAATTGATAAATATATATTTGTACAAACCGTCCACTCGTACAAAAAAAAAAAACCGAAATTCCAATTATATATTTGTACAAACCGTCCACTCGTACAAAAAAAAACCGAATTTGACTTATAAGTACTGATACACATTTATAGACCAAGTAATCAAAGTATAGAATGAAAGTTACATCTCAAAGGGATAGGACTTATAGTTTTACACAAATTAAACACGTACTCAATTCAGCTCTACAATGAATATTCAAAGGGCAGATTTGATGAATGCGTAACTATCATCGTTGATGAATTCACCTTCTCCCTTTAACATGCTATCAAGTTCCTTCAAGAACGTTTCCATGGCGAATGCCGGCAAACAAACTGGAACCACGATTCCTTTCTCTCCTTTCTTGTTCGTGAACGGTATGTAGAAGCTGGCAACGCCGGGGATGGCGCCGACTCCTCCTTTAGCCGGGCCGCCGTACGCCGCCTTGCCCCACCCGAAATCCACGTCGCCGAATCCGGCTCGGGTGACGTCGGAGACGAGATAAGTCCGGACCACCGTGAAATGCGGGCGTCCCTTGAGGACCATTAGGTCTGCCACGGATTTCATGTAGTCTTCGGTGACGTCGGCTTTGGTCTTCTTCACTAGCTCCAGCGCGTAGCCGAGGGGGTTTTTGGTCAATTTCTCGGCGGTGGTGAGCGCCACGGGGAAGGCGAACGCGTTGCCGTAGTATCCCTCCGGGAGCGGAGGATTGAACCGCGGGCGCGCGTTGACGATGCAGAGCACGCGCACCTCCTCCTCCGGGTCGGGGCGGAGGGCGGTGGTCCGGCACCGCCACAGGCACGCCGTTAGCAGCTCGAAAGTGGAGCACTTGCGTAAGTGGACGGGGAGGTTCCGCCGGAGAGCGGCGACCTCCGACGGTCCGAAGAAGAAAGAGCGGTGAACCATGTCGTCTAATGGTATAATTGTCCCCTTGGAATCCGGCACTTCGTCGTACTCGTGGTGCGTGCATGTCACCCGGGGTGGGTCCCTCGCATTCATCACTTCCCTTTGCCACACCGGCTGCACCGACGGCGCACTCGCGCCACGCGCCACCTCCGCTACGGCGTTCATGAATTGGACAAGACCCGGTGCATCGCTCATAGTGTGATTCAGACGTAATGCCAGGATGTAGCCACCGCATCTTAGCCGGGTAACCTACACAACAAAATTAAAATTTATCACTATCATATCTAGTATTCGTTATAAAAAAGAACATATGGGTTTATAAGATCATGAATTAGACTAGTCAATTTGTTCTATTCAATATTCATTATAAAAAAGAACATATGGGTTTATAAGATCATGAATTAGACTAGTCAGTTTGTTCTATTCAATTTTTAGTATGGCTTGAGTCATGTGTTTTTTAATTAGTTTTCAACTTAAAAAGAATATTGTTTCACTCCCTTAGCTTGATAGATAGTTCTGTAATAAATTATTACTGTACTATACACCATGATGCCCCCCTCAAGGATATATGATTGATTCCCAGTAGACCCAACACAGTACTACATATGCTCAATATTTGTCGTGGGCACCAACTTTAAATATATACCACACACTCAAAATATCTCCCAATATCTCGAAAATGCCCCTATAGTCACACCGCAATATAAAAATGAAATTTTCATATGTATATATTAAAATACTTTTTATTTTTAAAAAATAAATATCAGAAGTGATTAATTTGTTACAGTATTATCATTTTAATTTTCTTTAAAAAAAAAAAAAAAAAAAAGCATTTTATCTGCATCAGCCACCCTGTGACCCTGGGATATACTAGCAACATAAACGCATTTTAAGATAAGGGAAAAGGATATATATAAGCTGACCACCACCGGCAACCCTTTTTGTTATTTGTATTTGAATAAGGAAGGTCGGTTGCACTAAATTTTATATCAAAATTAATTTCATATTTCATTCTTTTGATGTTAGTATTTCTTTTAATAACCAAAAAACCTACATTCATATTAAGATGTGCATAGAATAAATACTATCTTTTAATTTTAACTGGTAAAAAATCACAAAATTTACCAGTGTAGATTGCCCATAACAAGTCAGCTCAAACCAAAAAAACTAATATGTTGTTGTTAAAAAAGTAGAACCTCAACAACAACATGACCGATTTAGCTGGTTTAACCCCAACATATCCTATAATATGTGAAAGTGACTGCGATTTTCCTCGTAAAAAAAGGAAAAATGAAAAATAAAAAATTTACCTGAATAAGAATCAAAGGGCAATTGAGAACTTCTCCGGATCCAGGAACATCATAAAGAAGTTCCTCCAAGCAAGGAAATGGCGGCTGGAGTGCGTCACCAAACTCCGCCAGCGTGACGTCAGCGTCGGCCTCGATGAACATAACCCCCTCCCCGGTGCAATCCACCATGAGTTTCCGGCCACGCCCCTCCCGGAGCCGACCGGCGAAGGGGTAATAAAACACCAGGGTCTTCGCCACCGCCTCCCGGATCACCTTCACGGGGTCCCTCCCCTTCATTCCAGGATCATTGCGGTAAAACTGTATCACCGGAATCTGAAACCTCAGCCCCTCCTGGTCGTCAATGTCCGACAGATACCTAAGCCCCCGTGGCGTCGGCCCCGCCGGAGAAACAAGCTCCGCCGCCCTCCGCCTCACCGTGAACACCAATGATTGCGGTGGAGCCATGAATGCACAATAATGTAATATATAATGCACTGCAAACTGTTTGGCACTACCTGAGTTTTTGCTATTTGGTGCTTAAATAACGGATATGAACATCTCTATATATAGTAATGTTTGGCAGAGTGAGTGGGGACCACTGGGCAGTTGGGGGGGGGGGGGGGGGTGACTGTGAAATTAAGGTAGACATATATTATATATACAACTTTTTTTTTTTAGTGGAAGTATATGTTCATGGTTGTTAAGTCTGAAGTTTCATGGCTGCTGCTACATGACTAGACTAAGAATTGACCTCTTAGTCTTAATTGTTGGGTTGTTAGGAATATTATTCATACTTAACTACCTTGGAGTATTTAATTTCAACAGTATTTTGTTTTATGATTAAAAGAAAGATTATGTTTAATTTTAATTATATACATGGGTCGGATAAATAAAAATTAAAGAAAATCATGACAACGTAAATATTGTAGGGTTTATAAGCTACATAGTATATATAGTTGAGATATAATGGAATGGGCTGGGTAATAAACTATTGATCGATTTTTAATAATAAAATCAAGTACAATTTTCATCAGGTTACAGTAGAGCTTGAAAATACATGTTAAAAATCTGGTGACAAGATTGATGTAGCGGATAATGCTACTGGTGACTCTGGTTGGCCATAACACATGTCGAGTACTAATATATAGGACCCTCAAGACAAACACACAGACAATGGTGATGGATGTGAAAGAAAACCAACTTTGAAGTCAATTTACCGGTCAGAAAATTGGAATGTCTATAAAACTTATCAAATCACCGTACAATATGCTTTTTAGTTTTTATATATCTCGATCGGTCACAAAAATCTAGACTAAGCATCTCCAATAGTGTCTGCAATTCAAAATGTAAGAGATGAACATTCCCGGGAGAACATGAAAAACTTGTGATGGATTAAACCAAGCTATGTTGTACGTCATCATCCTTCTCACGCAATGTTAGTCTTCTTGTGAATATGTTTAAACTTCATGTATACGGGAGGTGGTGGGTTCGAGCCTCAGTGGAGGCGTTGCTATCTCTTTGTTCTTCAATAGGTTGAGAAAGTAGTTTATGAACAGATACTACACTGTAATAGAGTCAGTAGCATTCAAAAAAAAAAAATGTTTAAACTTCATGTAAAATAATTTACTCGTGTAATTTGTGGTATATTGCTAATTTTTACTATCTATTTATAAATTGTAAGTTGACTTTGCCTCGTTCAAATCTTACGGGATAAACATGTTGTGTATAAACATATTACAATTCGCCGGATTGTTGAAGATTTCAACTTCGAATTGACATATTACAAGTACTGTGTGTGTGTCTATATATATATATATATATATATAATATAATATAATATAATATAAGTTTAAACAACCAAGTACAAGCTAACTACTTTGTATTATTGCAGTAAAAAATAATTTAAAAAGTATAAACAGGTAATTACATGTCCTTTAATTTTTATTAGTTGCGGTCCATGGGGTTGTTAAACTGCAATATTACCTCATATTTCTTTTTATGTGCAACAATATCAGAGTAGAAGGTATGAACTTCCATGATCATATACGGTGCAAATTGTAAAATAACCTTTAAATTTTTTAGATTTCTCTTAAAGTGATCTGATTTTTACTTTTTTCTTTTTTACTAAAAAGATCATAATTCATATGTGATGAGTTGGATAAAAAATATATTGATAAAAATTGAACTTGTAACATTCTGGTACGAAAATTATGATACATTCATTTAATCACTCCTTAAAAATCGACTTACGTACAAGACTCAAAATCGTTTAGTTTTAATTTTTAACTTGTATTTTTATTTTCTACTTTTATCTTAAATAAAAATATTTTTTTTTAATACTACTAACTCTATTACAATGCAGTATCTGTTCATAACTACTTTCTCAACCTATTGAAACACAAGAGTCATTATAAAGGGAAGGGTTTGATGCCACTGGATCACAAGATCCTTGGCTCTGAAATAAAAATGTTAAAACTATATGATGAATTATTGGAACATGGTTGTTCTAACGTGTTGTGTCAATTTCCCATCACACTTTTGTTATTTGTCGTTTACTTTCATGGTTCTGAATTGAAGTGTCCCAAAATGTTGTGGATTATATTGCCTAAAGTAAATTACTCCCCCTTTTACATTTTATCTGTCCTACTTAATATTCATTAGTCAAACCAACTCGTTCTTTTTTGTTTATTTTCTTTAGTATTTTTTACTTATTTTTAAATTTGATTTTTTGTGTTTAATAGTACTTTTAGTGTACTTTCTAAATATATAAATTTTGTATATTAATATTAAACTTAATATTATGAAAAATTAGATTGAAAATAACTTCAGTCAAGCCTCGTTAATCGAATCAGACACATAAAGTGGGACGGGGGGAGTATAAGATCATGCTACAATAATCGAAATTGTTCACAATCTAATGGTACTGTATAATTTGCAATCATTATTCCATGAATCATAGTCCACACATTTGTGTGAACCATAAATAAAAAGTACATTTTTAATAAAAGTACGCTGTTTGTATACGTAAAGTACATAATATTTTATATATTATCAAATAATGTACATTTAGTATACAAATAAAAATAATTTTTTTATTACCACTTCAAATAGTGAAATATTTTGATCAAGTAACGACATTTTAAATTATAATCTCCTACCACAACCCATGAGATGTCCAGGCTCCTGTTTAACAACATATATTGAACGGAATTTCAATTCCTACCTAATTCTTTAACATGTAAAATTATATTGTTTGCTATGAGAGAATTATAATTCCACGGAATTACAATTTCATCATTTCATCTATGGAATTGAAAATCATACCTCTCCCCCCAAAAATTGCAATTCCAAGCTAAATAGTAAGGGGAAAAAAAAGTGTTATATGAAAAATTCTACCCTTCCCTCTTTATCAAAAATGGAGTTGTTGTTATTATTACTACAATGACATTTTAGTCTTTATATCATTTATTTCCTTTCAATTCTCATATGTACCAATCGCTTCTATTCCTTATCATCAAACAATAAAATTAGAATTTCACCATAATCCTCACCTTATTCATTCCTCACAGAATTATAATTCTTTTTTCTTACAATTTGATCGGAACAGCCTATAAAAGAATATATGGAAAGGCCAACACCTAGACTTCCCTGTTTGATTTTGGTTGGATATATGGGTGCCAGGCGTGATCTGTATGGACCAATCATATTAAGTTGGATCACATCAGGATTAAGTTGGACGACCAACCTACCAGAAGCGTGCATGATTTTAATTTGTTCTTACCAAAATAAGCTTAGAATGAACTTGTAGCATTCAAGTTCCACATGGGATGTAATATGAATTCAATCATGTGCTCCATCCAACTAAAAGTCTAATCTAATAATTGAACTGCACATTTATATTTATATTATATTTATGCTCGCAATATGCCCTACTTACTATAGTTTAACTAGTTAATCAATTTATAACATGTCATATGAACTATAAAAAAAAAATGTAAAAAAGCAATATTTCATATAGTATTATATTGTAAGTGGGAGTGATTTATTGACTTTTTAGTTTGAATCGGTCAACTATGGACAATTTAAATTGGTGTCCTTTAATTTGCCAGTTACTATTATAAGGTGAGATTTTCTCAATATTCACTTCCGACTAGTAATTACAAGTTTTCCCTGTCACCTAAAAAGAATTAAAAAATAAAGTGATAGTATTACATGTTGTATTGGGGCTCATAAAGTAACCTTGAGAATTATATATGGTGTATACCAAAGTAAAAGCAGCCATGATTATGGCTTTTGTAAAGTTATTTTTGATAGTGACATACACTCAGACATAGCATACTACCAGGGAAGATATTAAAGTATCATCCACTATATATTACAGTACTATATATACTATTGAGTTTTGTTTTCAATTCAACAGTCTTAAGCTAACATGAATTCAAGATTTAAAGATTTTAAACTTAAATCAATATACGAGAACAAGGTTCAAAATGACTCGTATTATATTCATTTCATAAAATTACTTATCTTTTTGTGCAATATAATGAGCTTAGTTGAGAGAGTGTTGGCATATGAGTGACTCAAATTTAATTTCTTTTTTTTTTAGTCAACACTTGTTGGTAAAAACTATCTATTTTTCATCCATTATTATCTTTGAATTTTGTGTATAAAAAGATAACTATTTTGAGATAAAGAAAATAACTTGGAATCATGAAAATTCCATGGAAATTAAGAGGCAAGTAAACTTTATAATAAAGATAAAGAACACAATTTTGTCTTTTTTCGATATTCTCTTCCACATGTTTCAAAGTCTATGAGAAACAAAATTGTTTGTTTAGGGAAATTAAGGCACAAGTTCATACTTGAAAATTTCTTGGCCATGGTCTTTTTCTTTAGTTATCTAGTATGTATATATATATATATATATATATATATATATATATATATATATATATATATATATATATATATATATATATATAAAAGGAAGATTCAACATGCCTGCATTTAAAAAAAAATATGGGTGATCAGATAATCAGATCTGGTTCAAAGTTGGGTATACTATTGGCTTGATTATGAGAATATTTGTAAAGTTTATTATTATTTTATAATTCGATTCTTGTCAGCACTCTCTAAGTTGAGTTTGTTGGACCGAATCTTTCTAATACAATTTACCTCTTTTATGTAATTTACATACTATTAGACAAATAAAATTTACATAATATACACTCTCGTATAGTTCTCTCAACCGAATTGGAATAACATATACATTAGAGAAATGGACATAAAGATATTCCAACTTCAAAGGTCAAAAGTCTAAAAAACAATATTAAATTTGGGGACCATGAAGAGGACGTTAGGTGAATGAACGCAACTACGCAAGTACTTCACTTATATTACCAAATTTCCAGACATTTTCTCCGAATATAGACATCACGTACAGTTATCACAATTTGTGACAATCGTTTTCTATTTTTATTTCGAAGAAAATCTTATTCAAACTCCCACAGAAGTACGGCGAAAGAAACCTTAGAATCCAATATATATATATATATATATATATATATATATATATATATATATATATATATATATATATATATATATATATATATATATATATAATTTAGGGAAATTGCTTGGCAGGGGATTGGAGTTGATCAGGAAAGTATATTTATCGCGAGGTCAACATTTGTGTTAATTGGATAATGAATTTTTATGATCATACTTATGTTTATCATCATATATTTTAGACCCTTTAGAAGGTGTTATATCTTTGCTATTTACACACATAACTTATAGAAATGACAATTTTACTCAACCACAAAGATTTCCTGTCTCAATCTTGACGAGAATGAGGACGGGATATTTTTATTTCTCATTATTATTATTATTATTGTACCCCGTAATATATAATTAAATTAAAGATAAGACCAATTTTAATCAAATGGTGTTAGGGGTGAGCGCGGAACATATTGAAGCAAATTTGGGTAGAATTCGCATTCGTAAAGAGTATGGATCCAATCCAATTTGATCCGCTAATAGCGAATTGGATGCGGATCGAATTAAGTTTATCCTGATTTTTTACTATTTTAATCTCAAATTTAGGATGTTATGTTTTCATAAAAGTTGTAGCTTTATGAGTTAGTTTTTCCCTTTAACTTGACCATTGTAGACAAAGATAGGCCTAAAATACAACACAGTGGTCAATTCCTCCGGGAATGCATGTTTTGGCTACTTTCCTAATTTCATGTCTTCCTTTCCAATCTCCTTTTGATGATTCCCAATCTTTATTTTGACTCTTCCTAAACTTCAAGACTTTTGATTTTTTCCAATTTCCAATTTGTTCATCCAAGCAAATTAGAAACCAATTTGTTATTATAACCCAAACAAAAATATTTTTTAATCTTTATTAGAAAAATTATAGGTTTCAAATTGAATGATTGTTTAAGATATTTCTATAAAACTATATATATATTACTCCACATATTTCACACAAAACCTACTCTCCCAATTCCCGAACAGGATTAAGTCTCAAATTTATATTTATTGATTACTCTCGTTTTTAGTTTCTTTTTAAGAGATACACTTTTGAATTATTTTTAATTATAAAAGATATTTAGAAATGCTTAATAAAGTTTTGGTAAATTCTTTTGTTACGAAATATTTTTGAAAAATAAAAAACACTCCTCTTTAAAAGTTTCTGTGCATCATAATTGACAATAAATAATGTTGAAACTGCAATGAGCTAACATTTAAAATGATGTCTTAGTAAGATTTCCTACTTCCAAAAGTTCTCCATGTTGGAGCAGTGCCCAAAGAGGAGATCCCAAATCCCTGAACTGACCAAACCCCCAACCCTCAAAAAAAAAAAAAAAAAAAAAAAAACTGAACTCTGAGCTTCATGTTCAACAACAGAAAAAAGGAATTTTGGTGAGGATTTACACATTAATGTACTTCATCTGCACTCATCTCTTTTTACACGGAGCAATCGACGCCATTGTTGTTAGTCTTGCTATACCGATGGTGATTCTTGATCCCGGAATGCATGTTGTAACTAGGCAGGACCTTCTGGCACAAACACGTCTCCCAGAGCTTGTTGAAGGTTCAAAACAATCTCTGCATATGCTGAAAGGAGAGGGGATATAATGAAATGTATAAGTATATATTTTGTATTTAAAAGTAAGAAAATGCAGATTACAGTCGATTTTCAAGTCTATAGAACAATTGCCCTGTGATTGTGTGTATATATGCGCTTCAGAACAATTGCGGAATGAATATGCACACAGGTCCATGTAAAGATGTTTGATGCAAGGAGAAAGAAGCAGGGATGCAGGATGACTATTGTTATGCAAACCCATTATAGTCTTTGGCAAAAATCTTCAAAACTTTATTAAACTAAAATGTCCTAGGACCTACGAGAATTTGTTACTGAAAACACTAATATTGGATTCACCATTTCTTCCTCCTGTTACCATCTCTGCAATTTAAATAATTCGAGAATAGCACATTATAAGACATCGTTGTCATATTTCTTTTCCTATTTCTATGATTTTTTTGACACTAAAAAGCAGGAGCAGTCCAACAATGTTGTGTGTATATGTGCATATTTTGTGTGTGCTCTATATCATCCTTTTAAAATCTCTCTGTATGCAAAAAATTACTATGTGGTTCCCTGCTCGGAAGGATTGGGGGACAGTGAGAAGATATATTTAGCGCACTTTAATAATTGATGTTAAGATGAAAAACACAGATCTTATGGAAGTAGAATAACTTACAGTGGTATATTTTACACACTTAAATCATTAATGTTAAAAAGCACAGATCTAACTAAACTACTAAAGTAGAATTACTTATAGTGGTTATTTACTTTGAATCTTCAAACTTTACCAAATTAGAGAAAAGTAAGCCCTGGTTATAAATCTTGTGATAATCAGTTACTTGAAACCATATTCAAAAGATATAATAATTAGTACGGAGTAGAATTTATTTAACAGAAGCGAACATAAATGTAAATAAGTAAATTACCTTCTGGAAGGCTCATGGTTCGTAGTGCCTCCTCTGCATAAGTCAGACGTTCAGGGACCGGGTAATTTCCTTTCCTGGTTGAAGCAATAAAATTTGAAGACTTTTTTGAATGCTGCGCTGGCCATGCCACAACACTGACCCCAGTTGGTAGTGTAGACACAAGGTCGGCATATCTAAGGCACACAGTTATCCTACTGCAAGGGGAAAACACATTTTTAGAAAATAAAATGGTTGATTCTGATCAAATCAATGGTCACAGAATGCGAATGGTGTTTTTTTTTTACTAGATAGGTATGGGGGAGGAAAAAATGACCTACCAATCAAAATCGTCAAGCACAAATTCAATCATATGATATGGAAGACTATGATACAACTGTCCAAGCTGATTCCCATACAACTCTTTAATAAGTCGAACCTGCAAAAATACAAGAGCTGAATGCAAATAACAAAATCATATAATTGAGATGCATTGTGGCCTGCTCTCAACCATAAATGACTACAAATCTATTCTCATAAAAATTTGGTTGCCAAAATGAGAAAATTAAACATCCAGAACACCCTACAATATTTCAAATTGCAGGAAATGACCTAGTACTAGAAACCATCGAAGAAGAGTAATTTTTTCCTCATAAATTCTAGCTGCTCTAGCAAGCATGTATTTGAAGAAGTGCAAGTACATTTTCTATATTGGAAGGGTTCTCACTCATAATTTTTATGAGCATGATTGCAACATGGCTGAGAGAGAAACCATTTAAATTACAGTTCTATACACATACACCACTGGACTCTTAAAAACCCATCACACTTTCTCCCCGGAGAAGATAAATCCTATCAAAGATAGTAGAGAACAAATCTTGGGCAGTAACAGATCCTCTAAATCTAAAGCCAAAAACTAAGATACAAAATCAAAAAGCATTTAGCAGCCACTGATGTAGAAAGCACATACCTGTTCTCGTCTATCTACATAGGCCTGCAATAGATCTCCCACATGGTCTATGAATTTCTGAAAGACATTATCAGAATATGTTTTAGCATAAATGGACATTCCCACATCAGAAACAGGTTTTCAAGCCATAATTTTACCATTGCGTTTGAAGAGAGAAACTCATTTTCAGCTTCCCGTATTGGCAGGAAAAAAGGGACTGTGTGCTCAATAACTGTCATCTTCTCAAGAAATGACTTGCTCTCAAGCACACAGTGGTAAAGCTCACAAGTTTCTCCTGCAAAATAAAAGTGGATGAGTTAAGATATCAGTATCAGACAGCTCTCCTGCAAAGATATAAGGGCACCACACATGAAAGCATCTTCAACAATATAGCAACAGCTTTGCATAAGACAAATTGCAAAACCTATCATGTATGACAGTAAGTGGATCACTTATCACAGTTGACACAGCTATTGTCTAACAAATCATCTGAATCATTTCATAAATTTCAACAAATTAGATTTTGTAATAAACTTTGTATGAGTACATATTAAGTAATGTTCTTCACATATCTAAAAACTCTGCAATAGCAGTCAAGAATGAGCATTTGACATACCAGCAAAAGATGTTTCATATTGTATACCAATTCTTGCTCCTTCTAAACAACAGATCACCTGAATGGAAGACAATTGAAGTAGGTCAGCATGCCAGAAGTTTCTCATTCACATTTTACCAAAACATTTTATGTCCACCATTGATTTTTTGTTGATAAGACAAGAATATATTCATGAAATATAACAGCGGAAAAGCCATCCTCAATTACAAATTTACAATAAATAAAGAGTTTTTTCCATTTCATAATACCAAAGCCAAAGGTGTGAATGATTTTTTTCTAAAATCATGCAAAGTTAGGAAATGCACACAATTTATCATGAATACTAAACAAAAGCCTCTAAATTTTATTCAGCGTAAGAATAAATATAAGAAACTGAGTATGAGAGTCATCTCACCCCTTGGACATGACATGCCAATTCATTATGGTAATCCTGAAGATTCATAAAAAGAAATAACAGAATCACAGATAATACACACAACACACATTTGCAATGCATGCTGGGGCATTTTAGTTTCTGTGCATTAAACATGATCAATGCAACTTTCAGTACAGCATACCTTATTACCAATTTTATATGTAACTTTTTCTTGACATGGAATTGGAGACTGGGCTGTATCCCCTGGCATTTGCATGGCCTTTATGTCAGCCTCAATGTGAACCTAATATAAATGGCAAATATTACAGTAAGTTCCTCTAGTTACAAACCGGATTTGCTCCAGAAATATTGAAAATCATCTACTACGTATTATTTAAGAAAACAAAGCTGAAAGGACTATATAAAGTACCCATACCTTCTCAACCTATAACTATATGTAGTTTGTGAAAAATATATTTTCGCATAGTAGAATCTATGTATATACAGAGTGCCATTTGAGGAGCCTCTCTTCTACCTCGTTTACTTGCTTTATATAAATTTGTTAGTATCTTCTTAATTATAAAAATTACATCAAATAGTAATGATTAGTGATTAGTAATTACTACCAAGTTTTTTAAAGCGTTAGTTTAGGATGAAGCCATCCAAAGAATTATAAAATTGCAGTACAATTCACTTAAAGGTTGGAAAGAAAAATAGTAAGTCCCATTAACTTCGCCTTTAAAAAAATTATTAAAAAAAAAGAAGAAGAAGAAGAAGAAGCATTACCTTCTCGGGTAATAGAAAAAGCAATTAAACTCTCCCTACACCTACGCCCCCTCCCAAAAAAAATCTCAGGAAAATGGGCATAAAATTCGAACAAACGAAAAGGAAACCATTCACTTTAGAAACAGCAAATACTTATTTATTCACATGAAATTGTAGAAAAAAGAATCACACAAACAATTGATTTTCATAGGGAAAGTGAAATGAGTTGTTGTCAGTTGACCAATATACACCCATATTGTACATAGGTTTGCAATGATTTTAATCTATTTAGATTTTAGTGTTTGGTGCTAAGGATTTGAGCTAAAGAAAACAAAATAATATACATGAGATGAATGAGAGTAAATAGATTGCCTCACCCATGGAAAAAAAACATAGCAAAAGGGGGAAGTTACTATAATATTCAAAACCACACCAAAATGGAGCTAAATTCCCCAAATAAGATAGTTTTCATTTTATGGAGCTTCCATGATTATATCAGAGAAAAAATTTATAAAAGAGAGACTAAAATTTAAGTAAGAAGTTCAAGTAAGACGGACAAGCTTGCAATTTGCTTGAATTCAAGTACATCAAAGTGTGGCTCAGATCAAAGTTGATCAAGATCAAGCTCTGAGGTGCTTGGGATGGCAAACTCACAACTATGGTCAAGCTTTTAATTTTTTATTTAATTTCTTTACTTCTTTTACATTTTATCTATTTCATTTTTAATTTTAATCAAGAAGCTTGCTATGGCTTGACTCATAAACTAAATAACTCAAGATTTTTTCTTCTTTCTATTTTTTTGGATTAGTGAACTCAGTAACTGGAGCTAAGCATGAGAAATGTGCAGCTTGGCTTGGCTAGAAAACATCCCTGATTTTAAGTATAACAGGTCCCACTATATCAAAAAGAATATTAGTAGATCAGTTGGACAAAGAATTCAACTATTAGAAAATTTAACTAGTCCATTGCTTAGTTTCATCAGTCATCATAGGAATGTCAAACAACAAAGAATAACGAACGCGAAAAAGAAAAGGGAAAAAAAAGGTATTCAGACTTCTAATATTTTTTACAAACAAGATAAAGAATATCATTTTATATATAAAATAAATGGAAAATTACCCGCTCCCTTATTGTAGCTAATAAGCCATCATTCCATTGTTCACCTTCCAAGCTAATTTCTACAAAAGCAAATACCTCATCAAACGAGACAAGTGAGGTGCCACCAACACACTAAGAAATGGATTAACATTGAGAGGTAGGAAAGACATAACAATGGGGGATCAAAAAGGTAACATCACAAATATCATGTAATCCTAAATAAAATCTGTAATATCAATATAGCAATACCTCCTCAACAGAATTATGCTTGTTCACACCTTATACACAATAAAACACTCTACCATACTACATTACTACACATGCTAACAATTGCAGGAATAGAGGATAGATACATTCCACCAAATCTACAGAGAGAGCTATTATCCCAATAAAACAACTAAATATTAAGTGGAGACCTACCTTGAGCTTGGGAAGCACGAGCAGCTTCAAATTCCCTATGCAAACGCTCAAAAATTGTCTTATCAGAGTCCCTAAGAGAGTCAAACAAGACAAAAGCAAACTTTTAGAGACTCTTTGGTCATTAGTGGTGCTTGGGGTGATTTTCAATTAATATTTAGCTTTCCCGACCATAGGGAGAAAAAAATAATAATAAATAAATAAATAAATCCACCACAACTGCATTATTTGTTAGAGATTCTAGGGAAATCTTCTGGCATTTACAAGAAATTTGAAAGCCTTTACAATAGCAAGAAAAAGAAGCATACACGTACACAGTCCAATGAAAAATGTTAAATGTGAACAGTGAATATCACAAATGTTACTGAAATCTAAAACAAACTTAGACAATGCTGAAAAGACAATCTTCATTAGTGTATCTTTTAGGCAATTATCCAATAAAAGTTTGCAACACTGTAAGAGAGTGGAAAGAAGTAGCTTAAAAATATTTTGACTTCCAAGGAAAGGAGTTAAGGAATCTTCGAACATTTTACCTAGAAAGACGCTCTGCCAGCTCTCCATGCCTTTTAAGAACATTTGAAACTGCCAACAAAAGAAATAGTATAAATTTAGGGAGATCAAAGGACAAATTTGAACAAGGGAAAAGAGCAAGTCAAGACTGATACACTTAGCCCGTGTAGTCTCCAAAAGCACATCATCCTCTTGCATGAAATTCTGACACACAATCCAAAAAATGATCAAAGTGCATTGATGAGCATATTGTCCGTGAAAGGAACAAATACACAAAAACACATTGGTGATGAAACTTAAACATTAACCAAGCAGCACTGCCTCAAACTAATCTCACTGAATAAATACCAAATTAGCAATAGCAATTCAATAGGAAGTGTCGCCACAAAATATTTACAAGTTGTGAAAAAGAAAAGACAATTAAAAAGAAGCAAACCGAATCAAACTCATTCCCTACTGGCAAAAACATTTTTGACACAAAGCTCTATTTTAGACCTATTTGTCAGATTTATCAGCTGCACCTAAGAAATATATGGAGTTACCTAAACCACAATAAATGTTTACTTAATCTGAAATAGAGAAAAAGATAGAAATGGTCAAGTGTGTGCAATTATAATTGGCATAGTGGCAGACCAGAGTCAAGGTTCCTGAATGTCCAACTAATGAACAAGGTTCCTGAATGACACAGTCTGGCAAGGAAAATATAACTTTATCTCCATCAAATAGCTTGTTGCCAGGACTTGAACCCATAACCTAACAATCAAATAGGTTAACAACAGGTCACCACACCAAGCCCAACCTACAGTGAAACTAATTTCCTAGTAATCAATGCTCAATGAAATCCTTCACAGATTTTGCTATAGTTTAATAAGCGTGATTGTCATTCAGCCATTGATTATTTTTATTTTATACTATGTCAATTTTTATCTAATGCAAAGTTTGTTTAGCCCCTCTGACAGGTGAATTGCCAAGGGAAGTTCTTCCTGATTTATTTATAAAGTACAAAAACTCTGCTCTTCATACATCACCAGTGTTCACAAAATGAAATGCCAAAAGCATACTCAGATTCAATCAAACAAACAAGCATAGAAGAGCTTTGTAAGAACTATTACCATTTTAATCTTTCACTGCCTAAAGCCTCCTCCTTAAATTATATGAGCTTCCTGCATTGATAAGGGGAAATTTAGCCACTAATTAGGCTTTAAATCATCCAATGTAATCGCAGTTCAATTTAGTAGCAAAAAAAACCTATTGGGAAAAATAAAATTAGTGTGGCGGAACAATTACATCTCATCAAAAAAACAGGAATTTGACATTAAATTTTATGTTTTTCTTTTATCACAACACAGGGTTTTACCTTTTCACAAACCAGAATTAATCCAACAGCATAGAGACCATTGGCATTCCAAATCTAAACGTAAAAATAACAGAATCAATCAAAAATGGTTCTGGAAAATCACGCACCACATAGGAAAACTTGGCGTTTTCCGCTAGTAAGTCACCATTGATCAAGCCAACAAGTTAAATGTACTGAAGCAGTGAGGACTGGGGAGTGAAGAGAGCTCGGCGACTTCGCCGATGAATACAAACTTGAAGTATGAGTGAGAATACGAGATGAAGAAGCAGATGGGCAGAGAATGACAAAAGCTGGGGAATTAGGGATATGATAAATTAGGGATTTGTAATATTATCCGATTGACCTAGTGGACATACGCGGGTCGGGTATCGGAGTAACCAATTTATGAAGCCTCTAGGTTGTTTTTTTTTTTTTTTTTTTTTTTTTTTTTTTTTTTTTGACAAACAAAGGGAAATATTATTGGGAGAGAAAGGTACAATACAAATGGGAGGGACGTGGTCCCAAAAGTTTAGGTCAGACTGAGAGCCAGCTTCCCTAGCTATGGTATAGACAATCTGATTTACTAACCTACTTATATAAGAACATGTAATGAAGTCAACAATTTTCATGAGATTTGTACAATTTTGGATGATAAGCCTAAGTGAGTTCTATTGGCTGTGAAATTTTGCATATCATTAATCATGTTCAGGTAGTCTGTTACCAACTTCACCCTTATGATATTCCGATCTTTGAGCTATGAAAGAGTTTCTTTGCATCCTATTGCTTCTGACAAGGCTGGGGATTGAAGGTAATTGATCGGGCCATTTATGGCTACAACAAAGTAACCATCTTGGGAGAGCATGGTTGCACCAAAGGTGACTTTGTTTTCTTGCGGAAACATAGTTGCATCAACTTGGCATGTAAAGGCTGGCTGTTTGGACATTTGGCCTTGAATTTCAAGTCGTTCGGTTAACATTCTTTGCTGCCTTTCAGCCTGAGAATTGAGCCTATACAGATCTCCAAGTATCCACTGGATTAAGATGAGCATTTTCCCACGTATGGAAGTTACGAGCATGTCATATTGCACTGAATATAAAAGTCATAAAGGATGTCATATCTTCATTGCTTTGAATTGAAGCCTTTAGGTATTGATGCATTTTTTTTTTTTTAGTATTGAACTAGTAATTAATTAGAGGGTCGAAAGAGAAGGAGGGGAAGAATATAAAAACGAGAGTCATATTGATAGCCTGCAGCTCTGATTAGTATATGAGCTAACATGTTTACTGATCTTTTAATTAAACGACAAACTATTAATTCAAAACTTGTCATCATATTAAAGCAATAACTAATAATATATCCTGTGTGAGATAGGTCTTTGTATTTGTGGGTCAAAGCTGCTACTGTACTGGCAGTCTGGCACAATCCAATTCCAAGTTCATTTGATGCGCATTAGCACACCATTATTGTTCAACAGGCGCATGCAATATTAGTAACTATCTTTTTTTCTTTCTTTTCTATATTGCTATTGGCCTTGCGATAACTCAAATTATAATTTTGATGTTAGGACACCCTTATCCTTGCAATACGCTCTCTCTTTCAAATTAATTTGATTTCACTTTTTATATATATTATCTTCTTTTTTCACGTCATCTTGCAAATTCCGTCCTATGAAGGATAAGGTTAGCCTTAGATTCACCAAACAAACATGGTAAGATCTAAGATGAAAATTAATGTCTTATCAAATAGGAGTTAGATTAGACATCACTATGTCTCTTCAATTTGACAAATTCACTTAGAAATTGAAATGTTGTATCTACCGTCAAATAATAAAATATAAAATGACATATGTCCTGTACTTTCTAAAAAGTATTTAGTCTTGTGTTGTAGTCAAGTATGGGGTCGGATTTGAGGGTTAATAATTTTCTTGTTCCAAACGCATAATAATTGTGTTTGGTTGAAAGACATGTTGGTCTTAATTAATTAATTAACTACTTTATATAAAATAATAGCTAAATAAATTCATTTAGAAAATAGTATACTACTCCACACATTTTTTTTTCCTATAGTCTTTTAATATATGTATTTTTTTTAAAACTAACTTAATGAAAAATTCTATACATTTTTTTAAAAATTATTTTATATTATATATACTTGGACCAAACAAGCACTTGATGAGAAATATCATGATATGTGAGTAAGAAATATTACTATTAAAATTTATATTTATAATTTGTTAACATCATTTAATGCACTTGTTAATGTGTCCTCCATTTCACAATTTAATAATGGCGAGTAAGAGAGCTTTCACCAATTGAAGTATCGAACTAAACTTTCAAGCCAGTTATCAAAATTTAATGTTGGCCTGGGATGTATTGCATAAATAGTATTATCAACATCGTAAAATGAATCATTAAATTATGTGAATGAAATATTAATCAAACCTTAAACAGTTAAACATAGATTAGATCTTACATAGAAGGTGTGAAGTAGATGGAAACAACAAAATTTTAATGATTTGTAGGCGGTGGAAACGTACAGTACAGTAGCCAGCCATTAGGCATTAGCTCTCCACAAATTTCCAGTTCTCATGAATGCGTCGCGTCGGCGTTTGACTTTGACATTTTTTGTGTGACCATAATGCCCCTCGACGCGTGTCTCACGCTTCCGGTCCTCGTCGCTTCGTTTCACACGCCTTTGATCGTTGTCATGCGTGCACGGAGAATAGAGAATCCACGGTGGGATTCGTAGGAAGGCTTTTTTGGTCTTTTTGTCTTATTTTAGTAGACACTTGTCATTAAAAAATAATTTTATGGTGAAAAATACCTCAAACTTCTATTCCAATAATTATATAAAAATATTTTAATTTTGACAATTATATTAAATTATTACGTAGTATAAGCATACCTAATAGTCAAACTCTCAAAGATTCAAAAAATCAAAAGTCTCCCTAAAAAGGCCTCGTTTTTTCCATTCCCAAGCCGTCAGCGTTCTGGATCTCATTCAAGAGTAAATATATAACTCATATATTTCTTGTCAAAATATATATATATATATATATATATATATATATATATATATATATATATATATATATATATATATATAACTCATATATAGAAAAATGAAATAAAGGTATTTTAAAATAATAAAATTCATCTTACACATTAAATAAAATTATGACTTATTGTTTTTATTAATTAGAAATTGTCATGATGATAGAGAGTAAAAAATATACCGGAGTAGTATATAACTAGTACATACACGCTAGCTCGATCATTTATCATGAGTTGACTTAGATCTAACGATTAGGCTGACCAACGCAATACTAGTTTGAGCAATACGACATGTATAATTGAGCGGAATATAATGTTAGCAATTAAGAACTCAAATAAGAAAAGTGCTTGAATAGAGAGATTGTCTTCTTCTTCTTCTTTTTTCATAAATTGTATATAGTCAAAAGTTCCAAACATATTCAATATGATATGTTCGTATAATATCTCTACATAATGCTCTATTTGTGACATTTTACCTGTCATGTTTACTATTCATTGATCAAACTAACCATTTAGCTATATTAAGCCAAGTAATTGTTTCTTTCTTTTTCCTTAAAAAACATAAAGGGGCCTATAAAAGAAGAACTAGCACTCCATATACAGCTTATAATTTCCCAATTCCCTCATTTTCTCATAAATTACTTTTCAACCCAACATGCATCGCTTTCACTTCCTCTTCCTCCTCATCACTCTCCTCCTCCTCGGTTCCCCGCCAGCTCAAGCCATCCGGCCGATAGGGTTCCCGGCGCCGGCGCCGGCGCCGCGAACATCGCACGCCTTTCATCCTCCGAGGAGCGCCGTCGTCGCGGCGGCCGGAGATTTCAGCGCCGAGAAGAGACAAGTCCCGACCGGATCAAATCCGCTCCACAACAAGAGATAAGCGAGCGATCTGAGCTTCGAAATTCTACGCATAATATCGCGGTTTAGGGTTCCGTTCTTCTGTACGGCGGCGGTGGTTAATGTTATCGCTGCGGTTTTCATCTGGTAGGAGTTATGACCTCTGATCTGCTGAGGTACACTGAATTGTAACATTAAATTTATTAGTTTTTTTTTTTCCTTTTTTTGAAAAGTAAATTTATTAGTTTTGTTCTTTGATTTTACACATGTATTGGTGACTCAAAATTTGTTCTACGATTTCACGAGGAATAAATTTTCAATCACCAGTAATAGAGACGACAAATAAGTTGTTGGAAATTTCCTCTATTTATTTAACTATTCTCCAATTTTTGTTTATTTTAACGTTTATACTCTAATAATATATATACTTCATTTGTTTGACTCAAATTATTTATAACTCAATTAATTAATGAAGAAAGAACAAATTGTTTGATTAATTAATAGTAAATGTGACAAATAGAGTGATAAATTTCATTATCATTTATGTCGTCTTGTTGGATAAAACAATATAATGCATACATAATTCATATGAATTAAATTATCATGGAGCTGAAAGAATCACATATATTAAAAATACATGCATTTTTATACATTGAGTTTGGATAAACTATCATTCTCTTCCAAAAAAGTTGAATTCAGGACCTCAACGCCTCCGTTCAATCGTGTCTCTGGAAAAATGTAAATCATGGTAACTCGTCATAAGTTGCTTCCATACTACTGTAGTGCTGTTGGTGAGACTTGATCACTGTCTTTCTTTCCAAACTTTACCCCAATCTTACATAACAAGCTTCAGTAAAATACAAAAAAAAAAAAAAAAAAAAAAAAAAAAAAAAAAAAAAAAAACATGTAAATTGCACTAAGAAGATCATATTTGACAGACTCAATATAGAGGTAGGTACGGATAAGAATCAAACTCGATCTGAACATGATATTTTGATATGAGAATCATATTTCACCTATTCAGTCATCATTTCGGGATTCTCTGGTCTAACTTAATTTGGAGTATAATAAAAAGGCTATGCCTCTATGGTAGTCTAATAAGAAGTGGGAGAAAATATGGAGGTTATGGACCCAATCAAAAATTTTGAAAAAGAGATGTAAAATAAATACCAATTACTGCATGCAACCACCATGCACTTAATATTATCATCGGCCACTCTTTCATCATATCATCCCAACTTAAAGAATGTGCGCAGTGAATGGGGATTGGGGGCTCACTGCCCTTCCCTTTACTACTTGAAAGCTCCAATATTCCCCACCCTCATTAATATTTTTGGGGAATTTTATAATATTGTATATCTACTATACGTTACACCTTTTGAAATGTACGTAATTTGTGTTTTACTATATAGTATTCTTCCATTATGTATCCCTAACAAAGCACACGATAACCAGCTTGAATTGGTTGACGTGACTAACGTGAGTGACCTACACTCTTGTCCCTTAAGATAAGTCAGGAGTTCGAATCCCCTCTTACATAGAAAAAACCAATATGAGATATGACCATCACTTGCTTCTTAATTGGGCTAGCCCGGTGACGGGGATTAGTCTGAGTTTGGTACGAGCTTAAAAGTGTCTCTTACAGTTAGAATCTGCTCAAGACACGTCGTGGTCTAACCAAAAAAATAAAGCACATGATATTATAATACTTAGACTCTCCAATTGTTTATTAGGCATTATATTCGGTATGGGGGTACCTTCACCACTATGAGATCGGCAAACCGAAATTCAATTTGAGATGTGCATGCAAAGTTCAATTCTTACTCGAAGAAAAGTTTGACCCATGAACCATGGTTTATTTTTCAAATTAGAAAAATGTACTAGTACATGCATGTATCATTTATTTTTCTTTCTCTAATATTTCATTTCACCAATTTTTTTTTTTTAATATTGCACAACATAATGTATTTAAATTTTAACAAAATATTGATATTGTTATTAAATTATTATTAAGATCGAATTTATGACATTTTAATTTATGGACTGTGCCACTTAACCCTAAATTCAAGGGCTTTCTATTGTCATTCAAACATGCTCAAAGGCATAGCACTATAAATGAAGAAAATAGCGTGTGAAACTGCAGAAGTTTACCTTTATTTTAGTGCGCGGATTTATTTTGGACATAATTATTATTTCCTCGTGATAAATGGACCCACTTTATTAGTACCGAGTTAATGACCACAACAAAATGGCAGCTAGCACTATTGACTATTTAAGCATTTACTGTTGGATAACCTTAGCTTGTTTGCAATTTTATAATATATATATTTTGCCTGTCAACTTAACCAGACGTCATGTTATCAAAACCGTATGAAACTTGGAAAAAATGGTAAATGCAAGAAGGTTAGGAAGTTTGTATATCAAATTGAATCTTATTTTAGACTAATAATGATTAATTAAACAATTGTGAGTAGTAAATGTTCATATATATTTGGCCATTCTGCCTAATTTATATCATTATATGGAGTTATAATTCAAGTAGACAAAGTTTACTTTTCTTTTAATTATTAAATATTATTGCATTGAAATATTGCAAATTAAATAATACGGAGTAGTATTCAAAAGAGTTTTCTTGTACAACTATATATACCATATTAGGGATCTCGACAAACACTACATTGATTTCAAATTAAAGGTCTTATTTAATGTAGTATTGATATTAATGTAATGGACAATTTGGTGGTTGTTGGTGGAAAATTAATCAAGTTTGGCTTGGTTTTCCTCATTACACGTCTTCTTTTACGTACTTTTTTTTTTTTTTTTTTTTTTTGGTTTCAATCAATTTATAGAGCGCGTTATTTTTTCATTGATGTTTGCTGAGTTTTTTATGGAGTCAACGCCAAAGACCTTGTGGTCTAGTGACACTCAGTTTACACTCCCACATGGAAGGAAGTGAGTACGAGCCTCCGCATTCTTAATAGCTACCCCACCGTACCAATTGAGAAACTGTAAAAAGTGGTCGCCAGTTCTCAACGTGGCCGACTGACCGTTAAACCCGGTTAGTACGCGACTTTACATTATTATTATTTTTACTACGTGGGACCCACTAAATCATTAAAAATAAAAACATTGCATTTTTTTCCTTTCTTTCCTTCTCTCTTTCATATTATTAGAGAAAATAGTTTGAAAAAAAAAATCTCAAAAGAAAAAAAAAACTACTGCTAGAGAAACCCTAAAGAAAATGTAAGCAATAGACAATTGTGAAGGATGGGATGGAAATGCAAGGAGTAGGCATGACAATTGACAAATACTTCAACCTTGGCATGTTACCATACTCATTATTACTCCTATAAATGTATATATTGCTCTACTATAATAGCAAAGTGCTCAACTTGGAATTTGAAATGGATAGGCATGCACAACCTAAAAAAAAAACAAAAAACAAAAAAAAAAAAAATGGAAAGTTGTACGTGATGAAGCGAAAATGATGTGACAATAATAATGTATGTGTCATAATAAGTAATTGGCATTACAAAAATGATGTGGTAATAAAATGAATAATGTGAATTATATTGGAGTTGTATTTCAAGTCAAAATTATTATTATTATTATTATTATTATTATTATTATTATTATTATTATTATTATTATTTTGTTTATTTAAGCTTATTTCCCCCCTAATATGATAATGCTAACCAATGCAGCAAATGACACACCATGCAAGAAGTACTAAAACTGAAATATGTTAATGATGAATAATATCTCTAAAGCACTACATCATAAGATATACTAAATATGAAATTTTAAATTCACACATGTATCATACCTAATTATATTAAGTTGGAATAATATGATCACTTATGAGTTACTGAAAATGCCACATCCACTAACTAAACATGCACTACGTTAGGGGTGCAATGCGGGTCGAACCGCTAGAATTATACAACCCTATCCCTAGTCCCGTGGATCAGCCCGCGAACCAACTTTCAATTTGTTTTTAAATAATTATTATACTATTATTCTATATTCTAATAATTTAACCTAAATAATATTCGTTTTTTTTTGTCTTTATGAATTAAAATATTTTAATATTTTTATGTTTAGAATATATATTATTTTGAAAATTAAAGCGTGCGGGTTGGCCCACGCACCGAAGTCTGCAAGACCCGTATTTTCGCGAGCCAAAATTTATAGGCCCTAACCTGCCCCACCGCGGGGCGGGTTAAGGTTGGCCCAAGGGTTTCGACCCACCTTGACATCCCTTCATTACGTGAAGCTTGCATTATGATCTTAGTTGGCAAATGATTATATTGAAAACAACTTAAATTTCTCAAAATTGACCAACTCAAATCGATAAGGCCAATAGACAATTCTTAGAGTTAATACCCAATTTAGTCCTCGACTATAGTGGTTTTACTCAATTTAGTCCTAAGTGACTTTTTGTACTCAATTAAGTCCCGGACTTTGATGATTTTACCCAATTAAGTCCTCCGTTAACAATTCCGTTAGTTGATGGTTAAAAGTAA
>CP025654.1:2966324-3170161 GCA_003576665.1 Ipomoea trifida
GAATTGTTAACGGAGGACCTAATTGGGTAAAATCATCAAAGTCCGGGACTTAATTGAGTACAAAAAGTCACTTAGGACTAAATTGAGTAAAACCACTATAGTCGAGGACTAAATTGGGTATTAACTCACAATTCTTATAAAGAGTCAAACTTAAAACCTTGTGGTTATCAAGTTAACTATTTGACCAATTTGATCGGAATTACTCACGAATACGACAACTTTTGAGTAACTGCTACATGAACCTACTTATTTTTACATGCGACATACATATCAGTGTATGTGTGTGTGTGTATGTGTGTGTGTATATATATATATATATATATATATATATATATATGTATGTATGTATGTATGTATGTATGTATGTATGTATGTATGTATGTATGTATGTATGTATGTATGTATGTATGTTTATATAACCACCATCTCTATGAGTACATGAGAATCAATATGGTGGATTAAAAAAAAAAAAGATTTATGGATGAAATTAATTGGGAGATTTTAGCATTGGCATATGTATATGGAGCATGTGTTGTGTAAACATAGGATATGCACACAACATATGCTCCATATGCACTCACAAATATTGAATTCTCCTAACTAATTTCATTCGTAGATTTTTTTTAATGCACCATATTAATTTTTTATTTATTTATTTTTTTTTTTGTGGAAACCATATTAGTTCTTAAATATTCATAAGATGTTGGATAGAGGGTCAAAGAAATAATAAAGTTTCCATGAAATTTGTGTACCTTTAAATTTTAAAGGGCTGAATTACATATGGATAACACAATTTTTATGCAGGTTTTCATGTCACTCAAAAAGCATAATAACTATTCATTGGGAACCTACCTATGTACTCTCTTAATCCACACTAAAATCAATAAAGAAGGAAGCATTTAATATATTTACATTTTTAATGTTTTAAATATATTAATTAACATAATGAACTTGGTGAGAAAAAATTTGGGTGTTCCAATACTCTCCTATATAAAATAAATCAATCTAGAAGATTACTCATATTAGATTACTATTTAAGACAAATATTTCTCAGACAACCACCTATTAAACAATTCTAATATAACTAAAATGATGAATTTTTTGGTAAATCAAAGAGTATAATTTTCAAATAGCATTGTTCTTCTAAAGTCTAAACGCACCAATACTGTCATAATCAAACTTTTGCTTAACTTGAAAACATACAAACAGTACAGGAATTGACTCGAATCGTAGGGGACAGTTGTTGATGCTACTGCAACAAAACCCATCATCTCTCTCTTCGCCTCTTCGGGTTCTGTACTTGTGTTCCTATTTCCCAGCAACTAGGGTTTCTGCTTATCTATTCACCCAATTGGAAGATATACGCTCCATTTTTGATTTCCAAAGCAGAATCATCTATCGTTTCGCGGTTTTTCCGTTTCTGTTTTCTCTAGAAAACTCCGGCATAGTCTCTGTATCCAGAGGAATTTTTCTTTCGCGGATTGGGGCGAGCTTCTGCACCATTTGGAGGAGCTGGAATGGCGAAGACGAAACCCGGGAAGAAGGACCTCGATTCTTACACCATCAAAGGCACCAACAAGATCGTTAGACGTAATGAATTTCGACGCTCTATGCTCTCTTTTCCCCTCCCTGCCTCTCTGTATCGAGTACTCGAGTTAAAGTTCTGATTTTTATCTTAAAGAGTGGTTGGTTTTGTGTATGAGCAAAAGTTATTGTTTGCTTCTGTGGAAAAAAAGGAAAATGATATATTTTTTTTGAGCATAGCTCGCTGGATTATGGGTAGTCTACACTCTTCACCTGAATCTTGAAAAAATATGCTTGAATTGTTGCTTGTGACTTGTGAGTTTTTCTTTTGGGACAATAATGTGAAATGTGCGTTTTTGAGCTAAAGGTTGATCACAATTATTCTTTGTTTCTGAAAAGCATTAATCATGATAGGATCTTTGAAGCATGTAATTGGTGATATTTACCTATGTATGGGTGCATGTATTTGGTATTTTCTTCTATTTTTAGTATTCTCTTGCTGCTCATCAATGAATGCTATTGTATTGGAAACACTGGTTTCTCTCCAGAACTGTTGTTAGTTTATTGTGGATTAAGTGTGTGTGTGTGTGTATGCATACATATATATTAATACTTTTGTGGAGTATTGATAGTTGAAATTATGGCATGTCTTTTTCAGCTGGGGATTGTGTACTAATGAGACCGGCTGATACTGATAAGCCCCCGTATGTGGCTAGAGTTGAGAAGATAGAAGCTGACCACCGGAACAATGTGAAAGTGCGAGTGCGATGGTACTATCGCCCTGAGGAGTCTATGGGTGGCCGCAGACAGTTTCATGGGGCCAAGGAGCTATTTCTATCAGACCACTATGATATACAGAGTGCGCACACAATTGAAGGAAAGTGCATAGTGCATTCTTTCAAGAACTATACAAAGCTAGAGAATGTTGGCCCGGAGGATTACTTCTGTAGGTTTGAGTACAAAGCTGCTACTGGAGGGTTCACTCCTGACCGTGTAGCTGTGTGAGTTGTTCATCCCTCTGCTAGAATTGTTTCCGAAACGGGCAAAATTAAAGTTATTTGGAAATTTAAACAATATGACTGCATTGTCTAAAGCTATTCTATTTATTTATTCTGAAGGTATTGCAAGTGTGAGATGCCGTATAACCCTGATGATCTCATGGTACAATGTGAAGGATGCAAGGATTGGTATGAGTTTTAAATCTCTTGAAATATTTTTGGATGCTGCTTCTTTCTGTACCTCCTTATTATAGATGCAGTAGGTAATTAGGCATGTAAACTATTTCGAGTCACCGTTCATGGCAAAAACCATCATATTGTAAAAAAATGTGATTTAGTCAATAAACAGCGAAGGAGAAACTTTACACTGCCATTCCACAAACATTAAACAGCTGGTAGCACTACAAGTTTCTCGTTGGCTCAACTTTACCCCGTCTTCCCCATTCTGTAGCCAATAATTCCCTCAGGAACTGCATGTTAAGACTACCGGAAATAAGTTGTTTATGCTGCTAATGAATTTTGATCTTATTACCCACTTTTTATTTGTTAAGCTAATTACCAAATATTAGTTATTCCTTTCCATTATTGTTGGAATTCTATCCCCCTTCATATGGAAGAGAAAATGACTGATAAAGAGTGTAAAGTTCCTTCGTTTAATAGTGCAAAAGGAATAGGCTTTTTATGGCAGCATCCATGTAAAAATAAAGAAAAGATAAATTCAGATTCTTAAGATGATGAGAGTTAAATGAGAAACTTAATTAGAGGGAGGTTTGGAAACATTAATGCTGGTCCGCGATTGGACTATTTGTGAACTGTCTGAGACTTTTTAGTGGCAGGCTTTATATTTCTGACTTGAAGATTTGAAAACATGTATATTCATTCTATTATTGTGCGGATTGAGAACTTATTGCATAATTGGAGTATTATTAGTGCTGTGTATCCTTAGACATATAAATTTCAAGGCCATAGGGTTATGGTCAGCCTACTTGTACATATGTTCTTGTTTTTGTGCTTAATAGAAGTCTTTAAAAAATGCAGGTTTCATCCCTCCTGTATGGGTATGACCATTGATGAAGCAAAAAAATTAGAGCATTTCTTGTGTTCAGAATGTTCAGCTGAGGACGAGGCTAAGCGGCCATTAAACTCATTTCATGTACCTCCAGCTGTTGAGCCGAAGGTTAGACTGTTTCTTCCTATTTGGAATATTTGGTTATGGTCTCATTTGGAATACTGTGTTAGACCACTAAAGGACTTGTAAAAATCAATAGGAAAAATTATTACACATGCATCTTCTGAATAACAACTAATGCCTCATTTACCATCCACCTTTTGAATGGTGTGGGGCACCCAGGAACGATCTTGATTTTTCAACTGTGAACCCTTATCGGAACTCATTTGAACTCACGATTTCTGAACTCTGCCCTATGGAAATGAAGCCTACAAGTCCCAACAAAGTCTGTAAAGTCATTGTCCGACAATGAGCAATGTTGAATTCATAATATGCTGTTGTAGAGAGACTATTGTCTGTCAGAAAAGAGAATAGGGTTGGCATAGTCTAGCAAATTCTTGGAACAACACTAATTTTAGCCTGAATTCTTGTTTCTATATAACAATTGCATATGTTTACTTCCTTGCCTGTTGATTACTTGATTTAAAAAAAAAAAACTGAATGACAGACTTGTTACTGGGTTGATTTAATCCAATGTTTGATGGTAGGTGGAGACTAAACGCAGAAAGAGATGACCACTTGAGGCTTCATAGAAGGGGATCCAAAGTTCTTCTTGCATATAAGGGCTCCAGTGTTGTGTTGTGGAACTGAACTCTGTACAGTGATGAGAAGATACTGGGCTTTACAAAAAAAAGCCAGAGGCTTTTTAAACAATTTTTTTGTGCTAATTTTCTATATTTAAAATGCTTTTGTGCCCTATTCTGGGATTACAACTTCAATTCTTGTTGTCCATCCATGTCATCTAAGGGCATCTCCAACCATGGAGATTAAGGGGGAGAAAGATGGTTGGAGGGGATAAAAGATTATTATCTGGAGACAAAGTTGTCTCAGGACACGGGCACGTGGCGTGAGTGTAAAAAAAAATTGTTTGTTTTTAACCTGAAATCAAGCCTTCCTTTTTTTTTTTTTTTTTTTTTTTTTTTTTGAGTTCTACTGACTCGGTTACAATGTAGTATTGTCCGCTTGACCACCGGGTCATTTTTATATATTTATCATTTCCATTCCTTTGTTTGTTTTGAACAGATTTTTGTTAATTGAAATTTTGGTTTCATTTGAACAGATTTTCAGCTTGATTTTGAACAAATTTTGTTAACCCAACATTTGAACAGATTTTCGGCTTGATTTCCTTTTTATTTATTTATTTATTTATTTATTTTGTAAATTTCTATATTAATTTTTTTAAAGTTTTTTTATTTTTATTAATTTTTAATATATATAGTATTTAAAATGTGTTTTTGAATTTTTTATTTTGTTATTTAAAATTATAAAGTTGAAATTATTAATTATATAAAAGTAAAAACAATATATATTGCGCAGGATTGAGAAAGAGTATAACTCACACAAAAGGGATAAAAGGTGAGAAAGGTTGGAGAGGAAATATGAGAGGAGATTAAAATGAGAGAAAGAAGAGTTGAACTCACAAAATGGAGATAAATGGAGAATCATAAATCATTGTGGATGTCCTAATGCATAAAAAAAGTTTTATAATATAATAATAATAAAGAAAATGAAACGAGAATTAATTAATGTGCCATGCAAACTACAACCCAAGAAAATGTTAGATCTACAGACTTAATTTTCAATGCTTAATTGCTTATCCTAACATTATAACATGTATCATGGTTTTAAAAATGATTCTGTAAAATATTTTAAAAGATTTGTATTATGGCAAGGTCAATTCCAGGTGAAACTTAAATGATTACAATTTACAATCAATCATGATCTAAAATGAGCTTAAGTCAGCTGGCTGCCCAAAACTGCAAGCATTAGGTAACTCATCCGAAAGGAATTGAAGAAATAATGTGATTCTTGTCATTTGCAAGACAAAATGGCAAATAAAATGGCATGATGCCTTAAGCTTCCAGATGGAGGGAGCATCAATAGCAGCTCATACTTGAACTGAATTTAGTACATAATATTCACTGGTGGTATATAAATTGGAATGTTACCTAGCATGATTTGCTGAAGCCTGAACGTAAATAAAGATAGGAATAAGCTAAACTCTCTGGATAACGACCGAATTGGCTAGCCCGGCTTGCTCTATCGTCTGCTCCAGATCGGTAAGTTGCTTCGGAGGAAACCCCACTGTCTGCAGTTGATAGGTCCGAGGACCACTGGGCCTTGATGCATCGATGAATCCTCGAATATCTCTGATCGTGTGGTGGATGTTGAACCGGGAAACCATGCGTGTGCCATCGGCAAGCCTGAGCTGAATTGACGTGGAAGGTTGGGTTTCATCAACGACGAGACCCATGGCTGGGGCAGGAGCAGAGGTTAAGGAAGCGGTTGCAACTGTTGGCTCTACTGGTGCATCGTCATTAGTAGTGCCACCTAAGGTTCTTCCTACGCCCTGAAATGGTGTTTTCCGCTTCGCTGGTGCCTAAAAAATAGAAGACTGAGAACATCAGTAAACAGTGATATTCATCACGTAACTAACAAGAATAGACAACATACGGGGCAGTTCTCCTCTCTCCTTGTGAGATTAACATGGACTGCTGTCCTCCTATCTGGTGGCTGAAGTTCCTTTGGGCACTCGGAATTCCTTATACTCTGCATAAGCCAAAATATATCTAAGATTACTTAGAGCCTCTAAGAAAAGAAAAGATAATTGATGAATAAAATTGTCCTTCAAAACTCGAACCTAATAGTAAACTGTAAACCAATATTCAGTTCTAAATTCATCATTTAAATGTCAAAGAAACAATTATCTGAACTATGAAAGAGATTGAAACTAATAACTTTGGAAGAATAGAGTCATTTGTATTGATATTTTTGCCAAACTAGTACCACATAATGCACCAGTACTACTTTATGGTGTATCAACACAAGGGCATGTTTGTCCTCCAATTTCAAGTTTCATCGATTCTATCCTGGAAATGGCTACACGCCTACACTGCCAGTAATTCCACTGATTTAATGCATATTTAATTTGATGATAAATGATAATTAAGTTAAGACGGAAAAGGTGAAAATTGCAAAAGTATTAGCATAGCACATAGGATGGGGCAAAGACACAGTGAATCTAATCAAGATCTCAGAAATAATAGATATTACCTCCAAAAAGTGTGCATTTTCAGGATCATCCAACCTTCTGAGAGGTCCATCATCTACAGTGAACCCATTGCTCCAGAAAGTGATATTATGGGTAACAACTTCAGGTCGCTGAGGTGCAGAAGGAACAGTTTCACCAGTGAGTCGCCGTGCAGTTCCAGTAAAGCTTCTTGAACTTGATGGAGGAAGGTTCTCAACAGGTCCACCTACAGGTTGAGTCTGTCTGGCTTGGTTAAATATTGCATCCACATCATTCATTTTGGATGGATCTTGAACAAGCATTCCACTACAAAAATACAGCAATTGTAAAATACAAGTGAAAAGTAAACAGAATCATCTCAACTTAATCTCTAATAAGGCTATTTACGAGCCAACAAGAAATTGAATCACATGATTAGCCATCAATGAGGCTAGTCTACAAACTCCACCAATAAATTACACAATGAAATATCCAGTTGATAAAAGAAAGTGCAAGCTGACAAGTAAAATTGTATACTAAATAATCACTGGCCAGACAAATTTAGTATTAGTTTGAGTGCAGAACAACTGACCATGGGTCCCATTTGCTAGGAAAGAGGGGGAGACATGATATAGAAAAAGAAATTCATGAAAAAGATATATCTCAAAAGTGATATGCAGTAAATGAGTAATAATGTTTCTGAATAAGGAAGGTTCTCACTGTTAGGTACTCCGTATGTGAAACAATAAATACCCACCGACAAACACAAAGGATATATTAAAAAAATAACTTTTTTTTTTCATGCACAAAACAGAAGCACACTTTTTCTTGCAGCATGGTCGAAATTCAAAATAATTAAGAGCTCATAGTAGCAAATCAGACTGAGGAAAAAAAAAGGAGAAAATGAATGCACTTGGTAATAAAAACTAAAGCATCAACCAAAAAGAGAAAATGCTAGAGATGGAAACAATGAAACAAAAGAGAGGATTCATCAATGAAAATAAAACTTTACTAAGGGTCTTCTCTGTAATCCCTTACAGATAGCAACAATACCTACACACAAAGCATCTGCAAATTAAAATTAAAAAATAGAGTAAATTGTCATTTGGTCCATTGACTATTGGGGTCTTATTAACTGCTATCCATGACTTTCAAAAGTGTTAATTTCGTACTTTTAACTATGCATTTTTTTATATCAATTTTGGTCACGCCGACCAAATGTGGCCGGAATAAATTAAGTCACCAATTAATCTTAAATGGAAGGGGCAAAAGTGTCATTCAATGCTTAGTGTAGGACTCGCGTCAATGGGTGCTTTCTTTCTTCTTCCCCTCCAACCCTTTTCTTCTTCATGCCCTAATTCTTCATTCTGAGAAAGCAAGCAAGCAGAGAAGCATATCAAGAAAATGAAAGAAGCTGTTGAGCTATTTTTCTTCCCTGCACTTGGAATGGGCCACCTCTTATCCGCAGTTGAAATCGCAGAGGTCCTTATTCACAGAGACCACCATATCTCCATCACCATCTTCATCTTGACACCACCTTTGGACCTCAAAATCACCTCTTTCATCCAATCCCAAACCTACTCCAGCTCGGAAAGGCGACTAAAGTTCGTGACACTCTCCATGGACGAGTCGATCCCAATCGATTCACCAAACCGACTCCTTTTATGATCCCCATTGACCCTTACAAACCTCGAGTCAGAGAATGCGTTCAAGAAACCATCCGTACTGTACGCCTGGGCAGATTCATAATCGAGATGTTTTCCACGGCCATGATTGACGTGGCCAACGAATTTGGAGTTCCGATGTATGTGTTCTACACCTCCGGCGCCGCCGCACTCGGCTTCCAGCTGCATATGCAGAGAATCACTATGGAAGGTTTAAGAGGGTGCGAGAGGGATCTCAATATCCCAAATTACGCCAACCCTTTTCCCCCCAAGTTGACCCCCTCTGCTCTGCTAGAGGAACACGGTTTCACAATGTTCCTCACCATATCCAAACTAATCAGTGGGACAAAGGGTGTTATTGTGAACTAAGCATTGAATGCCGCTTTTACCCCTTCCATTTAAGATTAATTGGTGACTTAATTTATTCCGGTTGCAGGCAATTTGGCCGGCACGCCAAAATTGAAAAAAAAAAATGCATAGTTAAGGTACGAAATTAACAGTTTTGAAAGTCATGGATAGCAATTAACAAGACTCCAATAGTAAGTGGACTAAAATGGCAATTTACTCTTAAAAAAATACAATCATACAATTATGCATAAAGAATCATGAAAAGAAAAACAAAAATGGTCATTTTATTGCTTTATGAGCAGACTAGTTCATATGCATCAACATATGCACATTGATTACAAATCTCCATGGAGGGATTCTTAAATCAGTCCACTACCCCACTTAAGGGATCTTTTGGGCAGATTTAGAATGGGTATATATACTCCCACAAGCAAATGCATGGCATTATTTCTATGAAGTAAAACCAAGTATTCATGTATAAAAATAATAATTCAATTTCAAAGGTCTGGCAGTTAGCTTTTAAATTCAATTAAAATTTAACTTGTTCAAAATATAGTTTACTCCAAACCCAATTTGACCTGTTGCAGCACATTTAATTCTGAAAAACATATTCGATTGGATATTTGAACATTGATATGCAAAGATTTCAGATTTATAATGATTTAAGCTATGCACAATAAATTGTAATTCCATCAAATAAACAAACCACCTAACAATTTCCCAGAGTTTTCTAAACGTAATTACTTTTTTATTCTAATCTTTTACCACATTCAAATTCTATCCCAATCTTGTGCACTTTTCCATTAATCCTACAGCACCAAATCGTAGAGACCTCTATATTGATTAAAAGAGAGAGAGAGAGAGATCGTTATGTAAGCAAAAAACGAGAATTATACGGATGTCGATAAATAAACAGACAAAAACACCTTTTTTCTCCACCAGTATAATACTCCTGAGGCTCATCGGAGTCGCTCCCGGATCCTGCAGCGGTTCGACGATTCAGATCAGCGAACGTATGAATCCCGGCACTCCGCCGGCCAGCACCGCTAGCGCCAGGGGCCGATGCGTTCCCGTGTTTAGCAGACCGGAGATTATACGCGCCGGAAGTTTGGGGCTGTTTGGAGCGACGGCGAGGGGAAGGGGATCGCGAGCGGGGCGGAGAGGAAGACTCGGATTGGGAAGGGGAGTAGGACTGGGAGTCAGCAGGGGAGTGTGCGTTGGCCGCAGCGGCGGAGACGGGGGCGGGAACGTCGGCGGAGGGGACGGCGGGATTGGTCTCGAAGAAGGTGGAGACGGCGGAGTCCAAGTCGAAGTTGTGGCTCTCGAGGTAGAAGAGAGCTTCGGGATTGGTAGAAGAGGTGATTTCGCAGAATGTATTGATTAGGGTTTCCCTTTCCGGGTTGAGATCGCTCTGGTTTTCCATGGCTTCTCTGCTTTCTGAGTTTTCTCTATCTCTCTGTCCGTCTTCCCAACGCTTTTATACCATCTCGTATTCCTTTCTTCTACGACTCATATGCCACGTAATCCTTAATCCACCTACAAGGTATTGAGCTACTTTTTTTACTATTTTTTTTTCTTTTCACATTTTCAGGAAAATCGCATAATTTCTTTAGAATTCTTTAATATTGTTACCATATCAAGTAAATAAAGATAATTGATAGTCTCATTCAATTTCTTATCCTTAACTAGTTAACTCGATGACCACATATAAGTCTAAATAAACCTTTAAAATGTATTCTTTTAACTTAAGAAGTTTAAATTACTTTGATAAGTATTATTTTTGAAAATTTATAAGTAAAATATAATAATTAACTTTTGAACTTTTGATCCAGTATTTATCGGTTTGCTATTTAAATTGGATAAAATAATATTTGATAAAATATACTCCGTAATTTGTTATGTAAATAATATTCTATATTTTAGTCGTTTTGATAAGATTTTTTAAATGATATAATTTATTTTTAATAATATACAATTTATGCTTAAGTATTAAACAAAATATACAAATTAAAAATAAAAAAACAAAATGAGGATATAAAAGGAGTTAGTAAATAAAAATATGGGCGAAATGGTAAAAAAAATTTAACACAAGATTTGGTGTAGATGAATAATGCAGATCCATTGTTCATCATCGGTAAAATATTTGTCAATTTACCGTGTTCATTGGACATATGTTGGGCTAAAAAATTTGCCAATTTACTGTTTGCAGTGTTCATTGGAGATGCTCTAACAGAGTGATCAAAAACATATTTTGCCAATTTACTGTTTTGCAGTGTTCATTGGAGAATTGGTTATGCTAATAATATAGGGTTCAAAATAATATAATCCTGATTGTGGACTTGATAACCACAATGCTATAAATTCAACTCGCAATGTGAGTGACCTATTGACCTTTTTAATTTGAATTTATCAATTATGAATCATCTAGACTAATTTAATTCATTGCGAAATTGTAGTCCTTTGATGGCACCTTCTTTTGATTTTTTGTTGGCTAGAATCACAAGCCGAAGTTTACTCGCTACACACTTCTAGGTAGGGATTAAATTTCTCTCGGTATTCCAAAAAAAATATTATCCTATAAATAAAAAGTTTAGTTCCAAAATAAAAATAAAAAAGAAGAAAAGGTTTCTATGAAATAAGTTTTCAACTTCTTGTGTTTTTCTAAGGCAATCAGAAATCAGTGCATTCACGTAAGTATCACTTCAACATTATGATATATGATATGATATCACCTCTATCAAAGAAATGTAATTTAGTAACATATGACTGATGTTAGATTAATATGCCAACAATTAGCTACGTGCACGATTCAACACCTCGACAAATAAAGAAGTGTATGCCGAGGAGATCTCAGGCAGCAGAACAGGGACAGTAATAATTTGTTTTCTAAAAAATCTCAGTAAAATTGTCACTGTAAAACAGGGAAAAAAGCATAAGAATTGTCAATGTGCCATGGGCCATATACTACAAACTATGTTTTTCCAGTGAGAATGTCACGTCTGTTGTTTCCCTTTTGGTGTAGATGTTTATCCACTCTCATCTGCTTGTCCAGTTTTGGATCTTATGCCTTTTAAAAACTAACAATGTCTGGACTGGTATAATGATGCTTTATGGTAGCCGTCGGTTTTCTAGTACAAATCAAGGGATGGTAAACTAGAACCATAAAATCTCAATGATTCCTCCTAGCACCATCTCCGGTGCCAGTAAGTCGAGGGACTACAACAGGTGCACCACGGACCTTTTCAAGGGCAAAGCTAATCCTCAATGGACGACCAAGAAATGCCTGGGAAGTAGAAAAAACCCCAGGTAAAGGTGAATTTTCAGCCTAAATAGGCAAGAACTAGAAAAAAAAATGGCAGATTGACAATAGCATATCTAGGGCGTAGCTTACTCACCTTACCATCCATAGCATCTTTTGCACTTTTGGCCTCTTCCTCTTTAGAGAAATAGACAAACCCAAAACCTCTTGATCGACCAGTATCTTTGTCATACATTATCCTCACTAGACATCAATGCATACATACTTTAGCCATATTTCCTTACTCATAGAAGATAGAAACAGACACTTATAAATACTCTAACAAATTGTAAAGAAAAAAGTTGTTCAAATTTGGGTGGGTAAACAAAGAACTTCATATTTGATACAGAATCTCCCCCTCACTAGTCATTTATTCTCTACTTGATATATCCCAAATACACACCTAAAGACAATAAAATTTTATTTCCATCATCTATCTACCAATTTCTAGTATCAACTGGTTCAATAGCACCTAATTTCTTGGAAAAACTGTATCTGGTGTAAACAATAACAGCCAAGGTGTAAAGGCCTAGGCAACGAAACTTGAAAGCAAGTGGCTTTGAGATAGAATCATTTGCCATAAGGGATAACTGATAGCCAACTAAATTCTAACTGGATTCCAAAGTTGTCCATGTGCACTCTCCCGTAATTGGATTATCTAAGAACATCTGGTACTCCGTATGCATTGGGAGAACCAGGCCTTGCAGAGTTTGAAAAAGATAACAATGAGAATAAAATTTCAAGATTGATAGAAGCCAGGACAAAACCCATACTAAGATTTGATTAGATGATTCTGGTGCACTCATGAAATCCCTCTGTCAATAGAATTACAGAACTGTAGGAAAACATAACCTTCTATTAGTTGCAAAAACTCCATTATCCACTTTTATCAGGTTGCCAGCTCAAAATAAAGTTCATGTCAGGCTTTCTCACAAAGTTACTACTACAAATTAAACCGTGCCTTAAAAACATAGCTGAGTTCTAATATGCAGCTCTTCCATTGATAAAATAACAGAAAATAAAAAAAAATCACACACAAAATACCGATCCAATATTGACCTACTAAGGCAGTAGAAGCTTTTTAAAGCAATAACACGTGCAGTTCTATTTATGCAGAAAGGATCAGTGAGAAATTTCGTCGAACAGATAAAGAGCACTTTTATTTTTACCTTCCGTAACTTGGCCAAAATCAGAAAAAGCGTCATTGAGTGACTTCTCGTCCACAGACCAAGATAAACCTGCATGCACACTCACTTGTCGGTTAGAAATCATCACAGACACACACACACACACACACAAATCTAGAAAGCAGCAGAAGACATTGCGCGTGAGAAAGAAGATTACCAGCGACGAAGAGTTTGCTGTTCATAGGAGGTGAAGGGGCGGGAGAGCAATAAAGGCGGAGGCCATGGTGTGTAGGCTGCAGAGGGGAGGGAAGTAGCATCGCCAGTCTTCTGGCAAAGCCCACGAAATTGGCCTTCATTAGTGAACAGTGATCAAGTTCTCTACGATCTCGAATTTGTATGAAACCAGCAATGTTATAAACACTGTAAAAAGAGAATGGCTTCTGTAAAAGAAGCTAGAATATCAATCTTTCATTAGTTTTTTTTTTTTTTTTTTTTTTTTTTTTTTAAGAAATTTTACAAGCCCAATTTTTTGTATATTTCAAACTCGCCTCATGCAGAGCTAACTCCAGTGAAAATTGATTTACTTTCTTGTTGTATTTTGCTAATTAGGAAGCACAAGACAAAATTTATCCAATACACTATCTAATAATAATCGGAGATTTTTCTCATCATTTAAAAAATTTGTCTCATTGGTTTTTAAATTTAATTTTTTTGTATTTAATAATACTTTTAATGTAATTTATAAATATAAAATTTTTATATACTAATATTAAACTTAATATTATGAAAAATTAAATTAAAAATAACTTCAATCAAGCCCAATAAAATTGTAATTTTCACACAACCTAAATAAGTTGAGTCTAAGTTGAGCCTAATGTTTTCACAAACTTTTAACGGAGAAGATTTGACTCATCTCGACACTAACTCCTAAAATATAAGAGAAATATTTTTATAAGAAAATAGTTCATAGAGAAATAAAAGTGATTGTAAAGTTGTAGACTTGTAGTAATGAGAGAGAACATTTCATGTATGGTGTTCGTAGGATTCTTTTCATCACCAATCACCATACCTCTCTTAAATGGAATAAAGTGGTGCATATGTAAATTCATGTTAGAAGGTCTAATCATTATTATGTAAAGTAATCAAATATTTTGAATGCAATGGGGATAATTATCACATGGGGAATGAATCAAGAATGAAGAATGAGCTTTGAGCATAGCACCTTGTAGACAAAATAGTCACTTTCAGCAACAAAATAGATAACCAAATTGAGCCAGAAAGTCTTAGAGTACCACAGGCTAAGATTACTACTAGATAACATTACTGGCTGAGATCAAGCAAATCAAACAGTATTATCTCACATTACACATCATCAGACAAGCTCGAAACATTAACAAAAGTTCATCTCCACAAAGATCAATAATGTTTACAGACGCATGCCTCCAGTTTGGTGCAACATCGCATCAATTTCATCACCATCTTCCATCTCCAGCTGTACCACACCAAAAGGGACAATGGGTAATGGTCAGTGATATAAGATCATAACTTTAATGTAAGAATGCACATTGTCTTTTTTCTACCATTACTTAGTGTGCATGTGTGTCATAGAGGGAGAGATAGAGAAAGGAAGGGACCTCATCTGGAGTCTGTTCAGCACGAAGACGACGCCCATCAAATAGGAAAGCTATCGAATTAAAATCCACTGACTGTCGGTCACAGTAGGCATTCATGAGCTTCCTCAGTTGAGTGCTTCTTTTGATCCGGAAGAACACTTCATTGCCATCCTGCATCCATCATAACATTCAATTTATACTCCTCTTGTATTACCTTTCTTTGTCTTCAAAGAATTAAAAGGAAAGGGTCTTGGAACGACTGAACGAGCAAATTACACAAGATATCAACAATTTCAGGGAACTTGAATGGAAGATCAAAATGAACCAACACAGACCAAAGAAGAGAAGGGAAACAAGACGGTATAGATAACGTCTTACTTCGAAGAGCAAACCATTAAAGAAACTATGGTTTTTTAAAAGTGCAATAAATCTGTCAAGACACAAATGATCAACAGAAACAAATGATGTGTTCACAGATTAAGAGTTTCTTGGACATTCCATTCAACTATGTTCTCCAACCAATAGATGGATAAAGCAATCAACTAAAAGCAAAACTACTATGCCCACTACATAATATGATGATATTTCAACCCTATTCTCATTTTTCTCAGTTGCAGAAAGCCAGGTCCACTACAATACAGAACAGATGATTATGCTAACGTATAAGAAGTACTCACAGCACAATTTAGACACTCCCACATACAAAATTAAGTCAGTGGAAAAATTAGCAAGATCAAAAAATAAATAATAAAAATGAACAACTTCTTAGGGATAAGAACATCACATAGCAATCAGAGCAAAATGTGAAATGCTGGAACAATGGATGTGAAAATTTTATTTGAAACCACAATGCAGAGTAAAAACATTTCTGCCTTAATACAGTGTTTCATACAAGACCATAATCCTTAGAACACTATATTCTTATACCCATCAAAGGCAGCAACTAACAAAAACAAAAAGAAGAGAAGGGTAAAGATGTTACTCCTTGCTTCTCTGTTCAATTTGTACCAATCACTCCATATTATTCAAACACAGAAAATTTCATTTGCAAAGTCAGTTCTACACAATTGTCTCAAATGGAAACCTGCAATCCAGAGTCAACTGAACTTAGTAATAAGCTTATTACTCCAAATCCAGGGCTTCTATAATCTACGTTTTACATGTTTGGCAGAGAGTACGGATTACAATTTACAACACTCTTTTGTTGACTTAATCCGTTATTTATGGATTATTTTAGTTGAACTCACTCCTGCTCGATTACGTTCAGTTCAAATTCATACCGAGATAAACTAACAAAACTAAACGAAAAATAAAGGCACGGACAAAATCGAAAGCAAAATCATATACGCAGCGAGCCAAGCGATGAACAAAACAAAAATAATTAGAAAATTCATTGCACAATTGTTAAACGCTAGTGGATTAAGGATACCTGTCCTTTGACTTTGAGGTTGATGTGAGCGGCGGACTGATCGCCGCCGGGCTTCTTGTCCTCCTCCGCAGCTTGAGACATTTTTCTCTCTCGCTCTCTCTCTCTCTCTCCCCGCGTCTATTGCAGTCCGCTCCGTATGTGATTTGAATCCACCTTCCGAAGTTTTGAGATTCTATCCTCTCGGGTCTCCAATACTATGTTGAATAGCACCTGCACAGTGATTCATTGGGCCAACCCTCAAAGCCTTTCCATTTTGAACCGGGCCCGTTTTGTTATTGCCTTATTGGGCATCAAATCCCACCAATGTTTTATTGGCAATTTATATTGTGGACCAAGATCCACGTAGCATTATGGACCTTGAATCAAAATAACATTGTTTTTATTTTTAAATTTTAACGGACTCTTAGTTTCACGTTTCTCATGTTTAGACATAGTTAATAATATATTCTTGGTACAAAATTCATAGAAAATTACGTAACATAAGACACATAAACTGACAAGTGACAACGCAAAACACATACACAGTGTTTTAAGTATTTTGTACTAATACTTTTAGATGATTGGAGGTTAGGCTAATTGGATATTTAAATACATAAATTTATAAATTAATTATATAATTTAAATAAAATATTAGTTTATAGTGTACTAAAAATTAAAAAGTGTATAAATTTTATTTTAAAAAATTCAAGATGGGGAATTCCCGTCTCCAAAAAATTTCTCCGATAACGAAAATGGGGTAATTTCCCATCCCTGTCAAGGAACGGAGCGAGGTCGGGAAACGGAGACGGAAATCCCATTCCCTGCTCCCACCCCGCCTTGTTGCCATCCTTAATTTAACTATAATTATAGTATCTACTCAACTTGAAACAATGATGCAATCAAATCACAAGTTACTTTTATATAAATCTTGACCAAGTAATACTTGAGAAAGCAATACAAGCAGCTAGTGGCCTTGAAATTTAACACACATTCCATCAATTCATATGTTAACCTCTAAATAAATATGTTTGACATGACATACTCAATACAGAAAGAGCATTTCCCAAATATCCCCTATCAAATGATGGTGTTGCCATGATATTCTCGTTAAAAATATGAATGTGCACTAAGAATATTTATTTTGAATGCACTTTAAAATTTTGCGAGATGCACTTTTAATGTTGCACATGACCTTCTTAGTGAGATTTACTTATGTTGTGTAGTTTGTTTTACCATTAAAATTAATGACTAAATTTTTCTCATCATAAAAAAATTTATGAAATTTATGTGAGACTATAACACATTGTAAGAAAACTGTAATATTATTTTAATACATTATAAAAAGTTTACATTTTAATTATAAAGTATTATATAGCTCAATGAGAAGATTTTAAATGAGACTTATTCAAAAAAAAAAAAAAAAAAAGTTGAAGATGAAAGCGAGATTGGAAACAATGAAAAGCCGTAAAAGGTAGAGCTGACCTGCAGCCGATAATTGTTATAAGTATTGACTTATACGTCTTTTATTAAAAGAAGAAAAGAAAAAAGGCAAATTAAAGGCAAAGGCTTCATGAAAAGGACCAAACTAACTAAAGGGAATTGTCGTCTTTTATTATCTATTGACATATACTTACAAATTGCAGCATGTAGGGCGGCTTCATCAATGCGTCTCTGTCGCATTCATTCATTAATATCTTCTATTATATTATTCAAATAACCAAGCATGGAAACCGCGTCCTACATACTTAATTCCAATTTATGATTGTGTACTTTGGTTGATTATTATACACCAAATTGCATTCATCTTTGGTTTGTTTCTACACTTATCGTTTTGTTAGGTTCACAAATTTAACATCTTACTCGCAACTTGATAAAATCTGTTTTACTTGTCAGATAAGAAGTTTCTATCATTTTCGTAAACAAACAAGCAAACTTAGGCAACCAATTTGGTTGACAAGTTGGCATGAGTGGCTGTGCACTCTTGTCCCGCAAGATTAGTTTAAGTATGATACGAGTTTAAAGATGTCTTATGTAATTAGAACATGCTTAGACACCTGGTGGTCTAACCCAACAAGCAAACTTAGGCATAATCAGTGCCTAATGCCTGCAAGTATACACTCTCTTTGAATTAGCTCAACAACTCCAAATATAAGAGAGGAAGTTGCAAAACACTTTTTTACTATCACGAAAAAGTTTGGAAAGAAGATTTGAGGGAGGAATGTCTTTATTTTATGCCACCTTGAAAAGAATTATCTTCAAATAGAAGAAGGCCAAACTTTAACCCTAACAAGTTTGGGGTTGGGTGGGTCAAAGAAAATTCTCATTGTTAGAGGGAAAAGATGAATAAAGTGAAGGAGCATTAATTCTGAGAAGAATAGTGACAGCAGAGAGAATTGAAGAGATATGAAAGCTTTACAGCTAGTATGTATATTGCTTTTTATACAGTATCTTGTAATGATATCTCAGGGGAAATAGTAATCCTTTAGCCTTAGCAGTCAGTATATGTCACCCTAAAGTTCCACTCTTTTCATCTTTTATGTTAGTAGCATCGCATTCATTCTCACTTCTCAGTCTCTGTGGCATTTTGAATGAGAATGGGACAGACAAATCTGAGACACACACTGTATCACTGTCCCACCGTTTTCAATCCCCAATCCAACCACCCTTTAAAAAAAAATGCTCACCCCGGACTCCAAACCCCATTCCAATAGAATTGGAAATAGGTAAATTATAGTGACTTAAATACTTAATGACATTTTAGGTGTAAGTATCAGTCTCTGATATCCAAAAAAAAAAAAAGTTAAATCACAGTGTAGTTGTGTTTATGTACCCGGCAAAACACAAAGTAATTATCCCTTGTGCTTTACAAGTTATAATTTTCTTTATGTACCAATACAAAACACAGTACACAAGTTGTATTCTCCTCTAGTGTACTTCTAAGCACAAGGTATAATGTATAAACACACCATATTGTAAAATTTCTTGTACATTTATCGTTCAAAACTCCATTTCGTCAAGGGTTCAATAACTTCTCGTTGAGTGACATAAGTTTGTAACATTAATAATTAATACAAAATACTAGAATGTAAAGGTGAAAATTTTACATATTTCTCCACAATATGAAGTGGCACAACACAGTTACACACTTTCAAAGAGCTTCATAAAAGAAGAAGCAAAAGCAGCCTTGGATGTACATTATTCAACAAAAACTAGAGAAGTGGAAGAAAACAAAAATGCCACACACTTACAAGCTCCACATGATCAAACAATTAAAGATTTAAAAAAGAAAAAAAAAAAAAAAACAAGGATACTTCTTAAAACAGGCATCCATGCCATTGGTCATGTGATTTAGAATAAAATTAATTTTGAAAATTGGATTTTTTTTTTCTAAAGATAATGTACTGTAAGGAGAAATTTAGGGTGTACCGAGTCTGTGTTTGCTTGAGTCTTGTGCAGGAAACGAGTTAATTTCCGCGCTGACAGTTAGGAAGATCCAAACAAACTGCATAAAAAATCAGAGTAACGACATTAGGGAGAGAAGAATATACTAAAAGGATGTTAGCAGGAAGCATGAAGAATATAAAATGAATGCAACAATAATGTTCACATGTAATCTTGTCAGGTAATTAATATTATACCTAACAAGAAGACAAGTTCATTAAGATCATAAGCTACCAATGCATACCACCCATACAAATCAGACAGTTGGGGTTTATATTAATACAATGGCATATTGACATGTATCCAGCGCACAGAAAAGTTCAATAGACCCATTATAAACATTAATAAGACAGCCTTCTTCAGAAAGCTGGGAATGGGATTTCTTTGGGACAGCAGTCTTCTCCTTCAAGGGTTAGTTCAGTTATAAATACTAATAATTGTCCACTGACTTTAATCAATGCGAACAGGTTGGTTCTGATAGTTGAGACTTTATAATAGTAGTTTCAGTTATAAACTCTAATAACACAGATCGCCTACTTTACTGATATATGCATGTGTAATCAGTGTGCCGTTGCCCTTCTACTAGTTTAAGAAAATAGCTTTTGGGCATATTAGAAACCACATGATGAACTCGAGAACATGCTGCTGGCCTGCTGCTGCTGCAGCATTACAACAACAAAACATAGAACACTAATTATCTCATGGCCCTCCTCCCTGAAAACAGTTAAAAGAAATTATTGCTTCCCAACAGAGAGAATTGAATGGGTTTTCTTATGGTAAATGTAGATGATTGGAATCGACACTAAAGTAATGCACTGTCTTTACTTTCTTTTTTCTCAAATTATGGAGTAGGAAAAGATGAAATTATATCATCCATCAACCCCTGTCTATCAAGCCACTCATACGATATTATGTCAGCAGATATCGAAATGAAAAGAGCATAGTAGCAGATTATCCAGGTCGCTTGGAAGAACAGAGCTGTCTTTATAAACAAGGCTAAGGAAAAACAGAATATGAAAAGACAAGAAATTTATTGAATAAAAAATAGAGAACTAACATGCTGAAAACTAGCAGTTGTTCTAAAGAATAAGAACTAATCGGATTAATAGCAAAAACTAAGTCTAAACAACTTAAAACATAATTTAAAACCTTAAAACTGATATGGAAATATATTAGCAGTCTTAACCACAAAACTAAGTTCAAGACTTCCAAGTATAAGTCGATAGTTGGATTGGAGATTTATTATATACATACTATGTGTCTATGTTCAACGACTACAATATGGAGTTAACTTGAATAGTACAGTAATTTCTAATCAAAATATAGTGAAGTGAAGCAGTGATTACCTATGGTGGTAGAGGTTAGTTGCTTGGCTGATCATTCTAACCATGTTCGGGTGAATATCTTCTTGAGTCGATTTCCAGAGAGTCTCTGCAAGGCCTTTCTGGCCCCGGGAACCTCCATCTCAGTCAGCCTCTGCAAATGTGCATGAACTCCGGCTGCCATAAGCCGCTTTCTGCAGCCCTTACTCCCTCCGGCCATGACTGCTGTCACCACGGCCACAGGGAACTTCTTTGAGACCAAATCACTCTTTGGATCCAGCATTTGTGTCAGCAGCATTACACTCTTCTCGTCCCTCACAATATCTTTTCGACTCGACTTCACAGTCAATAAGGATACTAATGCGTTCGTGGCCACCTCCTGCAGCCCGTCGGGCTTAGCAGACTGCATTAGCTTCACCAGAGAACCCATACACCCTGCAATGGCTCTCTTGTTCCCCTCACTAATAGATAAATTTGCAAGCAATGATGCAGAAATGTACTGTAACATCATGGTGCCATGCTTTATAAGCTCTGATAACTGAACAACGAAAGCGGTGGAGGATGAGAGACGCCGTGATGTCTGTTCGCAGGCAGAGAGCGAATGGATTGCCCGCAAAACGTGTTCGACGGTTTCGGAGGCGGCGGATTCTTGTAGAACATTAAGCAATCTGTACAATCCCTTTTCCTTGAGTAACAAATCGCGGTAATACTCGCCGGAAGAAGCTAGGGTTGCGACGCAATTTGCCGCCTTTTCTTGCGCCAATTCCTTTCCTGAAACCATCAATTGCAGCAAAACGGGAATGGCTCCTTCATCCGCTAATGCAATCCGGACGTCTTCGTTAGTGCATGCGTTTCGTATTGCTCCAACGGCGTGAATTTGAGCTAAAACGGACCCGGATTTACAAAGCTCCGTTAGCACAGGAACGCCGCCGTAGGCCGAAACCGCCCAGGCATTTTCGGGATCACTTGTGAGGCACTCCACGGCCAGGGCGGCGTTTTCCTTCATGGTCATCGAACCGGAGTCGATTACTCTCAGTAGCGGCCCCAACCCGCCTTCTTCAAACACGCACTTTCTCGCCTGGTTACTCGAGGAAACAAGCATGGAGACCGCCAGAACTGCCTGCTCGCATATTACAGGATCTGCATTAAGGTCGAGAAGATTTATCAAGTATCCTATCCGTCCTTCCTTGGCCACAACTCCCGCCAATTTCTCATCCCCGGAGAGAAGCTGAACGAGCGACTCCAACGCCTTCTTCTTGAACTCGGCGCCGCCGATCTGGAGGCGAGTGAAGAGGTCTCTGATGAACAGCACTAAATCTTCCTTGGTGGAGGCGGAGGAGGGGTGGGAGAGGACAATAGCCGTGGACTGCCGAAGCACGCCGGAGCGGCAGAGGAGGTCGAGGTGATGAATTTGCTTGGACAGCCAGCCGGCGGCCATGTCAAGGTCGGACTGCATAAGCAGCTTCCCGGGAGTGAAGGAAGCATCGGAGCACTGGCGGCAGAGCGTGTCGACTCGCTGGAGCGTGGACAGCAGACTCGGCAGGAGCGTGGGGAGCAATGAGTTGTCAGACCACCGGGGAGACTCCGAGATTTCCGCGAGAAGCGATTTCAGAGTAGCGAGCTTGGAACGAATAACCTGCCAGCGGGAGGAGAAAGACTTGATAGAGAGAGACGAAGGGAGGAGCTGGGAAAGGAGAAGGACTATCTTGTCAAGCGTCTCCGCCGTCGACGGCGGCTGTTCGGTGCTAGTAGAAATCATTCTTCCCTTTCTCCTCCGGCCAAATCAAACAAAAACCGGCCTAAACTCCTCGGATTAGAACCGGAGGGATGAATACTGAACAGCAGCGATGCATAGAAGAAGAAGAAGAAGATGGATGGAAGCTTTGCAGAACGGAAATGGCGAAAGTGAGAAAATCCAGGCAGGGGTGTGGGGTTTTAGTCAGAGTCAGAGAGGGGGCTGTCTCTTTTTTATGTTTTTTTCTTCAGTAATTTTAGGACTTTTGACTAGCGCGTGTGTATGCAACCAACGGTGGCCGCGACCATTGACTGTAACGACTTCCGTGGCCGTGTCCGTGTATTTCCCGCTTCCAACCTGGGCCCCGTAAATGGGCCCAACTACATGGGAATTCGGAATAGGTCATAGTTTTAATGGGCTGGCTGTAGCATCGGCCCATAAATAATACTCGTTACTAGGTTTGTTTTAAGTCATACTAATTTATAGTAATTGGGCTGGGTAAGATTTTGGCTTTTAAGAACTAAACTCGTTAAGAAAAAGATAACGTAGAAATTCGAGTATTATGTGACATAAGCCCATAGTCTACCAACCCAATCTAACAGCCTATTAGAGAAGCCCAACCAGGTTAACAATGCAAATTATATTGTCCACATTAGAAGATGGATTCACTATTGAAAAATCGCGTCTAGGCGCGGCCAGCCAGTCGATTAGCATATCACCATAATTGATAATTTAGGCGGTCAATCGACTAGACCACTTTCGCGTTACCTAGTCGATCGATTAGCTATTGTTCACCTCTTTTTTTTTTTTTTTTTCTAAATAGATTATTTCACTCAAAGCGACATTGTTTTGAGAAAAATAATTCTAAATCGTTCAAATCTTATATGTTTTTTAGGTTAATATTTAATAGTTTAATATTAACTATTAAAGTATTAAATAATTTATAATTATCATGTCTTAAAAATAAGCAAATTAAAAATAAATAAATAAAATACATTGGCACCCTAAGCACTAGGTGTTCGATGAGCACCTAACGATTTTTTCAACCATGGATGAACCTTTATAAATTTTCATTTAGATGACAAAAAAAATCTACAACCATTACTTGAGATTGTGTACTATGTAAACCCTACCTTATGTTACCATACTCAACAAAGAATTGAACCACGACCTAACCGGCAAAGGACCACAAGAAGATAAACCAACTTATGTTGTCCATAGCTAATTGGTTCAATTCAAGAAGGTTGTAACTACTTTTACTGAGTGTCAAATTTGAAATTACCAAACTAATATTTTGACCAACTTAGTTAGACTTGCTCACAAACCTAAAAGATGCAAAGGTAGAGTCTATAAAATGATAAATGCTAATTTTTAATATATTAGCAGTTTATTTTTAATATATTACGTAGTATAATTTTGTTTCCAAGCAGTATTTCAAGAAATTTTCTATGCAATCTGAAAAGGACAAATGCTCATGCGAAATGCATCCCTAAAAAGAATGAAAAGTTAAACCTCAAAAGTCAAAAGTCAAAATTTCTTTCACTCAAATGGTAACGCGGCTATGGTATAATGAGGTTTTGAATTGTGAGGTCATGAGCTGTAACCACTAACCTGCAATAAACAGAGAAAAGAGCACTCGCAAACAGTGCTCAAAATAATGTAAATGTTGATCCCACGCCACAGTTAGCACAATTTTTTACTTACCGGAACCAAAGAGGAAGAGAGAGAGTGAACATCAGAAGAAGAATGGAGGGCGGCGGTGATGGCGGATGGAAGTTAAGGACGAAATGGAAGAGCTTAAAAAGCCGGCTGCGGTTGCTCACAATGCTTGCCTGCTGTGGATCCTCTCGGAATCTGCGAGTTTCGGACATGGAGGAAGAAGCTCAATTGCAGGCCCGATCTCGATTCTACATCGACGATATCGAAGAAGAAGAAGAAGAGCACGCGATGGTGATGCCGCGCCGTAGTTTGAACCTGGCGACGGCGCTGGCGGCGGAGCGTGACTCGCGGAGCGCGGGCCCCACTGCACAACAGATGAAGACGCTCGTGAGATTATTCGAAGAAACGGACGGCCGCGATGAGAACAGCACCGCCATCGGCGGCGGCGAAAGCTTGTGCTGCGTGTGCATGGAGAGGAATAGAGGCGCGGCTTTGATTCCGTGTGGGCATACCTACTGTAGAGTGTGCTCCAGAGAGCTATGGTTGAATAAAAGGTCATGCCCGTTATGCAACCTGTCAATTCGAGACACCCTTCATATTTTCTGAAATTTTCCTGTTTTTTTAATTATAATATTATAATGAAATTACCATTTTCCTTTTAAAAATAAGCCTATTCAAAGCTTGTTAATGTTTTTATTTTCGTGATTAAATGTTACGGAGTATCAAGTCATTTAAAATTACGATTTCAATACTGATATGCTTTGAAAGTGGCACCAAATTATTCTCTCATATGAGAAGTTGTAGTTTCGAGTAACAACGAAAGAAATATTGAATTGAATCTTTGTGCTTCAATAAGTTAAAAATGTAGTTATTAACAAAAACTTTATTGTAATAGAATAGAGACGACATTAATAGAGTGAAAACGAGCAGAGTCAGTAGTATCCAAAAAATAGTAAAATAAAATTGTCAATAAATGTTGTAGGAGTAAGGGCATCATCAACCATGTAGTTTTTGCCCAACATCTTAGTAAGCCAAGTAAAAGAGAGAGAAATGGGGAAAAAACAACATTCTAAAGAGCAACCGGCCACTCTGACGCACCCCAATGAGTCCCACGCTCCAACATGGGCACTTTCGGAGCACTCACCTTCTCTCCACATCAGCTATTTTTTCTCAAAAACCTCACCAAGAACAACCAATGTGGATGCTCTAAGAGTTTGAAATGATTTAGTAGCAATTTATATTTAGCACAATAAGCTGATCGTTTGATTAAAAAAAAATCCTTACACAAATGGCTAAATGAAACAATGAATCATAAGCTCCCAAATAATTGATTAAACAAAAAGGAGACATTTGGTTCAAATATTTGAATTGTAATATCAATAAAATACTTAGTAATTGAGTTATCATCGGGATCCCAGGTAGATTAGGGAAGAAAACATATGGATTTCTGAAATAACGAATCCCGCACCACTATAAGTCTGTAATAAAACTAAGTAAACATTGTATAAACATATCCCCACCAACTTTACATCCAAACTTCTGTAGAAATTCTCAAGTATCAACCAACTTGTGAAACTTTGTATTACTGAGCCCATCCATCATCATCCCATGAAACACAAAACACTGTCATTTGGATTTTGAGTTGCAAAAAGAGCTACCTTCTTTAGCATTCTTCATGAGCCATCCATTGATATATCACCATCACTTGGATTTTGGTTCGAAACAGGCAGGTTTTGCGACGCATTGTTCTGAGTATGCCCGGCCCCAAAAGTGAACTTCTGAGGAGGAATGTCGAGACGAGGTCCAGAGAAAACGGAAGTTGCGCCAGCAGTGTTGAAGGTGGGAGCAGACACGGGTTCGCTCGGCTTGGGGAAGCCAAAGCTGAAAGAAGGCGCGGCCGGAGGAGTGAAGGCAGGCATGGGAGTGATGCTATTCTCGACTGAGACAAACACCTTCTGTTCATAATCCTGCAATTGCTGGTAGACACCTGCAAAAAAATCCACAAAATGAAACAATTACGTTAGTTGTGATGGATCGGGTTAACTAGTATTAAAGAGATTGAAAGTCGTCTTGCCAGAAAGTATATAGAAACAGATAACAGCCCGACCTTGAGTGAGTTCAACTGATGGTCTCCGTTCTTTCACCCACTGATAACACTGTGCAAGTTTCCATCCTTTACTTTTCATCAGGTATGCCATCACGATAGCAGGGGACCTGAAACCGATGTAACTTTTAAGCCCGAAAATTAAACATCAAATACTTTTTTTTTTTTTTTTTTTTGGAAACAAACATCAAATACTTGAATCTGATTTTTCGCATAACACTAGTAGAAGGGCAATCAATAAAACCATTAATCAATAATAAGTTCTTATGTCCTTCAAGAGTTAATACCCAATTTAGTCATCGACCATAGTGGTTTTTCTCAATTTAGTCATAAACGTCTTTTTGTGCTTAATTGGGTCCTAGAATTTTGATACTTTTAATTGGTAATTTCCCCTATAATAATCCTCAATTTAGTCATCGACTATAGTGATTTTTCTCGATTTAGTCATTGATTCGATTAGCCGATGACTCAATTAGGTATACCGTCAAGGTCCAGGACCTAATTAAGCACAAAAAGACATTTAGGACTAAATTGAAAAAAATCACTATAGTCGAGGACTAAATTGGGTAGTAACTCTGTCTTTCGGCTTCCAGATCTTCTGCCATGTTAGGTGGATGTAATCATATTCTAGCATATAGAGTGCAAACATCTATGACACAAACAAAAGGGCACAAACTTTCACTGTCAGCCCTCACTCCACTATCACCCACCTTTCAATACCATATATAATACTTGACTAAAAGGGAAAGAACACAAATGAAACCAAATTTTAACAGAGGGGGCAGAAAGAAATAGGAAAAAAGGCATTGCGTAATAGTACTTACCTGCTTTTTCCTGTCATACAATGTACAAGAACACGTGCCCTATCCCTTTCACATTCTTCTGCAAAACATGATTCACAAAATCTCATTTTGGAAAGCACAGAAAACTGGAAAAACATTTTTTGATCACTAACATAAAAGTGGTGAGGCCATGTCAGAACTCGAAACCAATATATGTTTATAATGCTTTAACAAAACAGTTGCATATTCCTATATACAGTTCTTAACAGATAGAAAATATTAATATCTGTCACATATAGCATATGGCAACCAATTGGAGCAACAAGATACAATAAGAAAGAAAAAGCTACAACACCTTTCCTTTGCCAATCAACACCTGAACTTCATAAATACGTATAGTGTTGAAACATAGTAAAAAATATATTAAAAACTCCCACTGTGTTTAATCACATTCCTCAAATCTAACACAACTCTAAAAATCATAAGCAGAGATAAAAGAGAAAAAGAAACAAATGTAGATATTTTAATATCTTAATGTTCTCAACCAAATGGATGCTAAGGAAAGAAAATACGTACAGTTCTAATTACAACATAAATTGTCCAATGTTTATTTATTTATTTTTTAGAAATCTAAAAACTCAATTTCTCTTGAACTGTTTGCATAAGACTGGCAAACACCACTGACAGAAAAGGTTGCAAGAGAGCATCAAAATATAATATCAGAGGCATTTTCATCAAATAAAGAGATTAGTAATTACCTAAGAATTCAACTGCATCATCAAACTGTAAATTATGCTCATCTTGGAGGCAGAAATATGTAAAAGAATTTTTATAGAGGTTTTGAATAGCAGGAACAGTCTACAATATAGAAAGAAAAAAAAAATAGTTAGTACCAATATGGAAATATTATTAGGAGCTTGTAGACAGCAAAAAGAGAGGTCATATAGTATGTATGAAGTCCTAGTACTAAGCATTACATTTACTCTGTATAATTTTGAATCAATTAAAGAAGATAATCAGCAAGAACAGTCATAAAAAGTTCAAAACACTTTCCCTTATACCTGTTTTTGAGATTACTAAAAAGAATATACTTTTCAAGTGAATTGAGAAAATCATGCAGTATTTATGAAAGTAGAGAGATGTTATGACATTTCCAATAAACAAAAAGCAGTTGTCAAATCATTATATCTTCCTAGGATCTAAGCAAGCACTGGACTTTATCTTTAGGCCAGCCAATGTAACTGCAAGAAAAAATCCAAAAGTATTATTGATGGGGAGGCGACTTGGTTTAGTTAAACAAAATAAGTGCTTCCAAAGGAGCAGTAAAATGCCCAACTTAACAGCAAAACAACCCAAACTAGCCTGGTCAAAGGAGCCACCATATGCAGTTAATACGTGGCCTAGGTGTTTTATCAAGTTCACCTAGTCTAGAAGCATAAGCCCTCAGACCAGTCATCAAGTTCATTTGCATCTTTTTGTCTACATTAGAAAGGCATGCTAAAAGTTATCAAGTTCACCATGGTCTTCTTACCAACTTCAGAAGCATAAGCTCTCATGTCTATCTGTTATTTATCAATTTAATTATTTGTGATCATTATAGATTCTTTATTGAAGCACCAAGATAATACCATCATCAACTACTAGGAATGCAAAGAAATCTAGCACTTTTATCCAGAAAGGGGAATAAGGTCATTTCTTTGGCACATACTCAAGATCTTTTTCAAGAATAATCAAAAGGATGTTTCCAAGAATGCCCAATTCTCTTAAGAGTTTAATCTCAAAACTGAAATGAGTAATCGAATGCAGAATTTGTCCAAGATTTTCATCTAAAACCAATGCAAAACAAAAGCAGAGAGATTCCTGATCGCAAAACCAGCTAAAAAGCCTGAGCCTGAGAAAAGCTGAAACGATTGAGATAAGACTATAGTGGGCGGCAGTAAAAAGTAGAGGGCAGGAGAGCAGATGAGATAGAATTAGTGAATTAGACAGCAGTAAAAATAAAAAAAAAAATACTAACATTGAGAACTCGAGAAATGCCCTGGGTCTTGAGAAGCTCTGCCCGGGAGGCATTGTCGTAGCTGCCCAGGTAGAGGAACTCGGGCAGGATCTCAGTAGGAAAGGCGCTGACTTGGATCGACGACACCTTCTCCGCCACGCCGGCCATGCGGTGGCCGCAGATTTGGCACACCTCGCCTTCCTCGTACTTGTGGTAGTGGCCGCACACGCCGCAAGGGTTCTCCCGCTCCCTCTTCCTCATGTTCTGATTCATACCGGCGATTGCCGCTGCCAGTCAACGGAAATAGCCTTCAGGCGGCGGAAAACGAGGGCTCCGATGTGGAAGTGGCGGCGGAGGATGATGACGGTGGAGAATATGACAGGCAGTCGTCAGAGATCTCACCAAGGCGTAGCATCAATTCACAAATTTGGGTCCAATTTGGGCAATTTGGTATCTCGCCTCCCCTTTTATATGTAACGGAGTAACGGTACTTTTAAGATCATCTCCCTAATAGGGTTCCAATAATGAGGTTTAATAGTGTGTTCTAGAACGCGTTAGATGCTAGTCGGGCCCATGATGAATGTGCAAGGAAGATGATCTAAAAATAATTTGTAGCGTACAATGTATTTTACATTTTTTTTAAAACAAATGTTTAAAAAATCAATGGAATGACTGATCGGAGATGATGGCGGGGCCAGCGACAAGCCGATAACGACGAGGCGAGGAGTTGGCAGTGACTACTAACGACCAGCGTGATGCCGTGCGGACGTTGTGACTACGACTTCAACAATGTGGAGTGTGGCTATGGAAATGAGAACTGTGTGAGTGTGTGGATAACTTGATTTTGTGGACGACGGCGACTTGACGAAGTTCAGGCTGTGTGGATTGTGGAGAAAGCGAGGGAGATTTACAACTTTGGTAGTTTTTTTAGCCGTTTAGGGATTTTTAAAAATTAGTTTGTTTCCATCAAAACGACGTCATTTTGGGCAAAACAGCTCTTTTTTTTGTTTTGTTTATTTATTAAAAAAAAAAAACTCAGCCAACAACAACCAGCGCTACGCCGTGCGGACGCCGTGCGGACATTGCGACTGCGACGTCAACGATGTGGAGTGTGTCTATGACAATGATAATTGTGTGAGTGTGTGGATGACTTGATGTTGTGGACTATGTGGATTGTGGAGAGGGCGAAAGAGATTTGCAATGTTGGTAGTTTTTTTAGCCGTTTAGGGATTTTGAAAATTGGTTTGTTTCCTTCAAAACGACATCGCTTTGGGCAAAACAAATCAATTTTTTTTTATTTAAAAAAAAAAAAACTCAGTCAAGGTCACTTATTAAGGCTAAAATCTCATCGACCTAGTAGCTCGTAGCAGCTAATCGATACCTAGGTAGATATTTACAACATTGAGTTTAATAGCAAGGTTAACAATATCCTATATGCTCAACCATGAGGGTGTGAAGGAGATGTAGTGAGTTTCTTATGATTTAATTAGACAGCTTTATTTGAGAAAACTTGTGGTCTAACAAAAAAGAACCTATAAGATAATGCATTTAGTTGATTAAGGTAAAAAATAAAGACCTTGATCGCGAAAGTTTGAAATAATTTATCGGAATATGGACTTGTGGTGGCATTTTAGAAGAGCTATTTCAAATAATGACAACCTCCAGTCAATCAATCATTACAGGGAAAATGGTCAAATACAACCCAAAATTTTATACAATAATTCATTTAAGTCATCAAACTTTTAAAAATTGCAATTAAGCACATCAACATGTCATTTTAGTGCATCGAAATTCAAAAACTTGTTTGTGACCAATGATAGTAGGTCATTTGAATTCCATCGATGCTCCAACTACCTCCAGGGAAAAATTGGCGATCGACAAATAGTTGCCAGCCATATTTTTTTCCTGAAGGTAGCTGGAGCATCATCGAAACCTTAACGACATGCTATCACCGGTCATTACTTATTTTTAGGCTTTGATACACTAAAATGATATATTGATGTGTTTTACATTTTTATTGTAACTTTTAAAAGTTTGAAAGTTTAATTGATTTCTTATATAAAGTTCGAGAATGTCTTTTAACAATTTTCCCATCATTCCATTATAACTTGGACCATAGTCATATTGTAAAGACAACACAACACAATATGCTTACAGAGACGGTTAAAAGTCATTTGGGGATTTTTTTTACCAAAGTATTTAATCAGACAAAGATATTATGTATCTATGATACTAAATCTTATCACAAGTTATCCAACTAACTGGACAAGAAGTCTAGAAACCCCAACAACTTTTAATTAAACAAAAGCTTACTAATATTCAAAAAAAAAAACAAAAACAAAAAACAAAAAACAAAAAACAAAACAAAACAAACAATTTATTATGATATCTACATAGCCATACTTTTTTTTTTGAATACTATTGACCCTGTTACATGTAGTATCTGTTCATATACTTTTTAATTTCATGAGTTGTGGAAAGAAATATTGGAACTTTTAGACAAAAGTACCCCTTCATTGTTAATCCTAATTTTGTATAATAATAATAATAAATTAATTATTATAATTTATTATATAATTCTAATTTAATTTATTATTATAATATTGTAAATATAATTAATTTAATTTATAATTTATTATTATAATATTAGAATTATACATTTTATTTTAAAGAAAAGCTCTTTTCCCCTCCAAACTTTCCCCTCATGATATGACTTTCATTTATTGGATATCAATGAATTGACTAATTCTATAATTAATTAAAAAATAAATTTAGCTACCAATCAAATGATGTCAAGAAGGGGAAGTTTTTAGAGAAAATACGAGAGTAGTTTATAGCATTGCTCTTATTTTAAATTATTATACTATTATCATTAGACTTGAATTTTTATCTTTATATTCATTATTCCCTCTCAATTTTCACGTGTACCATTAATTATATGTCAAAATACATTGTTTATCCACATAAAAAGAATAAAGCTATTTAATAAGGGTTACTCTTTATGCACATAAATTGTAAATCAGATTGACTAGATTTACTTTCTTATTATGAGCATGAAATCGTGTTCTTGGAATCGAAGATATAATCCAATAAAGTTTGAAAAATTGGGCCAAATAAAATTGAAAGAAAATTTAAAGTAAAATTTTTATTCACTAAATCAATACGACGCAAATTGTCTTTTATTATATACTCCGTATTAAATGTTGTGAAGTTTTGTAACTTTTTCATTGATCATCTTCTTCGATTTACAAAGACTTGTAAAAATATTTAAACAATTCAAATGTGGATATTTTCCATAAAAAAAATTGATAAAAAAGTCGTTTTGAACAACTTTTTGAATTTTAACATTTTTGACCAATAAATTATTAAAAATACTAATTAATCAAACATTTATACAATTATTTAACCAAGTTAAATAATTAATAATAATCAAATAAATTAAAATTGGCTAATAAGCTAATTATGTTACTAAACAAGAACTTCACTGTTTGTGAGAGAGCTTGAGAAACAATGGAGTTGATCTGGAAACACAGGGATTTAAAGGGGAGGGGAGGGGAAAGATTGGAGTAGAAATTCCATGAGTGTGTTCGGGAGAATTTGAGACCGAGCAAGTCCCGAAAACTCCTTTATATAAAATTCGATAATAGTTCAATTTCAAAGTAGTTAGAGAGCTTGAGAAACAATGGAGTTGATCTGGAAACACAGGGATTTAAAGGGGAGGGGAGGGGAAAGATTGGAGTAGAAATTCCAGGAGTGTGTTCGGGAGAATTTGAGACCGAGCAAGTCCTGAAAACTCCTTTATATAAAATTTGATAATAGTTCAATTTCAAAGTAGTTAAAACCTAATATATACTCCGTAATTACTAAATATAAAGAGAGTAAAACACGGTATATCAAAATTGTTCAAACTATGTTTGAATAAAAAAGCAATTAACAATGTCCACTTTTTACCTCATTGAACCACATTTTTCCCAGATCAGAAAAACCTTGACCACAAGATCTTGGTGTAGGCATGTCTAAATGATGATCTCTACCAGATATAACATTTTTTTTGGGGTTTAATTAGTGTGGAGAGAGGGAGAATTACAATTCATCCTTGGCTGGTGAGTCATCTGCCATAAGTTCTTCAAGGGAGAATTCATCCTCTTCGATGATTTCCCCATCGCTACCATCCCAAGGTTCTGTCTTTACAATGTTGGGGGTGCCTGCTAAAGCCAGACTTCCCTTACCTCCTATACTAGCTTCACGCACGAATTCTCTGCATTTATACAAGCAATTATGAACCGTATTTCAATCGCGTGGTAAAGAAAAAGTTTGGACTCGGGAGTCTGGATAAACACTTACTTGATCTGATCGTGCTGAAATGCGCTCTTAAGAGGTGCATAAGCTTTGCGGCTCAATGCTACCAATGCGGGATATCCATACCCGCCAACACCAACATGCTTCTCGAGATCTGGTTGCTTACCCGCAGCAGCCCAAACAAAGCTGTAGCATTCGTAAATCGTGGTTTTTAGATTAGGAAGCATAAATTGTCATTGTTTAATCAGAGTTGCCTTCTGACGAATAAATTAGGATGACATTCTTGAACTTGCCTGTATGGTTTCCCTTTGAACTTCTCCGCAACAGACAACAACATCTCAAGGTACTTGTTCCTTCCCTCGGCCTTGGAATCCAAAATGTCAGGGAGGAATGCCACGAAACAAAGGGCAGCGGAACCACACTTTTCTTCCATGATTTCCTGATATTAAGAAATATTTTGGGTCAAGAGTGCAATAAAGAACATAATTTTTTTGGAAGAAAAAAAAAAGATAGGCATACTGGTCCAGTCAATTCTGCCACTTCAGGTGGAGAAACATTAGTTTCCAGCTGATCTAGAGCAAATGATTCAATTGCTGAGGCAGTCCTTGCACCATCATAAGAGGAAGGCTTGTCCTTGTCAGCCCCAAATACCAAAATTGTAGGAAATCCTTGAACATTGAACCTGCTCATCAGAGACTGGAAACTAAAGCTATCAGTTCTAAGGCACCATTAGCAGAATCAGGGTCTAGTTCAATGCTCTTCCCTAGAATTTTTAGGTTTAACATGGGAACATAAGTTCATAGAAATGCCAAATTTCTGCTATCACTACAATATGCATGTAATCATGGGAGTATTCTCAAAGCTTGAGACTAGAGGACATGCACTTTTAAGCTTACCTTCTCTGCATCACAGTCTACATGACCCAACTTCACCTTTCCTTTGAGCTTACTCGCAGCTTTTTTCCACTCCGGAGCAAGCTTCTTGCAGTGTCCACACCTTGGCAGAGCAACACATAGATCAAACAATAAGAGAGAAAACTATACAAACACAATGAAGGATCCATCAAGCAAAACAATTATGCGCATCATCAACATTATTTGCAAAGAATTTTACCAAAAAACATGACCTTTTTTAACCAAGGCCTTTCTCATTTCAAAATTGACCAAATAAGCAAGATCACAGTGATAAAGGTTTGTGCAGGATGACATGCTATCAGGTTAAATGTTACAAGGGCCAAAATTATTAAAATTGGCAGCTTACCAAGGTGCAAAGAACTCCACAATCCACAGTTCTTTGCTTTTAACAACCAACTCATCAAAATTTTTTGAGTTCAATTCAATTGATGCACTAGGTTCAGACTTTTGAGAAGATCCTCCTGTTTTTCCATCTAGGCGATCCTTGAGCAGTGCCTTAATCTGTATAAAGCAAATTGATCTAATTAAGTTTTCTGGCTTGCAGTAGATCATCTAGAAAATTCAAATGATGCTCCACAGTGTCTATTTCTGTTCCATCATCAATAATGGTACTAGAAATGTGTTAAGTCAAAACTAGGAATCATGTAGAGCTACTCTGGAGGATTGAGGTTCAAACTGAATAGAACTAAACCCGGTACATACCTCTTGCACTCCAACACCACTAGAACTAGATAAAAGGGCATCTTTAAATAGGGTGAAATTGATGTGGTCAAGTCTACACATTGTAGCAAAGAGGGAACAAAGACAGAAAGACTGTATTGTGAACTAATATCAAAAAGAAATTATAGATAACAACAATCACCTGTTTATATGCAAAATCAGAAATTGGTCTTGCCTCCCTTGGTCCTTCATAATTGACAGGTGGCTTTCCAGGCACAAACACCTTTATAGTAGGAAAACCTCTAATGCCATATTCCTAAAGATGAGAATGTCATATTAGCATTAAGCATACACACATGCATATTGGTCTTCTATATCTCTTTCACCAAATCATAGTTCATCATTTAATTGTAGAACTTTAACAGATTAACTAATTGTTAGAAAGTAACCCTCATACATAAAACTATAAAATATCATTGCTATTTGCTAACTTATACATTATAGCAGTATCATAATTTTTGTATTAATTCTCTAACCGTAAGACCTTCATTTCAAATGGTTGCCTGCATGCCACATCATATACTTCTTATTCCTTTCTGATGACTTCCTGACCTCAAATATATGCATATCCCTCACTCTAAAGAAGGGACCTTAATTAGGTTTATCCAACATTATCTTGTGTGGATTACTCATATGATTTTCAAAATCTTATTCTAGCATTTCATTTTTACAAAGGATACTAATGCACAAAATGGAAAGCTTCACTCTAAACTAAAGTGAGCCTAGCAACATCCTAGTTGAGCATATCTCTACTCTTACTTGTTAGTTATTGCTTAAAAGGGATACATTTAACATTTAAATGACCAATATCCTCAGGAAGTTCATTGACTTTACTCCAACTTGTTACTGGAATTAGTTTCTTAAAGTGATTCCAGTACAATTAAAAACACACACACTACACTCCATTTGATTGTAACTTTAAAGGATAAAGGTAAATCTGACCTGCGCAAAAGATTGGTGGGCATCTGCATCAAGAGCAGCAACCGTGGCAAAGCCTTTCAAAACGGAAGCCACCTTCTCATAAATGGGAGTCAATGCTTGACAATGACCACACCATGGGGCAAAAAACTCCACTAAAACAATGCCATTAGAATCAAGGACCTGCGAGTAGTCATTGAATTCAAAGCAAAACCTCATATTACCAGAAAATTACAATCAAATTGCATTACAACGAATGAGCTGAAAAATTGAATTGATCTACAAATTCAACTCACAACATTACAACATACGCACTACTCAGCGGGACGCAAATTCAATTAAGAATCCACGCATATATGTACGTATACACGGATACGAATACGCACCTTAGACTTGAAGTTGGAAGGATTTAGCTGAAGGACGGGAGAGGATGGACCGTATAAAGCAGTAGCAGTTGTTGCAGAAAGAATCGTGAGAAGCAGTAATAGTGTTGGCCGTGGAAGAAACGCCGGCAGTGCACTTTGATCCATTTCTCTGTTCGCCGAACTGAGGATAGTGAGTGATCGATGACTGAGAATTGGGAAACGCCTTGCTCGGGGAGAAGGAAAAAAACCCGGTCTATGGTGAGACCGGTATTACGTGGATCAACCAATGAGAATTTTACACGTCGGCGGCAAGCGTATGCCCATTCTCCTGATGAGTCCTGAATGACTGAGCATTGAGTGTTGTACACGTGTCATGATTTTTTATTTTTTTTTTGCAAAGAAATTTTTACAAATTGAATAATTAAAGTGTGTTATATTAATATGGGAAAATAGTTAAATAAGCCTATAAACTTTACTCGAAAAGTCAATTAGGTTCTAAATTTTAGAAAGTTGTAATTAAGCGAATAAACATATCATTTTAGTGCATCGATACCTAAAAATCAGTTAATGATCTGTAATAGCATGTCACCAGAGTTCTGCGCGACCCTCCCACCAACTTCGACGACTCTGTTCGAAAAAGTAATCGAATTTGGTAGCCTTCTGCCAGAGCAAAAGGCAACCAACTTTGGTTGCCTTCTCAGGTAGGGTCGTCAAAGTTGGTTGGAGAGTTGCCCGAGTTGGTCGTCAAAGGTCACTAACTGATTTTTTTTAATTTTTTTTTTAATGTACCAAAATGACATGTTAATGAGTTTTATTGTAAGTTTTGAAATTTTAATTTAGAAGTTTAATTGACTTTGCAAATAAAGTTTAGATGTCTATTTAACTATTTTTCCTATTAATATGAAATATTTTTTAGAAAATGAAAATACAAGTAAACTAATGATTCATGACGCATCCGTTGGAATGTTGGTTTACTTGGATGTCCCCTCATCACCATGTGGAATAATATTAGGCATTTGATTGGGATAATTCCTTTTTATATTTAACAATTAATAATAGTGATTTGTGTTTAGACCTACAAATTTGCAGGAAGTTTTTGTTGGATTTTTCTTGTGACCCTAATCGACAACGTATTTAAAACTTGTGTTAGGGTCGTTCACTCGTTCCATAATTGGTTGAGGTGGCGGTAGTGTCTCTGGTGGCATTTGTCAAAAGATAGACTTGGTGGTAGAGCTTGGGGTAGGTGTTGGTTTTTTATTTTGGTATTGGGTATGTAGTATATGGGTATGGTAGATTTTAGAGTTTAATTAGAGGGTTGAAATAGAAATATAGATATGATGATTTTGAAAGGTTGCTACAAGACAGAGATGTAGAAAAATATAACATATCTATATGCTTGAAAGAAAGAGAAATACAAAAATATGAACAAAGAGTAAATAAGGACAATACACAATGCTTTGTATTAATGTTTTCAAATGCTTACAATTGATTTATTAAGGAATTGTATGCAAAATAAAGTCAAAATTTATTTTTTAGGATCAAGTAAAAAATGTATAACATTATACTATTGTTTTAAACTTTGACATCAAATTACTAACTTTAAAAATATTAAATGGAATTATAACAAGGTTCATTTATTTTTTTTTCAATAAAATTAATTTAAAACGTCAAATAGAAGTTCAATAAATCGTGTATGCTACTCTGCTTGCATATTGATATATAGGGTCGTCGATCAATGCAGCCAGTGCCATACAGCAAATGTGAAAGTGTTAGAAATTTCAATGGTTTTTTTTTTTTTAATGGAAATTTCAATGGGTTTAGGTAAAAGTAATTATACCTTATTTGATACTGAAAAGGTTGCCACGTATGAAATTGACTTGCTCCCAAGGTTTCTTAATTATCCAGTAAAAATATGGGAATTTCTAGTGAATTGAAATAAATATGAGGTTACGATTGACTTTCTTGTTGTAGTTATTTATTAAAATACAAAGAAAAGAAATCCTTTCGTATAAGTATATTGTAGTCACATTTGTTAAGTTATTGAGTCATACTTTGTACGGCCTAGATTTACTCGCTGAAACATATTTACGTGACGGGTCACACTTCTGTGAGATCGCGATCGTCTGGATCTAGCGAGACGAGTTGGTTCGAATCATGTTAATATGTAAATTTAATACTAAATCAGGAATAACATATTTATTACTAGGATCACCGTTGTATGAAGGGAAGATAGCTTGGCACGTTTTGCTAGCATTGGGTATTAAGGTTTTTGAGCAACCACCATAAGAAGTCTATTCACTTTCTAAAAAGGGTGAATTAGTGTGTGAAACATGATTCTTGTATCAAATTAAATTATCACGAGTTAGATTATTGTCAATACATTAATTTCTTGGTCGATTCTGTTGTACATAGTCTTATGAATGTGATTTACCTTTGTTGTGTGATTACAGGCAATTACATACATCGGAGCAGAGTTGCGCTCCAAAGTGCACACTCTTAAGTCTTAAATAATGGTTACGAGTTTCTCTCATTAAAAAGAAAAAGAAGAATAAAAAGACTATATATCTCAATTTATGTGTCTCTTAATTTATTATTTATTTTAATATTTTATGTGTACTTTTAATCTAGCATGAGCTTTTCGATTTTAATTTCTCTTTTTGAATTGAATTGTTAAGTGAAAAAAAAAAAAGACGAAATGTCTTTTTATAAGTAAAATATATCTAAATGACGTACTACATCTAAACATATCTCTTAATGACTCATCTAGAAGTCCCAAAGTAATTGTTTAACAGAAGTTCTTTGGGTTGCTTTGTTCGTTAAGCGTTTGGTAGACGATTTACCAAAAACAGCAGATATATTAGTATTATTATTGAAAATGTTTTAAAATGTTATATAAATTTCATAGTTACTCACACATTATCGCTACTGAAACTGGACCACTGGTATTTCTTTGTAAATTTCATCACTGTAACCAACTGAGCTGTCTATGTGATAATATATGTAACAAGTTCTACTGGGTACAATTAATACTAGTATCATCCGTACCAGTACCTTTATATAATTGGAGCAATTCTAATCGAGCTGATTAGACAATTAATTCATACTTACAATAATTTTAAGTTCGAACATAGTATATTGAACTGTCTATTGACATTATTGATTTGAATCGATCAACTAGTTTCTCATCATTTACATTTAATATAACACGACACGGGAATGTATTGAACCCGTAAAAATTTCTTTGTTATTACTCATTATTAATAATAAACAAGTCAAAACATATAAATAAAAGTTGCCAAGTTGGTAACAGTTTGCTTGGGAATTAAGGTAAGTCATTTAATTTGTAAAGATAACTGCTTACGATGACCGAATCTACAAGGATCAAAATTCCTCGTAACAGATCAAATGTTCACACAATTGGCCAAATATCATTGGTTGCCCAGGGTTGATTAGTATTATACCAACTAATTTTACTTTTTCATTGAATAGAAACGTGCAGCTAGTAATTTACTTGTTTAAGTATAATATATTAATTTAGACAAAAATTATTTCCCAATAAGGCTTACTTTTTCTAGTTTATGAAATTGTGATCTTAGTTCCAAGATCGTAAAAAGATTCAACATGTTGGGAACTTCTATATTTTTACCTAAACCAAAGAAACAAACATGGATATATGCAATCACACGTTTCAGGATGAATTGAAGATAATCCATTATAACTATTGGCTAGATTGCCCAACATTTGCCGACTTTTCTTTTTATATTTAAAAGCATCATGCGACCAAAGACAAAATTTTTCATCAAAATTTTTATCCTTTAAAATGACTATATATTATATAGTAACGAAAGAAATATACCATCACTGTTTAGAAGTGTACAATAAACTCAAATAAGATGATGAAATATTTATATTAAGATGTTAATTAGTAAGAATCAAACTCATGACCATGTATAAATATGTTTTTGGCCACTTTTATAGTGTTGCTTGTATCCAAATAAAACACTTACTGTTTATTGTTTTTTTTAATCATGATTTTTTTCGGTTAATCAATTATGATGATCATATATCCAGATTCCAGACTAATCATGTCCATACCGAGTAATACTTCAAAAGTGACAAAACACTCTCTCATGAACTATAATTGCATTTCTAATGCTCAAATTTGGAACTGCAAGTAAAAAAAAAAAAAAACGGAGTTATTTAATTTATATCTCATAGGTAAAATACGTTGCCTTGAACGTTCAAACGCTACATTTATGATTGCCTTTTTTTTTTTTGAAATAAAACATATCAGCTTATATTAATAATGAATCAAATGACGAATATAAGATGGTACGAAAGAAAATCAAATACAAGAAGAATCAACATGAGAATCCGTGTCCCGAGTGAATTGCTTTTTGTTTACTTAATTTCACCTTAATTTGACATTCAATCCGAACATGAAGGAAAAGTACATGTTTAGGTAATGAATCTTTTATTTTCTTAAAACATGACATATGGTGTCGTAATATACCTAAATTCTACTATATTTTTGTCATAATACGTACAACTACAATTATATATATATATATATATTAAACATTATGTGATGTCATAATATACTATAAACTTTCTAAAGGGAGTAAATTTTTCTTTTTTGGCGATGACGATGAAAATCTGTAATCATTACTTAAGAGTATATATGTACAAAATAAATTTTATTTTTGTGTAATAGTCTGCAAACCACAATAAGTGAATACTTGATAGTTGTAAAATGTGTAAGAATAAATCCCACACAAAGTTTATGATGATGCATCTCATCACTATCAAATAGGCTAGAGCTTATGCGTTTTTAATTTTATTGGTTTAATTGTAGTGAATCTATACACAATTAGTAATACATATTTTTAGTAAAAAAACAAAAACACATACGGTTATTAATGGCACTATATATCGAATTACCAATTATTCATTTGATATTATATTAATGGATTTGAGATCAGGTGACATTTGAACAGATAAACTTCAACTACTAATGAAAATTCAAGCTAGTTAAATACCTACTCCCTTGGAAAAATTTAACAGACTAAAAACTCAAGCAACACAATTCAACTACTTAATAAGATTCAGTCAAATACCCTGACCTGGAAATTAATAATTATACATATACATATATACATATACCCTGGATATTTACCCATATAGTGAAGATGTGATAGATGGCGTGAATTTCTTCAAACTTAATGATATACAATTCTTTAATTACTTTTGAATGAACCTAACCATTCACATATATATGGGTGTGACAATAACTTATTATATTGAATCTTTTTGAATAAATTTAATTTATTTTTTGTTTTTGTTTTGTGATGAGAGAAAATTCAAGGTCACTATTTGAGGGTGTACACCACGTAAATCCTGCCTTGTAACTCTAGTTAGCAAAGTACCACAATGAGATAAATCAGTCTAGGTTGCCTAGCCCATAGTTGATCGACTCAAACCAAGCAGGCCAATAGACCACTCCCACTATGAGCAAATTATACCATGGACCAGAGTCTACTTTGCATTGTAGACTCTAATCTAAAAATAACCTTCAGATTCTGTAACTGTAGTTGGCAGTTTGTATACTGTAGGTACATAATTTTTGTATCGGGATTTACAATGCAATATGAACCCTAGTCCATGATATAACAATTGCCACTATGAGTCAAACGTAAAACCGTACTTGTGATTACCAAAGAAATCGCCTAATCAATTTAACTGGGTTGTCCCTAAATAGATTTCTTTTTATCTAGTAATCAGTCAACCAATTTAATTCGTCAACAACTTAAACTTAAGTACTTAATTATCAAATTTAAGAGGAGAAAATTAATTAAACAACATTTTTATTGGGGACCGAAAACCACCATGCATATATAATCCATTCTCTATTTTCAATTTTTCATTGAATAAGTGTGAACTGGCCGGAGTTGTTTGCCTATTATATATATACCATAGGATGGATCATACTATATATATAAATCTATGTATCCATGTCAACGAGAACTGGGAAATTTGCAGATGGCCAACCCAAACTGTCCGATAACGAACTCAGCTAATAAACTGACATTTTCAAATCTTAATAATACCCCTTAATTATATTAAACCTAGTCCTCCGATCCACGCAACGTCGGAAAAATGTTTGGTCTTCCATTCCAGCTGCACAATATGCTGACCTTATAACCCCTATATATATCCACGCCATTTGGAGTTAACTCTGCACATATATGCATGCAAGCATAGGTAATCATCAATACAAAAGATTATTATTACTATTATTATAATTATTAGTATTATTAGGGTTCAATTTTTGCCGTCTTAACTTCTTCTTCAGTTGTATAGCCTCTATTATTGATCTCTCTATATATATGTGTGTGTTTGTGTGTATGTATAGGTCAGAAAAGTAAGATTGTTGAGTTGAAGTATAGATCAGAAAGCAAAATGAAGGCTCAAGTTTTGTTGTTTGCATGCACGGTGGCTCTTCTGCTCGCTTCTTTCTTGGCCTCTGCTGCAGTTGTAGAACATACGTTTCATGTACGTATAGGCAACGTATAACCTATACTATACACTTAATACTTTCCATATATATATATGTGTGTGAGCGCTCTAAATTCTTTGAGAAAGTGCACATTGATAAATTCTCTCTTGTGACCTTAGCCGACTAAAGAGAAAAAGGGATAATTCAGTTTAAGCTATCTATAACTGCACATCAGCTCAAATTAAATGAAGAAGATGAATATGCCAATATTATTATCTGGGTTCGAGCTTCAATGGAGTCAACTGTTGAGTGTTGACTCTTTGTACTTGGTTGAGAAAGTAGCTATGAACAGATACTATATTATAATAGAGTAGTATTCAATATATATATATATATATATATATATATAATGTATTTATGTTTGTTGCAGGTGAAGAACCTTACCGTGACTAGGCTATGCCGGAGACAGGTGATCACGGCGGTGAACGGCAGCCTGCCCGGCCCGACGCTGCGAGTGAGAGAGGGCGACACTCTTGTCGTCACTGTCTTCAACGAATCGCCATACAATCTCACTATCCATTGGTGAGATTAAATATTTGTTTTGAAAGATTAATTTATAGTTAAAAACTTCAACAACTGTCGTTATCGTGGAATAGAATATGCATGTCATATTGCAATGTGATATTGAAATGTGGATTTTTAATTAATTTGCAGGCATGGGGTGTTTCAGATGTTGAGTGGTTGGTCAGATGGGCCCGAATTTGTTACCCAGTGCCCGATTCGACCCGGTCATAGCTATACCTACAAGTTTAAGATAACTAGACAAGAAGGAACTCTCTGGTGGCATGCCCATGTTTCATGGCTTCGGGCCACTGTTCATGGAGCACTCATTATCCGACCTCGGGAAGGCCACTCATACCCATTTCCCAAACCTTATAGAGAAGTTCCAATCCTTCTAGGTATTTATTAATCAAAGTTTAGATGCAAAATTTGTTTGTCACATAATATCCTTATGTAGAAAGTTGAATATTTGCCCATAAATTTATTAGATAAAAAGTTTGAAAAATATAAGCCTTATTCTGATCCAATAGTCAAATATTACAAATTTGTTCCACATAAAGTGACAAAAACTCTACTCTGTTAAACTTCTGTTGAGTACTACTCATTCTTTTATAATATAGTATCTGTTCATAATTACTTTCTCTTACCCATTGAATATTGTGAATTAATTAATTATTGTAGGAGAATGGTGGAACGCCAACGTCGTTGACGTGGAGAACCAAGCCCTGGCTAACGGCAGCGCTCCTAGAAACTCTGACGCTTACACCATTAATGGCCGCCCCGGAGATCTCTACAATTGCTCTGCAAATCGTAAGATCATATCCACTGCCCTAATAATTTGAATATTCATTATTCAGCTCAATTTTATTAAATTTTGTTTTGTTTTTTTAGATACGTACAAGTTGAAGGTGAAACAGGGGAAAACGTACCTTCTCCGTATTATCAACGCTGCGCTCAATAACCAACTGTTCTTCAAGATCGCCGGCCACACCATGAAAGTGGTGGCGGTGGACGCTTCTTACACTGATCCATACGTCACCGACGTCGTCGTCGTAGCTCCGGGACAGACAACCGACGTTCTCCTCACCGCCGATCAGTCCCCCGGTCGATACTACATGGCGGCCAATGCTTACGCTAGCGCGCCCAATGTGCCGTTCGATAACACCACCACCACCGGAATCGTCGAGTACGACGGCGCTATCTCCTCATCGCCGCCGGCGATGCCGGCACTCCCCGCCTTCAACGACACCCCGACGGCTCACAGATTTTATAGTAACCTGACGGGGCTCGTGAGCGGCCCGTTTTGGTCGTCTCCTCCGCGCCACGTGGACGAGCGGATGTTGATCACAGTCGGGTTAGGGTTAGTGGCTTGTGACCGACCCGGGACTTGCGGCGGGCCGAACGGGCAGCGATTAGCGGCGAGTATGAACAACGCGTCGTTTCAGTTGCCAACGAAGCTCTCGATGTTAGAGGCGTTTTTCTTCGACGTCGACGGGATCTACACCGCCGATTTCCCTAACCGGCCGCCGGTGAGGTTCGATTACACGAACTCCACTCAGAGGGTGAATGCGTCGGCGTTGATCATGACTACGAAGTCGACTAAGGTTAAGAAAGTGAAGTACAATGCGACGGTTGAGATGGTGTTTCAGAACACCGCCTTAGTTGCCATCGAGAATCACCCCATTCACTTGCATGGCTTCAATTTCTACGTTTTGGCTCAAGGATTTGGGAACTATAACCCCTCCGTTGACCGGAAAAAGTTCAATCTCGTCAACCCTCAAGAGCGCAACACCATTGCTGTCCCCGTCGGTGGGTGGGCCGTCGTCAGATTCCGCGCAAATAACCCTGGTAACTTCTCTTTTGTTTTTTACATGATTGATTAATGAATATATCGAGAAGAAAGACCACAGGTTATACGTGTATATTGGGTAGTACTGTGAAAGTGGGCCGAAATTCGACCGCACCGGTCCCGCGGTAAGTGGATTAGGGCTAAAAAGAAATATAGCCTGCGAAGGAGCAGGCCTAACGGGATGCCTAATCCACTAAGGCCCGTGAAGGAGCAGGCCTAACGGGCCTAATCCGCTAAGGCTCGCGATTCGAGTAGGTTATCCTGCACGGGTTATGGGCGGACCCGTTGGCCCATCCTATTATATATATTGTACATGGATGTGTACACATGAATATATACACTAAAAAAAACTCGCGGAGCTCGCGAACCTTCGTGAGACAGGTTAGGATTGTATGAATCTTAGCTTGTAGACTTAACGACCGGACCGTAAAAATCCGCCAAAAATTAAGTCCACGGTAAAGCGCGTAACACTTGAAAATTATTTAACCCTAGGTAACTATATTAAAAACTTGTTGCCAGAAGACAAGAAACATAAACTTATTTATCTTTCGACATAAACAAGCAAAAACAACAATTTTCTATCTATTATCCCAACAAAAAATTTACTACTAACACAAAAACATAACAAATTGATATTTTTAACCTTGTAACTCTTTGTCTCTTTATATTTATTTTTTTTTTTTTGAAACAAGTCTCTTTATATTTATTAGTTACATCAAATTTTAAATAGTTTGGAATGGGTGCAGGTGTATGGTTAATGCATTGTCATTTGGATGTACACTTACCTTGGGGTCTAGCAACGGCCATAGAAGTGGAGAATGGGCCGACGCCATCAACCACCTTGCCTCCTCCACCGCTGGATCTACCCAAGTGCTAGCTTGCTCAACATCTACCTTCCAACACAACAAATTAATACACAATATCAAAATGAATTTTTTTTTTTTTTTGCAAAGCCATTTATTATTTTACAAATTTCCCTATATTGTTTGGCTATTCTTTTAGGCTATGTTCCATGAATGTTGTACTTTAAAATTGTTTTAGTTATACATGTTGCAAGTGTAATGAATAATGATTTGTTTTAGTTCCTCTGTATCTATATATATTTCTTTTAGTTGCAAACCAAACTCAATTTTATTAATAATATAAATGAATTAATAAAAGGTTCATATAAAGATAATAAATAAATAAATAAAAAGAACTAGCACCAACTAAAAAGTTTAAATTATGAAAGTTTAGCTACAAAGAAAATCAAAATAGCTAATAGTTATGCTCCTAAAATAAATAGAGACACTACATATGTAATATTGTATGTCAATCAATACGGTAGATATACATTATTACAATGCAATATCTGTTCGTGTCAATACCACTTCTATTGTGGCTTCAATCTATTATCTTTCATTGAGAGAGCTACTTATGCTACTAGACCACAAAATCATAAATTTATAAGTATTTTAGATAGACTTAAATATGCCAAGAACCTTTTGGTCCAGGGGCTTCAAGTCGCTCCCTTATATAGGAGGCTCAATACGTTGAAAAAGTAGTTATAAACAGATCAAGTGTTCAAAAGAAAAAGATAGACTTAAATATAAAAATATTTAAGCTATATCGGATTTCATTATCCACAACCTGATCCCAAAAAAAAAAAAAAAGAGCAAATAATTAAAATAAATTAATTGGTAATAATGAGAAATGAAAATAATAAATTTTAAAAAAAAAAAAAAAAAAGATTATACCAGGCAGGAAATGAAGCGTGTTTCTTCCATTGCTGTGATCAATAAACAATTGCGTTGCGAAGCAAAAAGACAAAACAGATCAAGAGAGATTCAACTTCTTGGTCTTCAACCATGGAACCACAACAACGAGAAGATTGAAAATCCCCAATTCAGGCGATCCATCAATCCCTAACGCCGTCGCCGCCGCCCCCCGTATCAGATCTCCGCACCTCTTTTCCCGAAGGCCATGCGCCACCGGAAAACGCCGGCGACACCGATACAACAGCCAGTTGCCAATATCGCCGCCGATCCGCCTCGCTACCGTGGGGTCCGAAAGCGGCCATGGGGGCGATTCGCAGCCGAGATAAGGGACCCCGTGAAGAAAGCCCGGGTTTGGCTCGGTACCTTCAACACCGCCGAGGAAGCCGCGCACGCTTACGACACCGCCGCACGCGCCTTCCACGGCCCTAAAGCCAAAACCAATTTCGGCTTCACCGATCGTCGCGATAACGATAACAATAATAACCATAGCCATTCGATTATTCCTCCGGTTGCTCTCCCCGGCGAGACTCATTTCCAACGCTTCCCCTATTCTCGGCCGGCCAGCAGCAGCCTCAGCAGCACGGTGGAATCCTCCAGCGGACCTCGCCCGCCCTCCGATCGTAATAAACAACCGCCGCCGCCGCGTCCTAAGGTTCCGGTTCCTCCGCTACCAGACGATTGCCACAGCGATTGCGATTCGTCTTCATCCGTGGTGGACGATCAGGATCAAACCACGTCGTCATTCTTCCCCAAACAGCCCCTCTCCTTCGATCTCAACCTGCCTCCTCCTCCTTTGGACGAATTCGTCGCCGACGAGTTAAAGGTCACCGCCCTGCACCTTTGATTCTATCGACGGTGAATCCCTAATTTATCTTACATTCTTGATGATGATGATGAAAAATGATATTATTCTCATTTTCCTCTTCCCAAAGTTTCTACTTTCATCTCTTTTTATTTTTCATTTACCACTGGGTTGTTTAGATTTTGATCTAGCTGTAGATTAGTACTGGAGCTTGGACCTATGATTGATACAATCTGTATTGAACAAAGATTGTATCTAAGTATCTGTATTCTACCTGTATCTTCTTTAGCATTTCTATGTACAAACAATCTTATCATCCCTTCACTGCATTATCCATCCCAATAACCACAAATAGATTGCTTTCAAATAGGCATTACACAATCAGTTCTGATGTATCACAGGCTAAGTAGAACCAAAACTAGCCAATACCCATAAAAATGGATTGTCAGAAGTTAGATCTTAAATCTATCTACTCATACTATATTATAGCACATTAAATTTACTTTCCTATGACTACATGCCGGGCAAAAACACTTTGTTACCCTTCCGGATGCTATAATCTTGCACGGGTACCTACAGCTTCATCAACAGAACAACAAACACAATGTTATTGTCAATTTCAGCAGAAAAACATGGAGTTATCGACCTCCTCGTGCAACCTGGGCAGCTCCGGGACTGTAGTGGTGCACTTCTGATCGGAAGAAGATTCGGAGGGATCCTCAAACTTGACAAACTGTCCCACCTGGCGAGCGGCCAAGTGGGCGTAATAGACAGGTGCAACTGCACAAACAAAGCAGTGAGATGAAGAGGACCTTTTTTTTTTCTGATTCTATAGATGAATTGATGTCACAGAGCAAGCATTGCAATAATTTGCCTAAAAGTAGACTAGTAGTTGAGGGCAAGTTAACATACCTATTGAGACGGCTGCAGAGCCCCTTTGACTCCTGAAAATTTGAGGCAGAGAATGATAGTCAATGAGTAGTGTACAGGTTGGGAAAAAAGGTTTGCTAGTTAGAAGGCTTACACGTATGATAGTGAATGGACTAGGTTTTGCAAGTCATCAGGAGAGAAGCCAATTTCATCACACAAGACATGGTAATGGGCAGGTCGAGTAGTACCCTATTTGAAACAAATATAGATTTTCAGCTTCACTAAGGAAATTTGAACATACAATTTGAATGAAAGAGGATATAAATTCCATACAAATACAATTCTAGCATTTTTTTTATGTGTATGCCTATACTAGAACTGATTGCAGTGTCAAAAGAGGAAAATGAATACCAACACCCTCACATGCTGACGATTCAGAAAAATTACTGCAAGTAAGCCAAGCATAGTGGTACCAATCCTATTAACTAGTAAACCCTAGTTATAATTTTGAAAACACTGCTAAAACTTACAATCATCCCTGCATGAGCACACATGTAAAAGTCATAGTTTCTTGGATGCACTACTTTTGTGTCGACAACTGTACCTGAGGAGAGAGCAAACCTCAGCACAGGCAGAATCAATTAGAAAGTAGCATGATAGTAAGACGTACATACCTGCTGGGACATTTTCTGGGGCACCAGCTTGAAATAGCCTTGTGTGGTGTTTCTTCTGGACCACAATAACAGTAAATTTGGGAACTTTAACCTCACCTAGATGCTGGTAGGCCTGTAGGTGAAAAGGTTTGGCATTCCCCATATCAAGATTAGTGCTATGAGATTATACTAGAAAGCACCTGCTTGCAGAGAGGCTAACAAGAGTTTCACTTAGAAAACAGAACAACAGCTTGCACTCCCAGCATTCCAGCAGTAAGATTGGTGCAAAACTATTGGGTCAAAATCCAAGGCTAAGTCTTTGCTTGTTTAGGCGAGGGAAGATAATTCAACCAAACAAAATCTAATTTAAAGTTGTTTATGATGCTAAAACAAAATTCTAACGTTTCCATACTTCACCATGTAATGCCATTGATAACATATGCAGGTGAAACAGTACTTTGGCAGGAGGGAAAAAAAAAATTAAAAAGAGACCAGATTACCTTGATCATCTGATCCAGCTCTATGTTTAGAACTTGATTAAATTGTGATTCACTAACACCATCCCTGAGAGAGATTTTTTGTACCAAGTTAAAGCATATATGGTGTTATCATTGTAACAGTCTGATTGTGAATAAAGCTTAGAACATGGTGCAACAAGTGAACACAACAATTAAATGCAATTGCACTCTCTGTGGATTTTCCTGGAAAACTTTGGGATGGATGAGCACTGATATGACTTTCTTTCATCTTCTTAAGCAACCAAACAGATTATCATAAATATGGAATACCTGAAAACAATGATGTGGGCTGGTTTACGCCCATTGTTTGTTTGATAAAATTCCAAAAGCATCTCTCTGTAGCACAGTGCATATGCATTTATTCATAAGGTTGCTATACAAATCTTGATAAGTAAATTGATTTACGTGACATAGCTCAAAGATGATTTCAAATTTATATAGTACCTCATGATACCATCATCCTCGCCATTTGCTAAAGGCTTGAATAAAGATTCTATCATTTCTACCTTTGAAGATTGAGTTCGAACAGCTGCCCTGTATTTTGATATCAATGGCCAATATTGAGATCCAACCACCTGGCAGACCAGAAATGGACAAGAAATTAGTATGAACTGTATCTAATTGCCAATATACTTGCCTAAAAGAGATATAGAGGAACAACCGCAGCAATGGATGGAGCATCTGATTGTCCAGGAGATCCATGAGACACATCCATGCCCAAAATCATCGTTGGAGTGTCCTGAACTATAGGTATACCGGGCATTTTCTCTATTGCCAACAATGAATTGGTCCCTCCAAGCTTTAAAAAAAATGATGTTATATTACGTAAAGTTACAAAAGGCAAACAAGTTACAGTTTCTGTTTATTGTACGCAAGGGTAGTTAAAATGCTGATCATTGATTAACAAATTACCTTAGTATTGATTTTGAGAAGAACATTTGTAAGGTAATGGTCATTAATCTTTGTTGGGGAAACACATTGCGTGACAATACCAACATCGGTCAAGCTTTTTTTCTTCCAAGGTCCTATACATTATTGAGAGGAAATGTTTGACATTTTGCTCTGCCAAAAAAAAAAAGGAACAAAAAGAAAGATTCTATTACCATATATATCTGAATTTTTGCGCTCTGGCAAGACACAAAGAAGAAGCTGAGGAGGGCCAGGGATCTTGGACATTATCAGTTCAAACATCTTTTCCACCCGAACTATAGGACCAGATCGTCGATACTGGGGATCTTCCTCAACAAGAGTGTGTGGCCGCTCCATATGCTAACATGCAAACCATGTCAAATAAATTAACGGGCATTTTTTAGTGGAAATCCACAATTTTGAAAATAGAAAATCAAGATACATACAATGCCTTTGTTCCTTGCACAGCTAATCAGCTCCCTTGAAAGATGACTTGTATCACAACGTGCAGAGAAGTTGACCACTGCCCAGCGCTCAATCCGTGAAGGTTTCAGAACTTGCTATATATATGTATATATAAAAGAAATCAACATGGAATCTGCAAGGATAGTTTTCTTTGTTCACCCCCTCTTTTTTTTTATCCCTTGGGTGGTGGTGTGGGGGAGGGGGGGGGGTATATTTCTAGATCCCTTTCATATTTTAAATATATTAAAATACCTTATTCTTGAAGTTCCACCTGCCATTATGAGGAATGCAATCTTCACCATTACCAACCTTTAACTACAAATCATAAAAGAATACTATCCAAGTCAATTTACAAGTTAAAAATATACTCCAATAATTATAATCACTGACTGAATCTTAAAGTAAATGTAGAAACTACTTTTGGTGTATCAAGGACCCGGCCCTCAACTTGCATAAGCTGCTTTTCAGTTGAAATTCCACAAGCAGCAAGAAGTGGATTATCATCATAGCAATAGTTTTTCACCGCCTGCAGGTTTAAGCAAGGCATAAGCCAAAGGGAAAAACAATGAGAAATAAGTGATGCAGCTACTTACATCAGTTACAACTTGAATTCTTGCGATAGGCTTCTGCCTTGATTTTTCAACTAAAGACGCTCTTTGCATTGAAGATAGCGCCTTTGTGTATCTTTGAAGAGACACCAAGGAGCATAGCTATAATTCAGGAAAGAAAGAACTTTCAGACCATTTAAGGCAGAACGCATACTGAAAGCATTGAAGTCATCAGAAGTATAAAGAAAATGAATTCTGCACACCTCCAATGGCAGGTAGTTTGGCTTTTTTGGCTTTCCAACATCAAGACATGGCATAAATGCAGAATATGTGAGTTCTATATTACGGTGCTTAGTGAAGTAGTCAGAAACAGTAATCTCCATCACCTCCCCACAATCATGTGAACCACCACCACTTTTCACTTTCATTGAAAAACTTTAAAAGATATTACATCAAAACCATAATCTGTCCATCTGTAGATAGCATAAAGTAAATATGGTGCAAGACAACATGAACTTACAATTGCTTATTGCAAGGCAGCTCACTTAAGCCTATGATTTTAAATTCCCTGTTGCTATGCGTAGCTTTAACCCTCATATTTTTTAACATTTTTTTTGCCTGTAAAAGTTGCAGTGTAAGTAAATTTAGAATATACGAGGAAAAAATACTAAAGTCTACTATCGCTTACTCTTTCCCAGTCAATGTCAATATACCGACGTTCCTTTACACTCTGGTTTGCAAGCAAAAAATCAACTACAGGTCCAGGTGTCAGTATCAGAGTGGTAGAGACATCTGCAACAATGAATTGAGTAGCATTTAATTTGCTTATTTTGAAGAATGATATGCATCAGTTAAAGTTTGTTCAGGGGATACCCATATTGAGGGACAAGCCACCATGAGTTGGGTGAAAGCTAGAATGGAATCCCCAACAACCACTTACACCCCCTCCAATTTCAGTGAAATTTCTTGAGTCATCATGAAAGAAGGATTGCCCAACCAAAAGGCACCCTCTGTGGAAAGCATTTATAGCTATATAAGTTTTAGCTGAAACAAATGCTGCACATGATATGAAGAAATATATTGCTACCTATTTGCTGCTTGTTGTCGCAGTATAATGTCAAGGACCCTGAGTGCATCTTGAAAGTGTTCTGAATCAGCTCCTTGAAGGGCAAGACATACAGACCTCAAAGGTATCTTAGCAGCATAACTTATCTCCACTATGAAAATTTTTGATTGTAAAGAGCACTTGAACCTTTTAACCGACTCATCAGGGCATCCACTGGTCCACATATAAGGCCATAATAAGTGAATAAGGTAAATATAAAGAGGTGCAGCAATACTAGTAAAGGAGACGGTGAAAGAATTTTACTGTTTAGCAATAGACTCTTCAAGAACTACAGTATACTTCATGTTGTTCTGTGGTAGGGGGCCCACTGCATACAAACATTTTTCTCCATCAAATGCAAACCTCTTCCCAGAAAATTCAGAAGAATATGTCTGATAAAGTTTATCCATGATTTTTCTTCCAATTCCTCTGCCGTTAACAGCACTCTTGTCATCAAAACTAATTTTTACCTGTTAAAACAGTTTATGGTAAGTTTCAACAATTAGCATGACACCTCAAATTAGGGAAAAATATGGTGTAAATTATATTCATACACTATACTGGTAAAATATTTCATCAGGGCACTTCAGAGAAACTTTAAAATGGTTTGTAAGCAAATTGATGCATCGCCCAGAAGTCCCAAACCCAGGCCTTGTCATAATAGAACGTTTAGGTTGGTCAACTTGTTCTGGCCCTGTATCTGAATGTACAATTGGTGGTGAGGCCAGCAAAGGCACAGAACCACTTTCATCACTGTGATCAGTTGTTCCCATCTTTTGATCAGAAATGCTACCTGAATAATTTAGCAGATCAAGTTGATAAGCATCTTACTTGAATGAATCACAGGCATAATAGCACACAGACAAAACACAATAATCAACTTCAGTGGAACATATTAGATTCCCTGAAGGCCATAGTGCAAATAGCATAATTTTGTTTTGATTTCATGGAACGAATCTTTTTGTCAGGATGATGATTGGAAGTAATTTCAAAGTTCAAACCGAAAGAACATAAATAAAAATTGGAAAAACTCCCCATATCCCAACAATGCAAAAGCAATATCTTACTAACTGAAAGGTATCTTTCAACTACAACAGTGACTAAGACTATAAGGAAAGAAGGGGGGAAAAAGAGTTACAGAATAGGAAGCATCTATTCCCAAAAATTGAATCACTAGCTTTGCTTGAAAAATATACAAGCCTTTACTTTGACAGCATATAGATACAAGAATTATTCCTTGACTGATAAAGGCATGCAACTTCGAATACCAAGGCCCGCAATGGATATGGCAGAAATTCAAATACATGAATAAACTTCCACCAAGTGAGCATAATAATCACAAATTTTAATCCAAATAAAACAGATAACATCAATTTCTCCAAACGAACAAGCATTAATGAGCACTCCATACAATCCCGCAAGGTAATTAAAATAAACACAAAAACAACCATCATATATACCCATTTCAAACGCAGGAACGAAACAGAAGCAACCTCAGAGCAATTAAAACATCAATGCATAACACAAACAGCAATGCACATACATGCATATAAAATTTCACAAACGCAAAACTGCAGACGACCTTTAATAGCATAAGATTAATGCATCTCCTCTCTAACCTTATTTGCGATGATTGGTGCAGGCCGATTGTTTCGCTTTGTTAGGGTTTTGGAGGACGGAGAAAGCGCGGATAAGACAAAAAAGACACGAATAAATGCAGACGCTCTCTCCGCAGCGCACGTCTCTACCTCGGCTAGGGAATGCTCTAAGTCTGCGATGGAGCGGACAGTGTTCCGTGGACGTGGACTGGAGGGAAGAGGGGACTTGAGACTTGAGAGGGTGTCTATAGACTATAGTAATGATCCCAAGTATGTACACTAGTTTCGATTTTCGAATAAATGGGTCATTTCTTTCTTTTTCTTTTTTGGAAAATGTATAATATTAAGTTAATTCTATTTCTGGTTATAAATTTATATGTCACAGTATATTGTTCGTCATTCTTTATTAGAACATCCTTATTTAGTTATAATATTATTGTTTAAAGTTATTACATTCATCAAATCATCAATACATTAAATACGAGTTGAGATGGGTATAAGTAAACAGGTATGATAGCCTACATCCCAAAAAAAGTAATTCTTCAATTTCTTTTGAGGGTGTTTGGCTCAGCCATTGAAATTATAAATAAAATAAAATACTTAGCAATTTGAATGAGTTATAAGAGCATCCACCATATAAGGGTTTTCTTAATAGTGATCAGTTTTTAGGAGATTTTGCATGTGTGATTAGGAAATACAAAATTAAGGTGGAGGAAAAAAAACCTAAAACGGGAAGAAACAAAATAAAATAAAATAAAACACGTGTGGGACTGCCTCATCGTGAGTCAAGTCAGTCAATGTGAAAATATAATGCTTATATGCACAAATGTCATACTTATATGTTAAAATGTAATACTAATAAAGGAATAAACTTTTTGTTACTTTTAATGGTAAATGTAATACTTTTAAGAGAAAATGTGATGCTTTTACATTTCGAATAACAATCAAACTTTTTGTTACTTATAATAGTAAATGTAATACTTTTAAGGGAAAATGTAATACTTTTACATTTTCCTTAAAAATATATTATATTTTTCCTTATAAGTAAGATGAACATTACTTATTATGGAAAATGAAATACTTTTTGATGAAAAATATAATATTTTTACATCAAAATGCAAAATTATTACTATACATTTTTCTTCAAAAGTATTACATTTTTCCTTATAAATGACAAAAAAATAAAAAAATTCTTGATTAGTACTACATATTACATTTGAGCATATAAGTATGGCATTTGCATGTTAAAAATCCAACATTTTGTTTTTACTACTCCAAAAACTCACATAATATCACTAATGGAGAATGCTTAAGTCTTTTCGCAATTTTTGAGGACTAAATTAGCACATGGAGGAGAGAGAAGGTAAGTGATAGAAAACAAAGTTGCAACTATTATTTATGGTTTTTGGAACATTGATTTACTAGAACATTAGAAGCTGTGCGCGTTTCGCGCACATCAAAGCCTTGCACGCGCCCGCTAGTGCGTAAACCTATGTTTTTTTTGTCATATCAGTTTTGTTTTTATTTTTTCCCCTTTTTCTTATTTTCGTTACATCTTCTCTTTCATAACCAGACTTACAAAAACTCATCAAAAACCACAAAAAGACTTCACTACTAGCATCAATAATAGTATTTTTTGTTTAATTTTTTTTTTTTGATTTTGAGGAGTTTTTATAAGTGTGATTATGAAAGAAAATAACAAAAAAAGAAAATAAATAAAAACAAAACAAATTTTAAAAAAGTAAATGTCAGATATCTTTAACGCGCTCGCTGGGCGCACGGTGAGCGCACGTAGCAAATGAGTGACTGGAAAACAAAAGCAATGAGTCCCACATTATGAAAAAACCTCATTCCTTGGCTCATTGCAGACTAACTCCAAATTTCTCTCTCTTGCATTATCTATGCTACATGTCATAATTTACGGTACCAAAAATTCCATAAAAACCACTTATATTAGTGCTCTAAGGATGCTTTAAGTATAATATGTATTTGCCAAACACTTTGTGCTCAAATGACATGTAGTGACCTCCCTCAAATGAAAGGTCATGAGTTCGAGCCTCCAGTGGAGGAGATGGGTCAGTTGTATTCAAAAAAAGTATAATATGTATTTTTGTTTGCAACTTTTTTTTTTTTTTTTTTAAAAGTCAAGAAAGAGAAAGAATGAAGAGATAATAGGAAAAAGAAAAGAAAACGATTGACAAAGAAAAAATATATTATTATTATACAGAATCGTTTTAATATTTATATCACTTCTTTAATTTATTCTCAATAATTATATTCATTTTAATCAAACAATGCAAAGTACTTTATTTCATTTTTTTTTTTTTTCACAAAATTACAATCAATTTCACTTGTAATTTCGTCATCTGAACCAAACACATTATTCCTAACCAGCTGCACGGAAATGCAAATATGACGCGTGAAAAGACAAAAGGAAAACGGAATAAGAAATTCAAAATTACAGTCGGGCCACCGGAGAGGCGACGTGGTCATTTACCCTCCTCACATCCACTAAATCTTAGGCTGGTGGGCCTCAGCCGCTGGTCGGCTTTCTCATCCACACAACGCCCCTTTCTTCCCCCAATAAACGGATTCTGATTCTCATCACCGTAGTCTCTCAATTCCGACACCGTAACACACAGATTTCTCTCTCTACTCTGTAAATATGGGGGAGCGAGAGGCTGAGTGCGAGGGGGAGAGTTCCATGGTCGGCGCAGTGGTTCCGGCGGTGAAGCCCAGGAACGCCGACGAACCGAGTATCAGTCACCGGGACGAGGCGACGCCGTCGGGAATGGAGCCGGAGCTTGACAGGGAGTTGCTGTGTCCGATATGTATGCAGATCATCAAGGATGCATTCCTGACTTCCTGCGGCCATAGCTTCTGCTATATGTGCATCGTCACTCATCTCCACAACAAGAGCGACTGCCCTTGCTGCTCCCATTATCTCACCACCGCCCAACTCTACCCTAATTTCCTCCTCGACAAGGTTCGCTCCTTCCTCCCTCTCACACACACGCAATTGATTTTAGAAGATTTTTAAGTATTACGGAGTATTATTTTTGATAAGAATATGCTGAATATAAATCTATAATTATTACATCCATGGCTACTAGCATTCAAGCTCGTTGTACTTTGCAGTTAAAAATCTAAGTCCGTTATATTATTTTTACATGTTGTTATGCTCCAGAACTTATGCTTGTTCTCATGGCTAGAGAAATGTTTTTCCAGTTTTTTCTGTTTATATTTAAGTTGTATCCTTAATTTTCGGGTATTGTTTTCATATATATTTTTTATTAGATTGATTCATTGCTTTGTACATAGAGGGGAAAATGATGTGCTGCATGAATCGTGATGACATGTTATGCCACCAGATTTCATGATTGAATGCTAAATTTAAACTGAAAATCAATTTCACTAATTGAGTGCCTTGAATGTCATTGGGTGTCCCATTCACCACTTCGCTAATTATTGATTCAGCCCTTGACTTGGTTCCAATTTAATTTTAGTGTTTTCGATTTTTATTTTGCCCTAGCAAATGGATTCTGAATGCATTAATTTAGAGTTTTATTTACATGGTTTGCATCTTGAAATAGTTTACTTCACAATGCAGCTTTTTGTTAAAGGTTTCTATGTACCACATTTGTAGCTATTGAAGAAGACATCTGCTCATCAGATTTCAAAAACTGCATCTCCTGTAGAGCAATTTCGTCATTCCATAGAACAGGTGAGTTTTTATCTCAAATTGATGGTTATCTTTTCTAAATCTTTTAATTGTTTTAGGTTATTATTTTCCACATTCAACAAAATATCTTATCCATTTGAGCATAAGGGTTTCTTTGGTATTAAGTTGAAAAAGGTGAATTTATTTCATTATTATTTCATACAGTGCACCTGAGCATAGAAACATGCAATATATGACTATGTAATGAAGCCAGTTTCTTACTTCTTAGTGTTTTTGAGGCATTTTCTATGCCATAGAATATGCAACCTCTCTACTATAAATATCTTTTGTCAATGTTGGTTTTACACTGAAACCTGAATTTAACACTTCTATCCTTAGACAGGGTTGTGAAGTGTCGATTAAGGAGCTGGATGTTCTATTGACAATTTTGGCAGAAAAAAAGAGAAAGCTGGAACAGGAAGAAGCAGAACGAAACATGCAAATTCTACTCGAGTTCTTACACATGTTAAAGAAGAAAAAAGTTGATGAGCTGAATGAGGTTTGTGATTGTTCTCCTAACCATCATCTGTTCTTCCAAAAAACTGAAAATTAGTTAAGCAGGAAAGCAAGAAAGGGTGAAACAAAAAATGAGGCAAATTTCACTTATAGTCAAATGCTTGAATAGGGATTATAGTCAAATAATGATTATTTTTGTGGGCATCTTTCAATTTTTTGTTTTCTTCTTGGTTGCTTATATTACCAAATTTTTTATCATCTCCTAAATCTGTGAGGACCTTTTAACTGTCGAGCTTTCTGACTTGCTTTATGTAATATGAAAATCATTACTGGATTGTTTTCCCCTCTGCTTCTTCTAGATACAAAATGATCTCCAGTACATTAAAGAGGATGTAAATGCTGTGGAGAGACATAGAATAGAGCTGTACCGGACAAGGGACAGGTACTCTATGAAACTACGAATGCTTGCAGATGATCCTTTGGGGTCAAAATCTCGGTCTTCATCAGTTGATAGGAATGCAATTGGTCTTTTCCCCTCCTCCCGTTCTGCACATGGAGGATTAGCATCTGGGAACTTGATGTACAAAAAAATGGATGGTTCCCAAAGGAAGGATGTTTCTGTCACTGAATTGAATTCACAACACATGAGCCAATCTGGTCTAGCTGTTGTGAGGAAAAAACGTGTACATGCACAGGTATTTGTAGTTGTGAATGGCCTCCTAAATTGACACCTTTTCTATCACTAAGCTTTCTGGTTTAGTTTCTGTATGTATACTTTGTTCAATGATTAATTGTAAGTTTGTAATGTATGTGGTGTGAACATGATTTATCCACACGCTGCTCGGCATTAATGCAACCTTGCATATTTCATTATTTTCCAAAAAATGGTGTTACACGTCATTCAATTTACCATTTATGTCACCTTTCTGCCAGCTGTCTGACTATGGGCACTAAATTCAAGATATTTATTGGTTATGTGTGTGTGTGTTTGTGTGTGAGAGAGGGAGTTATAGTTGTTTTGCAAGGGATTGAATTTTTAAACTACTTTTGATGCTTATGGACAAATTGTATTCTACATTGCCATGAACATTCATTTTCTCATTTCTTGATGAATAATTTTCATCTGTCTGTAGTTCAATGATCTGCAAGAATGTTACTTGCAAAAGAGACGCCAGTTGGCAAACCAGTTACAAAATAAGGAAGAGAGGGACCAAAATGTTACGCGAAGAGAAGGTTATACTGCAGGTCTGTCAGAATTCCAGTCTGTACTGAGTACATTCACACGCTATAGGTAAATTTACCAGTTCCCACTTGAAAAGATCGTTATGTACTCACAAATCACAACCATTTCTTCAAAGGATCCTTGATATTAGATTCTCTAACTTCTATTCTTTTCACACAATCACATCATTGTGGTTTGCTACAGTCGACTAAGAGTTATTGCTGAGCTAAGGCATGGAGATATTTTTCACTCAGCTAATATTGTTTCTAGGTAAGTTGATTCTTATCAATAAAAAGTGCGTTGGCTTGAAATATTTTTACTTATTTCCTATAATATGACACTGATATGAAATGGATCATTCAAGAAAAGGATTCTTCAGCATTTTATTTTATATTATATTATATTTTATTTTTTATATAGCAGTTGGATAGAGGGTGCATATACAGAGAGAGAGAGAGAGGAGTTCAGACTTTTGAAAGAACATATTTGTTGTAAACCTTTATTCTGAGAAATAAATGGCTTAGTAAATGGAAATGGTTTTTCTTTAAGATTGTCCAGCACTGAAATTTATGGATATATGTACACAACACACTGGGAATGGTCATGAATCATGATAGAAATGATGACGTTTGTCCCATCTCAAATATGCTTAAGGTCATAAATCTGCCCTTGCTTAATTGCAGCATAGAATTTGATCGTGATGATGAATTGTTTGCTACTGCTGGAGTTTCACGACGCATCAAAGTATTTGATTTCTCTTCGGTAAGCTGTGAATTTGGTGCTTTGTTCCTTGCATATGTTAGATGGTCTTTTTTGTTCTTGAATCTTCTGGAGAGTAGTTTAGGAGAAACCTATGCAGCTTCATAGTTTATATAGAATCCACAAACCTAACGAAATTGGAATCTTTCATACAAGCTCTGTTGTGAACTCACTATGCTCTAGTTCTAGTTATTAGAATCATACTGCGCAATTAAAATAGAAGCATTCCTTGTTATTTTAGAATGAGTTGAACAGACTAGGAGCGTCTGTAAGTAGTGCTCAAGCATTGGAATCAAGCAATGTAAATCATGCTATGCCGCTATGGAATTTCCACTATTTGTCCTAGAAAGATTGGTGCAATGGGATGACTGTTTGTGGCCTGCTATGCACTCGTGTGGGATGCTGCCTTGATAAGTTTTTGCTTTGCTGTCAACAGAAAAGCTAGATAGCTCTTATATATGTGCCATACTGCAATATATATTTATGCTAAGGTCAAATTTGGCCTCTTTGTGGTGGCTAGCTGTAGTTGCATCTTTAATAAACCCTTGAATAAGTTGGGGTGTTGGATTGTAGTACTTCCTACTAGTCCAGTGACGTGGTCTTTGTATGTGTGTGTTTTGTTTTGAATTTCAGGTTGTGAATGAACCTGCAGATGTGCACTGTCCTGTTGTAGAGATGTCAACTCGATCCAAGCTTAGCTGCTTGAGCTGGAATAAGTACACTAAAAACCACATTGCTAGTAGTGATTACGATGGAATAGTGACTGTCTGGGATGTGACTACGAGACAGGTATATGTATTAATGTTTCAACTGATATTTTCTGCTTATGTTTCAACTAATATATTTTGTGTTTTTATAGGAAGAAAACTGTTGAAGTTATGCATTTTTTCTGAACTTTTGTTCTTACCTATTATTCATTTGGACTTTTTGGCATTCAGAGTGTTATGGAATATGAAGAACATGAAAAACGGGCATGGAGTGTCGATTTTTCTCGAACAGATCCCTCAATGCTTGTATCCGGTAGTGATGATTGTAAGGTATTGAACACATGCCTCTTACCCTCTGCAGTGTAGTACTGCTTTTCCTAACCTCTAGCTATAATTTATAAATGGTTTCTTGATGTCAGTAACATCTTTCTCATGCTGTTTTGAATTCTTTTAGAGAAATGATAGCTGCACTACTTTTACCATCTTCTAAGGCTGTGCACATTATTCTATGCTATTTCAGGTTAAAGTCTGGTGCACAAAGCAAGAAAAAAGTGCCTTCAATATTGACATGAAGGCAAATATATGTTGTGTGAAATATAATCCCGGATCTAGTTTTCATGTTGCGGTAGGTTATTTTAAGGTCTCTGTGTGTATTGTGTTTTGGGGGCCGGGACTGATGAGTTCAGGCTTGATGTCTAATATCTGGTGGAATGGTCTACATCCATACTATCAGTTTTGTAATTTATTTCCTGCTTTTATGATTGGTTTCATATATATCCTGTGTCATTTGCAGGTTGGCTCAGCAGATCATCACATCCATTATTATGACCTGAGAAACACCAGCCAACCAGTCCATACTTTCAGTGGCCACAAAAAAGCCGTTTCATATGTAAAATTTTTGTCTAGCCACGAGCTTGCATCAGCATCAACTGACAGCACTCTGCGACTATGGGATGTAAAAGATAATTCACCTGTAAGTACATTTTCTAAGATGATAGAATCTTTCACACGTAGCAGTGCTGCCACCGATCTCGGCTGATGTTTCTGCTGTTTTTATCATCACTGGTGTTACATTTTCTCAAAGTGTCTGTAACTGATCTTGCAGGTTCGTGTATTTAGAGGGCATACAAATGAGAAAAATTTTGTCGGTCTCTCCGTGAACAACGAATTCATTTCTTGCGGCAGTGAAACCAATGAGGTTTTCGTCTACCACAAGGTCAGCATCATCTCTTCAAACAACTCCATCTTTACTAGGGGAGCATATAAAAATCAACTCATTTTGTTTTCTTTTTAATGAAAATTTAACAAGTTTACGATAACCTGCGACTTCCAGGCGATCTCGAAACCCGTGACTTGGCATAGGTTTGGTTCCCCAGACGTAGACGACGCTGATGAAGACGTAACGTCTTTCTTCATCAGTGCAGTATGCTGGAAGAGTGATAGCCCTACAATGCTAGCTGCTAACAGCCAGGGAACCATCAAGGTGCTGGTGCTTGCTGCCTGAGTTGTGAGTTGTAATATATAGTGGTTATAGAGCTTGATTAAAGTTAAATTACATCCAAGTATTGTTCCCAATGAAGAAATTCATCATTGTTTTGTAGATATGGACGAGCCAATATCTAAAATCTAAAATAGAAACTTGTTTAGAATGAAAATTCATAATCACCTATTTTTAAGTATAATCTAATTATAGTACTGTAATTAATTACGGAGTGTACTCGTTTGATCTCATTCACACGAATGACTTGTCAGATCTTTTCAAAATTATACGTGTTGGAAATTAGCACTTCTTTCGCCCCATTTGATGTGTCGGGTTCAGTTAACAGGATTTGACTAAATTTATTTATAATTTAATTTTTTATAATATTAATTTTAAAATTAGTATTTAAAAATTATATATTTAAAAATTATATTAAAAGTACTATTAACCACACAAAATTAAATTTAAAAATTATAAGAAAATGTTATTAGAAATAAGCAGAGAATAAAAAATTGGTTTGATAAATGAATAGTAAGTATCTATATGACTAGTTGAGTTGTTTATTCAAGTGGTATACATGTATACAAAGTCTAAATTGAGTATATATTTATATATTGTATATTTAATTATTTAGCATATTGATAAAATAAGGTAATGTTATTTGTATTAAAAATGTTTATTCTATGATCTTTATTCATATATTTTTTTTCACGTGTAAAAGTATTCATAGACATACTCGTAATGAGTACTCAATATGTAGTGGAAGAGGGTAAGATGTACTAACAGTTCCTTTCAAAGTAGGTGGATAATAAATAAATACTTATCAGATATTTATGATACATTTATTCAGAATTAAATAAAAAAAATTGAAAGAACACCCAAAAAAGAAGGAAAATTAAGAAACAGAGTTATTATGATTATTTAGGGAGAAAAAAGAAGTGATAATAATTGATTATGTGTTAATAGTTCAAATAATAATACTAAAAAGTAGTAAGAACGTGCTATCATTCCAGTAATGATGGTGAGGGAACAATTATAATAATAACTCATCATCTAATAAAAAATAAAAATATATATAATTTTTTTTTATAAGTTTTACTTTACTAGCCGTTGCATGGTGCAATTTAACTGTACAAATATTTGAATTCCGTTATGTACCCTATCATTTTATATATAAATATATTTTAAAATCAAAACGTTTTTAAATTAAAACTAATAAATTAGATTTAAAATAATCTATATATTTAATATACGAATCTAATTAAATTTTTACACTGACACCCTACTTTACATTTGGTTCAGATTATAAAATTATATATAATTTTTAGTTCATTATTTTGATGTTCATAAAAATTCAATTCCGTTACATTTGAATTATGCGAAAATTTCAAAAACGTCATATTATCTCAACAACCAAACCTACCCTTTAATTGTCGGAGTAAAATTTTTGAAATGGTAGGGTTTATAGTTCTATAGACTATACAGTATAGAGCACTTGTAATAATTAAATAATTTAAATTTAAATGAGAGCAGATATATTCATACTTGACCCCGTAGAAAAAATCCTCTAGAGTCTCGGGATTCTCCTTTCTTCTCTGTTTTTCATTTTGTCTTGGAATGATGATGAACACATCAATCGAATCTCGATCAATGGCCGCACCTTGCTCTCAGTTCGTCTGAAACCTGACGAGGCTTCGTCACTCGTACTTGTGTACATATAATTGTATGTATCTACCTATTTTGGTAAGTTCTTTTTGTTTTTGTTTGTTTTTTGTTTTGTTTTGTTTTTGTTTTTATTTTTTGGTGTGTGAATTCATCTGCTTCTGAGCTTCTCTAATCCTCATTTGTAAACTGAAAATTGATAGCTGAAAGTTTGAAAGGATGTCTCCTCCGCTGTTGATTGATTGGTGTTGAAAAGTATTCACTGTTGTTGTTGTTATTAACTGAGAAGAATTGTTCAAAAAAAAAAAAAAAACTGAGAAGAAAGGGAAGAAAGAAATGTATGGCTCAAAAGCGCAGGCACAGAGCCTGAAAGAGTTGGCGTTGGAGTACGGATCGCATATCACGACACTCCGGCCGAGCATCCACGCGAGGAGGGCGAACCTGACGGTGAAATTCCAGGATCTGTATGGGTTCACGGTGGAGGGGAATGTGGATGATGTGAATGTGCTGAATGAGGTTAGGGAGAAGGTGAGGCAGCAGGGGCGAGTATGGTGGTCCCTGGAGGCCAACAAGGGCGCAAATTGGTATCTCAACACTCATGTTTCTTCCAGCCTCAAGTCTTCCCTCAAGTTCTCTGCCCTTGTCAATGCCATCACCCTCAAGCGCCTCATCCGGAAAGGCATCCCTCCGGTCCTCAGACCTAAAGTGTGGTTTTCCCTCTCCGGCGCTGCCAAGAAGAAATCCACCGTCCCGGAAAGCTATTATGATGATCTCACCAAGGCCGTCCAGGACAAGGTCACTCCTGCCACCAAGCAGATTGACCATGTCAGTGCCTCCTCTTTGCCTCTCTACTATTTAAATGCTTCTTTTTGGATTATGCTTTGTTGATTGGTTCAATGGTGGTAGTTGAGTCCTGAATCAAAGTTCCAGTCTTGTTACTTTGTCAGACGAAAGAAAACAAGTAACTGTTAGATATAAATGTATACTAACATAAACTTAATGAAACTTAAATCACGAGGAGGCTAAGTCTAACCTTGTAGACTCGTAGTAGTGCAAGCTTGAGCGATCGAGACTTGTAGAGAAACGTTAGTCGTTTTGCCTACCATTTCTCTCCTGATTACTAAATGGTGTAGTGTATTATGTCTATAGGAGTTGTGGGAGGACCGTTTTGCTTAGTAGCCTATGTGCCATCATTATAAGCAGATAATCAGTTAAAACCAAACTGAATATCTGAGCCATCTTATCTAACTAAACCAATTATTGACTCAGTCATATACTTGCACAGCAATCACTTAAATAATATATGGTATATTTTATTATATGGAAGATTATTACAGTAACCTGCTTGATTGGAACTTGGAAGTTGAGTGGTGCATAGTGAGCAGTCATAAACTTTCCTCACTGAACTAGCTGAATGTATGCATACACAAAAATATTATGTAGTATCAATCTAGAAGGCATGTACTGACTAATGTTGCACATGGAAGAAGTCTAAGATGTGTTAGATGATGAGGCTAGTTTGATAAATTCTTCATAGCTTATTAATTTCATCAATTCTTTGAAAACCACTACAAAACCTGAATTTCACTGACCTTTGGACTTAAGCTTCTGAAATTTGTCAGTATGTGGAAACACATTTGACACTTGACAGTCTGCTTATTATGATAAGTCATTTAAGTAGTTAGATATATCTCAAATGGACCTACTTTATCCAACAAAATCCTGGAATACAATTATCATTTTTTTTTCCTTATGTGACTGTTCTTAACAAAGTAAACACAACTAGTTATCGTCTTATCAAGATAATTGGGAAGGATGGATCTTTAATATTGAAACTTAAAATTGATTTACTACCAACCATAAAATTGTTAGGTGGTAAGTGCCAACTGTTGGATAACTAGGTTGACTTGGTTTCCCATCCTCAAGGTCAAAGGTTAAGTATAAATACCAAGCCCATGTGTACTGCTGAAAAAACATTGTTTTATAAGCCTTTGGAGTGCATAGTTTGAACATTATTCTAATGTTTATCCTTTTTGCAGGACCTGCCGCGTACTTTCCCTGGTCACCCATGGTTGGACACTCCAGAGGGTCATGCTGCTCTTAGGCGTGTTCTTGTTGTGTATTCTTTCCGTGATTCTGATGTTGGCTACTGTCAGGTGGATTCAATATCTCCCCGGGAAAAAAAAGGACAAATTATGGGATTTTGTCTTATGTTTGCTTTTTGAGAAAAGTAAAATTTAAAGCTTTTGGACCATTGTGATAAAGGGGCCATATAATTACACAAGAACCTTTTTTTCAGTATAATCTTTTGGCTAGATCTTACCCTAGAGTTTGATTTATACATAACTATATTATACATCTGTTTTGTGAAGTCTATCAAAAGTTTGTAATTATGATTTTAATTTCTTCAATCTATGCAAGGGTTTAAGTTCAATATAAGGGAGAGGGATGTTGAATTAGTTAGTGTTGTTCGCTAGTTTGTTTGTGTGTTTCTTTTTTTCCCCAGTTATATAGAGTTTGTTTAGTGCTTTCTCCTTGTTTATTGGAAGTGCTTTTATATGTGAATAAATGGGTGTAAAGAAGCTTTTACTTGAGAAAGTGGAAAATGTGTTTTCTAACTTCGTTAAACTCTGACCTGGTCAGTGAATTCTCGTGCAGGGCTTAAATTTTGTTGCAGCTTTACTGTTGCTTGTGATGAAAACTGAAGAAGATGCTTTCTGGATGCTTGCTGTCCTTTTAGAGAATGTGCTGGTTAACGATTGTTATACATATAACTTATCTGGATGCCATGTCGAACAAAGAGTGTTTAAGGATTTGTTAAGAAAAAAGTGCCCAAGGTATCTGCTTTTTTCTGAATTTTGAAAACATAGCTTCTATGTATTTGCTAACTTTTCAGTTTCGTCTCTTGCTGGTTCTTAAAGTTGACAATGAAATTAATGCAGGATAGCCTCACATTTGGATGCTTTGGAGTTTGATGTTTCTCTCGTATGCACCGAATGGTTTCTATGTCTCTTCTCCAAGAGTCTGCCTTCTGAGGTTAATAATTACATATTGCCTTTCCTGCGCCCGTAAACATCTGCTTGTACTTATAAAGGTATACCTGCTTCGTTAGATGTGACCTACTTAACAATTACGAACATTTAATGTGATTTCAGACAACCTTGCGTGTCTGGGATGTTCTATTCTATGAAGGAGCAAAGGTCCTGTTTCATGTGGCATTGGCAATTTTTAAGGTAAATTCGTTTGTATCTTTTGTCTTCAATCATGTTCAGAGATGACCTATACTTAGATTTATCAAGCTTTCTTTGGCTCTCAAAAAACCAGAAGGTATTTGTGTTAATGAAGTTCTAAATGCCAATATAACTGTAGATGTGCGAGGAAGAGGTGCTATTGGCACATCAAGTTGGAGATGTAATAAATATCATACAGAGAACGACACACCACCTTTTTGATCCTGATGATTTATTGACGGTAAAACTTTCTTGCTCACCTCACCTCCCCATTCTCTGTAACCTGTGATGTACTACTTAGCATTGCTTGCCAGAATGCTCAGTTATTTTCCCATGAAATCTCGAACAAGGTCCTATTGGTTGTTGATTTTGGTGCACAAAAGTTGATTCTTTTGGTGAATGCTGAGCGATTTCTGACTGTTGGTTATGATTCAACGGCTCTTCTAAGCGAAGCATTTCTCCCTGAACATTGCAGGTTGCTTTTGACAAGATCGGTTTTATGATGACCACAAGTATATCAAAACAGAGGAAAAAGCAGGAACCAGCAGTCTTGGCAGAGCTCGACGAGAGATCAAGGCGGCTGCACTCCCTAAACGGGGAAGACAAATAGCGGTTTCTTAGGCAACCTCGTAAGTGTACTATATAAAGACTTTTCGGGCACGCTGCCCGATCAGGAGACAAAAGTCACAAAACATTGTGCTTGTATAGTACTGCCTTATTTAGCAGTTAAGGAGTGGAATCAGATTGGTGATGAGTTGTTTGTGAAAGTGTAGAGTTTGCAACTGTGTGTACTTAAATTATCATCAGTGGTGTTGTAAATCAGTAAATGAAAGCTTTCCTCTTTCTTGCCTTCTTGGCTATGGAAACTTTGATTTCTCATAGGATTTCTGCTTAACATTTGAAACCTGCCAGGAACCTTAATTACAGTGTTGCAAGTTTGCCCAGTTGGTTCATGAGTGGCAGATTATGGGCAATGACGCATGATCAAATTTTGACAGTCACGATGTGGAATTTTGTGAATATTTTCAGTTATTAACCTGACGGTGGATAGTCTTTCCATGATAGAATCTGCTAAATATCAACAGTTATAATTCTCTAGAGGGTTTTAGTAGATAAATTACACAAATAATCTTGTAAATTTAGAATTTAAATGAACAAATTGATTTTATTGTGATATTATACCTGCGTGGGAAATACGATCTTGAAACACACCATTCTATGATAATTTATTAGTAATTTTTTATTATTTTCTTTAATATTTTTATATTTAATAATATGTAGTAATTTTTAAATATATAAATTTTATAACTACCGTTAATTGAATATTTCTTTATTTAAACGCACCATAATAATATGCATTTCTCCCTGTGTGGTCTGCCTAAATAAAAATATCCCTGCATATAATATTTTCAATTAATTTAATTAAAATAAAAAAAAATAGGAGCAGAAAATAGGGAAATGCTGCAGTGAGTGAAATGCTGAAATTGTGCATCAATCCATGTCGGACTTGGACGACATTGATCTACAACCGGAAGACTTCGAGTCTTCAGTTCCGTTGAAGAAAGTCCCATACGGCGACGTTTTCGAGGCTTCTAGGGCCGGCGATGTCGACCGCCTCCGCTACCTGCTCGAGTCCGGCGTCAATGTTAACGCCAGAGACCGCTGGGACTCCGTCGCGCTCTATTACGCATGTCTCGCAGGTCACCTCGACGCCGCCCGGATGCTCCTTGAATGCGGCGCCATTTGCTCCGAGCACACCTTTGACGGCGACCGTTGCCACTACGCCGCCCTCAATCTCAAGGTCCGTAAGCTCCTCAAGGCCTTTGAGGCTCGCCCTCCCCCTCTCGCTCCCTTGCAGGCCGCTCTTAGGGATACCTTCTTAGGATGCTCCGCCAATGCTTATGGCTACGCGGCTGAACAAAACTCCGATGCTCCTTACTCCTTGGTTCCAGGTAATCTCCCTTACAGTTCAAACTCCAACGATTTTGATTTTATTTTGTTAAACCAATCCTAGTAATTGATATCTACATGAATATATCTGAATCTGATTTTGAAGGCTTTAAGTAGCTGATGCTATATAAAATGATGTATTGCTCCATTCTTAAAATTTAAAGTTTTCAAGGGAGATTTGAATAATGAGAATAAAGTTTGAAGACATTGATTAAAATGGAGGTTGATGGTGGAACCTGATTGGTGTAGAAGCAGGAAGAAACATTAGGAACTTTATGCTTCAATCCAGGGTTTGGATAGACTGTCTTAAAGGTGCTTGTGGATTTTAGGTTTCAAAGTTGAAAATATGGCTTCAAAGGTCGAGAGGTGATAAATTGGATTTGCAATATACTTAAAATTGCATAAAAGCAGGGGAAGGGAATGAGAATGGTTCTATATTGAGAGAAAGGAAAGAGGAGGATTAGCGATAGGCCGATAGCAATGCAGGTTATGTTCTAGGAATGCTACCTAGAGACTGGAGGTAATTTAGCTTAAAGTTATAGAAGCACTTAATAATAAATAGTTCCATTTTTTGCCCACCAGAAGTTTTAGTGTTCACTTGGGAAGCTTTCATGTGGGGATTCTCAACTGGAGATAATTTTTGGAAGGAAGTTATACTTCGTATCAGCTAGTACTGTTCTCTATGTCACAAAGATGAGGAAATGGCTAACCATCTTCTTATTCATTGTAATGGGACAAGACTGTGTTTTGATCTTATACTGGCATTGGGAGGTATCCAGTGGACTCCTTGATCCGTCAAGGATGTGCTCTTAGGGTGGAATCATTTTAGAACCAGAGAATGGAATTTGTCCCCCATTTTCTTGGTAGAATGTTTAGATGACCATTTAAAATTTTTTGAAGTTTTTTTGGTGCTCTTTTCTTGGTAGAATGTTTATATAGATTAATTGTATAGACATGCGGAGCTCCCCTTTTTTGCTGATGTATTTTTGGTAGTTACATTTTAACTAAATTCTTATAATTTTTTATTTTTTTTCATTTCATACAATGTAGCTCACCCACCATTTTTTTCATGGAGGTTGTTTATGTTACTGTATCGCAGAATATCTACTTGCTATTAGTACATCTTCTTTAGCCCTGTTCAATTCAATTAGTGTTGCTCAAACTTGTGCTTGCATTGGAGTTTCCATCTAGTCATGTTTAGTTTAGATTTTAGAAAAGAAAATTATTCAGTACTACCACAATTTAGGAGTCAATCAATTGAATGGTTATGAACTTGGGAAGCTAAATTATTGTGCAACACTGGAATTTATTTTTTTGTGTTTCTTACATAGTATTAATCTATATAATTTAATTCATGTACTTGAAATGGTGCATATAATGAACAGGTAATTCAGCTAATGGAGCTACCAGCACCAGCCACTTTCCACCAGATGTTGTGTTTTATGTGCAGGGGAGGCCTGTCGAAGCTCATAGAGTCATTTTGAGTGCGAGGTCACCTTTTTTCAAGAAAAAATTCCAAAAGGAGTGGAAGGATCGCAATGAAATCCGATTCTCAAGGGAAAAGCTATCATATCCTGCTCTTTACAGCCTCATCCACTTCTTTTATTCTGATAGACTTGAGATAGCAGTAGATGACATGGAAGATCTTGTTAGAATTTGCAAAGTTTGCAAATGCGAGTCGTTGCAAATTCTTCTTGAGAAAGAGCTGATTCATCAAAGATACGCTGAGTATAAAGCTCTCAGAGATATAGATAACTCTCAAAAACGATTTATTTTGCAGGGACTTTCACTTCCAGATCAAGACCGTCTTTCTACTGCATTACATCATATGCTTCAAATTTCTCTTGCCAATTCTAAGAGAGAATGGAATCTTGAGAGTGATGTTGATGGTCTTGTATCCATTGTTGGTTCAGCACAGATGATTGATTTTGAGGATGATCTTGCTGATGTTTGTGTAAAAGTTGAGGAGAAGATTTTTCGTTGCCATCAGGTGATCTTAGCTGCAAGATCTGAATACTTTAAGGCAAGATTATCTCGCATGAAGGATTTTCTTGAAGGAAGTAATGGCTTACCTGATAATACATTTTTATGCCTTGAGGAGCATGACCTAAGTATGGGAGCTTTTGAGAAAATGATAGAGTATATGTAAGTTACTCTCTCTCTCTCTCTCTCTCTCTCTCCATTTTTTATTGATTAACAATTTTTTGGTAAGTAGCAAACAAAATGTAAAATTCGAGTTACATTTCTTTTCTACATTCTGAAATGTACTTGATTATAAATGGAAAATTTTGGTGTTCGTGCACTCTATAGGTTTGAACTGCATTGATAGGAATAATAATGCAATGATTTTATAAAGAAATACAATTCCCTGTCTCACTCCCTAACCTTTTACTGCATTTACAAAATGATGGAACATACCTTGTTATTACTCTTGTAATTTAGGACAATGCTAGTCTTTTGGTGTTGCCCCGTGTTGGCCTTGTTCTCATCTGAGTCTAGATGAATGGTGATATGAGGTGGGTGGGGGTGGGGGATTGGCTTTTAGGGGGTGTGGGAGGTAGTGTGTCTCTATGTATCCTGGCTATTTTTCTTTTCTTTCTAGTAAATTCCATTAAATTAGTGAGGAATTTACTTAATTGAGTATGTCCTTGAAACTTGTTACAATTTTCTCTTAACTACAGGTATACTGATGGCTTGAAGGACATAGACCCAGATCAGGTACGCTGTTATTTGTAATTTGTCATCGTTAGTGTGATTCATGCATTCTTTTTATCTTACAATGCTTATAATTTGTTTGATTAGGCTGAAGAGTTGTTTGATGCCGCATCAAGGTACCTGCTATTTCCGCTTAAGCGTGCAGTAGCAGATGCTTTGCTGCCACATCTAGAAATGGTGCCTCCTGCTGAGTTGTGCCATTGGCTGATATTGTCAGACATGTATGTGTTCCTTGTTCTCTTGTCTCTTTTAATTGTAATACATTTTGGCACAATTAAAACACTATCTTGCAATGGGTTCTTGGTTACATTGGTGTTGACTCTGGATATCCTGTTTTAATCTTTTCTTTTAAGCTAATTTATTATTTGACCTCAACCAGCTTGTCAAATCTTGTTAAAGTGAACCTAAACACTCTGAGGTCACAACAACTTCTTGTTATGTAAATCATGTCTGCCTTTTTTATTTTTTTGGGTGACTAGGGAAACCAGCAACCACTACCTGAGGGGTGTACATTGGGTAAATCCCGCCTTGTGACCCTAGCTGGCAAAGAACCACAAGGAGGTAAACCAGCCTAGGTTGCCCATAACTGACCAACTCAAACCAAGAAGGCCAATAGGCCGCTCCCATTAGGAGTCAAACTTGGAACCTCGTGGTTACCAAGTCAACAACCTAACCAATTTGTCTGTTTTTGTTACACCTTATGGTAGTGGGGGAGATGTGATTTTAATTACTCCAAATTGCATGTGTTGTTTCTTTGATATGTTAGTTGAATGCTTGTGCATTGGTGCTGTGCTCTTTTAGATGCATGTGTGTGCAGGCATGAGCATTACTTGTTATAAATTGTTCCGAGACTGCTTGAATTGGTCTTCTTATACCCAATTTGCACGTAGGTACGGTGTTCTGAAGATCCGGGAGTATTGTCTTGATGCAATGGCTTGTAACTTTGAAACGTTTGCTGAAACTCTGGAGTTCAGGGCAATGCTGTTGACACTACCACCACCATCAGGGGATTCCACACTTCGCACAACTGCTCCAAGTGCCCCGGGCGCTGAGATGAACACAGCTGAAGGGAACCTTCTGGATGATTTGCGAGAGAAATGGCTCGAAGCTGAAGCTGCTGAACTCGACGAAAGAGATGAAAGTGCATTGCTTTTCGATAAGCGCCTTGAGATGCTTATGCATTTGGCAGAACAAGAGAGATCTGGTGTCTTAGATGATACTTCTTGACTGGTACACAGGATATTGAACCCCCACGGCTCTGGCACCAGAATGTTATAGAGTATTATTCACTCTAAATATATATATATCCATCCTTGTTAATCTAGTTGTAAAATTAGAATGTAAAAGAAAAATGAAAAGGACTTTATAATTGGACTTCAGTTTCGATAGTCTGAAAGTTACAAGCTACGGAGTATTATTTTAATCAAATTCTTTGTTTACAATTTTATAGTTTGTACTATATAACTTTTTCAATCTTTTAGGTAGTCTCAATTGCAATTCTTTTTGGTGTTCTTTCATCATCATATATTTGTATTCATATATTTTTTTATCCGTTTCGATTATTTATAAAATTGTACCCAAAAAAAGGAAAAAACAATGAGAAAGAAATATACTAAAATCAAAAGTTAACTAAAATGAAATTTAATTACAAAGAAATATGCTCAAATGAAAATCAAAAGCAAATTTTTTACTAATTTTAAAACTTACTTGTACAATTTGTCTAGTTCCTAAAAAATTGTGCAAAAAATAAATGTGACAACCAATTTAAGACTGACAGAGTACTTAATTCCTGTACATAAAAAATTGGTATTTTGTTAATTTTTTTCCCACCAACACCACGCAATGCGGGGACTACAATATTCAAAGTGGTATTAGATATCTTTGTAAACATTAAAAAACAAAAAGAAAAGAAAAGAAACGAAAAATTCTGTTACTATTTGTTCAAAATCTTTCCTGGCAGTAGGCTGCTCATTGCAGTTCTGCATAGAAATGGAAGCTTGCACTACCTTTTATCTTTATCGCTCTCCGACTCCTTTGCTTTCTTCTCTAAGCTCCAACACATTATGCTTGCCGTCAGCGTGAGAATCATTTTCTGGTTCACCTGTACCAAAGGGCACCACATCACCAATTCTAAATATGTAAATACCAAATCATTCATTAAGATAATGAACTGAAGCATGCATGAAGTTAGAAAAAAAAATATCAGATATGCAAAAAGGCTTAAGCAATGCTGCTTTGCTATTTTGATGCATGTCTTACCTCTATTATGTCCTCGGGTAACAAAAAGATCGAGCACCCCATCTTCCGAGCAACGCTGATTATATAAGTTGCATTTAGCTTCTTATCCTCGTCTGCAATTGTAATCAGAAGATATTCAGAGCATACATTACTATGCTTATTTCACTTAAAACATAACACTATAAGAACCACCATAAAGAAGTAAACTTAATACTAAAGTCATCTACAATATTAGGGATATTTCTGTGTCCACATCAATCCAGTATCCATATATTTTCAACACATCATCCAATGAGGAGTATATTATAAGGATAACTTGTCCAAAAAGTGTAACTGAAATAAATGAAACAAGCATTGCCACTTCGTGTCTAGCAAATTTTGATCATGTATTAATGTCAAGATAAACAAAAAAAGATAAAAAGAATAAAAAAGGAAAGAAGAGAAGTGACAGACAACTAATCGCTTGTAGGTGCATGAGTGCAACAAACAGATAGATTTCAGCCTTTTTATTTTAAATAGCTTGCCAATATGTGGATACAACTATGTATGATGTATCCGCATATTGACAACTTTTGCCTTTTCATTTGTCAAGTGGCTTAGGAGGAGTTGAGTTGGAAGACATATATCCCCATTGGGATGCCCTAGTAAAGTTTGTATATCCATTACTGTTTTACCAGGGCTGTGGCAGACTGGCAGGTGGTTGGGTAGGAGGAAGCAAAACCTAATATATGCCTTAAGACAATAAACTCTAATGAGTTCTTAGATCCTACCTGTTCTCCCCTTGGTTACAAGGGTCCAGTTTACAACCCTTGGCTCCACAACACTTAAAAGTTCAAGAAAGAACATTCCATCTGAAAGACTTTTGTCCTGCAACCATCGTTAGAATACAATGCTTTAAAGGTGATTCCCAAAAAAAAAAAAGAGAAGACGGGCCATCATGTATACAAACATAGTTAAGTGATTCTCTATAACCTTGAAGCTTTCCATTTGCCTTTTTCTGCCTGCACTACTCACTTTTCTGTTTGCCCAGTTTAGTATGTCAGTATCTATTATCTCCTTTCCTTGAGAGTATGATCTCAAGTTTTTCAAAAGTCGGAGCATACTAAACCTCATCAACTGCCATAAAAAAGCTGGAAGACCAAAAAAAAAAAAAGAATTGATCTTCAAAGGATGCAGTTACTAGTTCTTCAGAAAATCAAGGACATTTTAAACATCAGCAGACAATTGACATCAAAGCATAGGTTCTATTTTTAAAAGTCACACTGACAGTAACAGATTTGTTGTTATTGTTTTCTTTACCTGTGTCTAAAAGTTAGAACAGTCGAAAAGAAAATAACACATGCAATTGATAGATCAACCTAGGGTTTAGTGTCCTTAGTGGCTAAGAAGCATCATAAGTTGTAGAAAGTTATCATGCACATCTGCCTCAGCCATGCCACATTCTCACAGTTTTGAGGCATTTCCATAACTATGCGGACCATATCTAGGATTGGAAGTACAATTTTGGAGAATTACAGAATATGTCAGACACTGAAAGGACACACATCTAGCATCAATCTTCATAATTCAAAGCAAAGTTCTTATATAACAAGGAGAAACATCTGTTTTCAAAAAAAAAAAAAAAGGAGAAACATCTTATTACTGTGCCAAACTACATAAATGAACGAACATACATAAAGCTTTTAGATGGAATAAAGGGGAACTCAAAAGTAATAATCAGATTAAAGTCTCTTCTAAACCCCCTTCTCATTTAATGAGGGAGAATGCTTACCTAATATGAGCTTCTTGTTTCCTTGCACGATATCATTTCCTTCGACGTTTACAAGCGAGAAATTTAATTCCTTTCCAATATCAATAACTTGGTTGCAATTTTCAACTTTTCGGAAAGGCATCTTGATTGGAGGTTTTGTAGCTTGCTTCCAATTAACTGATCCACAGGAAACTTTGTCAAGGACTTCCAAGAGAACCCACCTGTGTATAAGAAGGTCAATCCGAGTAGTGTTTGCAAAGTTCAAATATTCACAAGAAGATGTAACCTTACCCAGTTCGAACATCCTCAAATAAGTTATTGACATACGTAGCTATTCCAAGGCTGTTAATCCACAAACGGAAGCATCTTTCTTGCCTTGAAGTTTGATCATCGTCATTCATCATTGTAGCAAAAGAAAACTTTGAGTTGGCAAGGGACAATCCGTTCCTGTAATATAAGTCACATGTCAAGTACTGAAGGGCAATCAAGTAAGAAAGGAGTTTAAATGAGATGAACATCATAAATTTATGTCAAAAACCAAGTCATGTTAAAAGGAAAAAGAATCATATGATTCCACAATGAATTATGCCAATGAAGCAGGAGAAAGATGTATATTCAGTAATTCACTAGTCAAATAGCTGCAGAACACATCAAATTCCCTTGTCACAAAAAATTGAGTGAATTGACATGAGCACTGAGACAAAAACTGTAATTGTACAGATGAAACATTGGGTTCATTAGATCCTGAGATGGAACACTAGGATTAGGAGGTTAATCTTATGGTCTTAATGATTTAGAAGATAGAAGAAAGTATACTTTAACCAGGGCAACGGTTAGATTAAAGCATCTGACCTGTGTTGGAATAACTGAGCAACAAATGCAAGATTTAAATTGGCTGATCCCTCAACAATATCCTTTGCGGTGAGATATCTTTTGCAACCCAATTTGTCTGCATGTTCAAGAATCAAGTTTGCTCTTTCAGTAGGATCTTTTGTTTCAAGTGTGTTGGTTGTGCTATGTTCCGGAGCAAGAGCATTAAGCAAGTGAGCATAGGCCTCTCCATCCTGCAAGTAAAATAGTTTCTTATACAGAGTATAACCTAGAAAATTAATTGCAGCACTTCTGCAACATAATTAAACGTGCTATTTTTAAACAAGAATGCTAAAATTTGTAAACTAATTGATTTTTTTTTAAATTCATAATTAATTCACATGAGGGATTCAGAACTATCAATTAGATTTTTAAGCAGCTTTTCAGCTCTTCTATTTCTTACCCTCAAGAGATTTTGTTAGAACTAATGGTTTTATTCGGTTGAAGGTACAGAAACAACAGATTCATCAACACATTAGACCTGTTACTTGTCCAAAATAAAGCCGGAAACATGAAATATGGGAAGACTCCTGGCCTGATGGTTGCTGTATGGAGTTTTACAAGCAGAAATTGTAGGAGAGTAAGTAGTTCACAAGGTGTGCACAGATTGAGCACTCTTGTTGGTATTCCTTTTGTAAGATTTTCACAGTATGTGATACTATGTGTAGAGTTTTCAATGGAAGTATATATGTAAGATCTGTTGCATATGTAAAAGTTGAAATTATGCATATATTTCCTCTTAAATAGCTGAGGGGTGGGATATATGTTTTAGAGTTAGGCTTCACCAGAAGTATAAGCATATTAATTTTACATATAAAATATGTTCTTTTAATTATATCCCTGTTAAATTCAAAAGCGTCTAGTATGGAAGATCTCACCTTCAAATCAGAAGAAAAATTTGCAACCTGCTTCTTGTAGCCCACTTTTTTCAGATGAAAATTCATCCATCTCAGTAACATTCTTTCTGGAGATAAGCTCAGGAGCTCTTCTACGTCCTACAAATTTTACTATAATTATTTCAACCTGGTACAAATGCAAATCCATTATTTGACTACTTGTGTTATAACCCACGGAAAAATCAATCAACAGCTAGCAACCTTACTATCCTCTGCCAATTCCAGAAGTTGTGGAGTTTTCCTCAGGTTGATATCAGCTAAGAGTTGTATCTGTTATCATAAATGAAAATAAGAGAACTGAGAATAGTGAAAGACTATTACATTTCAATAGTTCATTGACTTCCAAATAATTTGGTGTTGGAGAATACCTTGATCATTTGAGAAATCAATCCAAGGATGAGATGTGGCTAATAAAAACAACCAGAAGAAAGAAAGAGCGGGTGAGGAGGAGGTTCATCAGATTTTATATTGATGATGAAAATTTATAAGAATATTATAATAGATAGCTAGGATAGACTTCACATACTCTTCCTTCAACTAGATCCTGTGTACCAATGTTGACCACTGTGCAACCAATAGCCTTTGCAGAATTGAGGCAAAGTGTATGGTTCTCATTTCTTTCCCATGGATTAAGAACTTTCTTGGTATTAATAGTTCGTTCATCTATTGTGCCAGGTACAACAACATTAATGAGCTTACTGCACAACACCAAATGATTAAGGGGATCAAAGCGTGCATACTAAAAGGTGCTAGAGGATGGGACAAGATGTTAAACTAGATATTGTCCATGAAAAGAATAATTGCAACAATTCTTTATGCTTACCACAGAAGCACACCATCCTTTGCAAGATCAAACAGCGCATTGGTTGATGGATCTAAAGGAAGATAATCCTTCAAGAATTTATCAGTTCCAAGAAAACTATTGATGTGTGCCACATAAGAGGCCTTTTCTGCAACACTAATGGTATGGCGAAGTAGTGTTGTGGTAGCTTTCAGAAAAGTGGTGGTGGCTTTTAATTTTGAATTACCCGATGTTGTTGGAGCCCGTGCCTGTAGATTTAGAAATGCCTACCCAAAAAGAATCTGCCTTAGGATGCCTCATAGAACCTCAGCTTGACTAAATTTGGAGCATGATGAATGCAATAAAGAGATTACTAAATGACAATGACAAAACAGCACTGTGGCATGCAAAATGTACACATCCAAGCCCATTACACAACTTTTGATTACTTCAGGGTGACATGTAAGAAGATTCAGGCGATGACACTAAGTATATGCAAAGTAAAAAAGCAAATTGTGATGAAACGAAGCTTCTTATAGAGTATGCATGTACACATTGAGGAAAGAAGAGAATCGAATAAAAGAAGAAAAGGGCATATATAGTATGAGAGGACCTTATACTCACTCGAAGGAAGGATTCAAAATCATATTGCTCCTTCAAGTCAGAAGATGACTCAGTCAATATAGCCTTAATTTCTTCATTACTGAACACATTACTGAATGCCTTTAATTGGGACATAATTGCTGGCAGATCTTCCAGGGTGACCTTTCCTGATTGATTTCTTGCAGCAAGAAACTGTTATACCAGTAGTACTTTAGGATGTCACCATCAATAACCAACAAGGCAACACAGACATGGAAATTGCATGCAACAAAAATTATAATAGTACGCTGCTATGACAAGAACAAATCTGAAGTGGAATTATTAATTCAAAGAAATAGAATGAGTGATCATGCAGTGACATGCCTTGGATTTGAGGTCAAGCAGCGCGACTTGAGTAAATTGGCTCTGCAGCCATGGATCAGAAACTAGAACACCCTCATAAGACATTTTTTTTTCTCTTTCCCCCTTTTAACAATTCAAACGATCCAGTCAATTAAGAATATCCTGTTGCAAGAAGGAAAATATGTATGAAGTAGACTGGACAAAAATCAAAGGAGAAATACATTACAACATACACAAATATAGAGATCCTACTTTACTTTTGTACAAAAAGAGTACACCGCTTATTATCAATTGCTAGCTAGAATGCATATAATTCAAGACTCCATCGATACGTCAAAATGAAGCTAGCTAGCAGCAAGTCGGACATTGTGCTTAAGGTTCAAAGTGCATGTTCCCGGTGTACTTTTCCAGACAAACGCATCATATGATCGAACACGGCCACATTCGTCTTGAGAACGATGAATAACACGTGGAGTGCAAGAGCACAATCATAGTTCATAGATTCAATTCTTCAAACATCTAAGTCTCAAAATCCAAAAATCTAAGAAATGTCACGGTAACAATAACCTTTAGAAATCAGTGATGAGATCGTCATTGCAGGCGGAATTCATCTCCATTTCCTGTTTGATCGCCGCCGTACTCCTGGAACTCGAAGAGAGAGAGAGACAAAGTAAGATGAAAATTGAAAATCCAGAGAGAAAAGAGAAAAAACAGTTTTACCTGTCAGACCCGCTAAATACTGGAATGGTATGAAACGATAGTTTATTAAAAATGTTAATTAAACCACTAAACATATAGGGTGTTCGGAAAATTACTTATATGAGTTTGACTTGTTTGATCAATTTTTTTTTGTTTGTTGGATTAAATAGAAGCTACTTTTAGTAATTTATTGATATCAGTCTATCGCATTTTCATTTTAAATTTTGATTTTATTCTTAATAGTTATTGGTTATTATTATTATTTTATATTTACTCAATTGTTATTCAAATGTACATTTTCAATATCATTACAATCACTTAAAACTTGACATTTGAATTGACTCTTAGCTTAAGAAACTTACACACACATATAATTTTGTTAATAGTTATGTTGAATTATTAATTTATTATTAAGTATTAACTATGAAGTATTTCTTTGTAATTATAACATTATTAATAAAACAAAAAAATTAAAAACAACACACCAATAACAATAAATTGTAAAAGTACTTTAAGAGTTAAATAAGTAGCACAATATATACTTATGTCTTTATAGGTGAGTAAACATCTAATTTATCAAACACATTTCTATAAACAACTAATACTATTAGCTGGTCAAAATAGATAACACATCCAACTAAATCAGTCAGCTATCAGTTACTTACCAAACACCCCATAACTTTTGTGTGATTAAGCTATTGAACTTAAAATGTGTGCAATTGAGACATTGAACATGTAAAATATGTACATTTTTTTTTTTTTAATTTCTTCCAATAAAATTCAACCACATTACTTACATGATATGCATTAGTAGTTTCTCTTTCATATATTGTGTTAGTTGGGAGGAAATACTAAAGTATTTTCAACTCAAGTTGCTTTAGAAGATTTTTTTTTAACCCGATTGCACATATTTTACTTGTTTAATTGTTTAATTATAAATATTTGATTGTTTATTTTCAATTACACAACTTTTAAGTTTAATGACATAATTGCACAAAAGTTATAAGTTTAGAAACTTAATTAACACTTCTCCTAACTTTTATTTATTGGAGTTATTTCCAACATTTATTCCCTAATTATTATTACTTCATAGTTTATTTATTTATTTTTGCATTGGGTGCATGACTATCAATTTTTTGTTAAGACAAATTCATTAAATGGATAAAATGTTGTCAGAATTTGATATATAGTCATATACTAATGTGAAAAATTGATAAGAAAATACAATAATTGTTGGAGTAAAATTGAGAATAATTGTATTTCTTATTTAAGGTTTTTATTGTATTTTGTTTTTGAGTGAAATGATGATAGTGTGTATATGTAAATCAAATGATATTCCCAACTACTCAAGTACTTAGTCTATACAAGAAAGCAATGGGACATTTGATTAGAAGTAAGCTTTAAAATTGTGGCACCAATGAATGTATTATATATCTAGTTTAAATATTAATGATAATTCAGTCAATCAATTTATAATTTTTATTATTATTGAATTTAAAGTTATTAAATAGAAATCATATGTTTTCAAAAAAAAAAATAGAAATCATATATTACAAGTTTGTGAAAATGACATATTTAGTTGTTGATAATGCTCTTGCATATTGTAACTTGATTTTTTTTTTTTTTTTTTTTTTTTAGTATTATGGGCATGGAGGACTAAGCACATTTAAACAACTTTTAATAGCTAGATAGAGGTGTCGAGTATTTTTCATCTATTTTTTACTAGGTGACAAGTATTGAAACATGTATATGGTCATTTGCAAGATCAAGTGTCCAAACTAGGGGTCTCGTATCTTCAACAAACACCACTCGTATTGAATATAACACTTGTAAATGCATGTTTAGTTTATTATTTTCTTATCTAAACGTTTAGGCTTACCAAACCACTTTTAGGGTAAAATAACAAAAATGTTAAAATCATTTAAACATGAACCAATATAATAGTTTATTGATCTCGTCGGATAATTAGTTTGGTAACTCTTACATTTTTGTAGTCCTTTGTCAGTTAGTGTCATAACTCATAAGGTCAACTAAGATTACAATGTGAGTTTTACCCAGAGTGCACATTTGAGTAGCGACTCGTTTTTTCTCGGAAAAAAAAACTAATATTATGAATGTGAGTTCATATAAATTGGAAAAAGACCGACAATCCGTGTAACAAACAAGTTTAATGGGAAACAATAAAAGAAATTAGTGGTTGGGATTTGGGTAGCTGTCACGAAATCAAGAATGAAGATGACAAGGAATGACCAAACTCCAACCACAAGCCTTTTTCTTTAAGGTTAATTTCCCAAAACAAATAACAGCAAAGACAGCAAAATCCTAATTATGGGGTTTGTAATAATTTTAATTTAATTATATGTTTTTCCCCCGCCATTCTCAGATCCTTTTCACCAGTTAATCCCTTCACGTTCCCAGAATAGACCGCGCACTCTCCTTTCAAGTGTCAACTCCAGCACTGAATTAATAAATTCTAATCACTTTCCTGTCTACCCTTTTGCTATATAAATACTCTCTTCTTCTTGGCTTCAGCTTCCATCTCCAAATCAAACTTCTCTCTCTCTTCTCTGCTACATACTCTCCTTGGGTCTTTCCAGGTTTGCTCTCTCATTCTCTCCTTCTTCTTGATCTGTTGATTTATCTTACAGCATTGCACTTTATGTGTTTGCATTTATGTTTAGAGTTTCACTGTTCTGGGGTTTCAAGTTTCTTCTTTTTATCTGTTGCTTGGCTAATTATTACTGAATTTGCAACTGAGCTGAACTATGAATTGTGCATTCCTGAAGTGAAATGGCATCTAGGTTTCTTCTTTCAATTATTATTATTATATTTTTTTTTTGGTTGGATGTAAGGGTCAAAGTTCTGAGATCTACTAGTCATTTTTATAATGCTGAAAATGTTGGGTCCCTGGTTGGATATAAAAATGTATAGAATTTGAGTTTAAAAGAAGAAAAAATTAATCTTGGATCCCTGAAGTAGTTAGACTTTAATTAAATTATGTCTTGGGTATATGTATATATAATATGTGTGTATTCTTTGGTACATGTGATGGGGGATGGAGGAGGCTGGGTTAGAATCTCTTGAAAGAGTCCACTTTGAAAAATTAGAGTGAAGGAGTTGGGCTTGTAATGCCATGGGTTGGACAGTTGGACTATCTAATTGGTTGATCTATGTACATTGTGACTCAATCCCGAACTGTGTATTCGACCTCGACCCAATCTTAAATTGGAACATGGTATCAGAAAGTCGTCTAGATGTCCAGTTGCCTACTAAGGTCGTGCTTAGGATTTTGCAAATGTAGGGTAACTAGGTAGTGTTTAGCTCGAGAGAGAAGCTAAGGCAAGAGCAGGCCGCGAATGACTTGAGACCATTAGAACTCACCTTTCGCTGTTTCTTGGTCTAATGAAAGCAGTTGAGTACTTGAGTCAACCAACCCCATTATAGTTAACAGTTCTGAACTTTGGTTTTTCTCATCTTTAATGTTTTCGAAATATAATGTTTCTGAACCCTCTGGCATGTCTCTCCATTGCAATAACTAGTAGTGCCTATCTTTCTGACATTGCCAAATAGGTCAAACGATTATCTGTTATAGTGTGCCAAGCCTTCTGGTGTAAGATCACATAGCTCAAATGGCTATTGACCAAGTGCATATCATAACTAGCAAATTGATAACTTGCAAGAAAATATTATTTCATTTGTTGTTTGTTAGTTGCCATTGGATGACCTTGTTCTACAACAAACACTCGTTTGTCCACTCTTTGTATCTCATACGAAATGTTTAAAATATCTCGGCTCTTAGAGCATAGGTCCAATGCTATTGTGATCGGTTATCTAATTACAGTCTTGTTGCTTTGCAAGATGGATTGTGCCAGGGCTGTCGTGATGCTGGTTAGTCTGCTGATATGTTATTCTTCAGTCGGGGTCGTTGTTAATGCACAGGGCATTGCCAAACCACCGAGCCTACCGCCAGCACCTGCACCCGCCCCAGAACATGTGAACCTCACAGACTTACTCACAGTTGCTGGCCCATTCCACACCTTCCTTAACTACCTCGAATCGACCAAAGTCATAGAAACTTTCCAAAACCAAGCCAACGATACAGAGGAAGGGATCACACTCTTTGTGCCCAAAGACCAAGCGTTCTCGAAGCTGAAGAAGGTCTCGCTCTCCAACCTCACTGCTGGCCAGCTCAAGTCGCTCTGCCTTTTCCACGCGCTGCCACATTACTACACCCTCGCGGACTTCAGAAACCTAAGCCAATTCAGCCCTATAAACACCTTTGCTGGTGGACAACTTTACGGTTTGAACTTCACAGACGTCTCCGGGACTGTGCACCTAAACTCCGGGTGGACTAGTACCAAAATCAGCAGTGCAGTGCGGTCAACTTTCCCTGTCGCTGTTTATCAGGTAGACGGGGTTCTCCTTCCCGAAGCCATCTTCGGGACCGACATTCCCCCGACTCCTGCACCTGCACCAGCACCAGATATCGCCCCCGTTGCAGATGCACCGGCTGGGGACAAAGGCGCCAGTGGCGACTCGTCTGCATCTCCAGCTTCATCTCCTCCATCCTCTTCTCACAAGATAACAAGCTTGGGTCTTCTCAACCATTTGGTTTTGGCCATTGTGGGTGGATCTGCCCTTCTCTTCTTATAAGCTTCTTGCAGTAAGTTATCTGCTGCTATTGTGGAGTTCACATTGGTTCAATTGTCTCCCACCTTTTTGTCATATACTTTGTTAATTGGTTCTCTCCTATTCATTACAATTGTTGTACACAAATGGATTATTAGTATTTCTATTGGCAGATGATTGTATTTCTTCATAATTGAAACATCCCGGGCCAAAGAAAATGTTACATGAGAAATTATAAGAGGTCTTAAGTTCAATCAATAATGAATGAAATGTGAGGGCCACTCTAACCTAAGTTATAAATTCGACTCTTAGTAGGAGCTGACTATTGGTTTCAATTATGGACAATGTAGTTAATATTAAGTACCAGACAAATAAAATAGAAAAGATGTATGGTACTATTAATAAATACTAAATAGTAACATAACAAATTTCACCTCTCAATCGTGCATATATACAAACACGAAGGGGGCGCTGGTTGATCTAGTGCATCTATGCATAACAGCATAAGTGCACACTGATCTAAGCTATTTATTTACAAACGAGTCTAATACTACTTTGAGACGGGCTTAAGTAACTATGCAGCTTTAGCAGCATCACAAATTGCAGGGCTGTTTTTGCCAGACAGTGTTGGCTTCACGTTGTCACATTCCGATATGGCACTGCCGTTGGTTCCTTTGTATTCCAAGTTCACCCCGCTTAGCTCTACTTTGTCACACGGTACTCCAGGGCTACATAGTAATTTCACCGCCACCTTTGTCGCTGACGTCCCCTTTATGTCCTTGAAGCTAACATCGCTAATCTTTATTTTGGACGGAACACCGGTCTTGCATTGATTCCAGGGGCAATATTCCTGATCGATCAAGATTGGGTTGCTGACGTTTTCCATCGTCACATCTTCGAAGTGCATGCCGGTGGCGACGCCGTTCGGAGACGCCGGCCATGTCTTGATCCTAACTCCGTTCAAAGTATTGGAGAGTGTGCAATGTTTGACGGTCACTCCCATCACCGGCTGTTCGTTAGGGTATTTTCCTAAACTTCCGATACTGATTCCATGGCCCGGGCCGCATTTTACATTCTCAACGGTCACCTGCTGGCTGCCGTCCCCGAATGAGATACAATCATCGCCGGTCTTTATGTCGGCGCCATTGACAGTAACCCCGTTGGAACGCCCAATGTGGATTCCGTCCGTGTTGGCACTGTCCCCCGGCGCCGTGATGGTGATTTTACTCAGTGTTAAGTTCTTGCACTGTATAACATTCATATGGAAAAACTTGCTGTCCACAGACGTTATTCCTTTCACCACCGAGTTTGTCAATGTACCCAGGTTCAAGTTCTATTTAAAAATATAGATTTGAATAAGAAAATGCTTCTGATCAGAGTTTAAAATCACATATATAAAATATAAAATTTACATTTTTTCATTTCTAAGTATAATCTTTGTAGTTATTACTTATATTCTTAGGATTATAATATATATGAAATACGATTAGGAATAATTCAATTTAATCATGTAAAATTTTCTTTATAAATTTATCTAAATATGTACATTATTAGAGATTATATTAATCATACAAAATTTTAATTTTGTATGTTAGGATAATAAATACTTGACCAAATATATGAAAATTCAACTATATTATTATATTATACATTTTAATATATTTTCATTTTAAATTTTTTTTTTTAATTTAAATTCATAATAACAAATTTTTTTCGTGCATCCACGGGTAAAACACTAGTAATAATAAGATCGATAATGAGAGGGTGTTCGAATACTTACGATGGGGAGATTTCTACAATTTCCATCGAAACTCTTGTTACAGTTGTTTATCTTCCAGGCAGCAGAACCTTGGCCATTCATAGTGCCACCAGAGACCGTCAAGTCTTTAATCATGCTGAACAAAATCCATCCACTTCGTGTTTTAAACTGAGTCAGGTCAGTTGGCGCAATAAACTCGGCCCCTTCCGCATTAAATGTTATGGCACTCTTACAAGGACCTAGAAACCCAATCTGACCCACCATATATTTGCCTTCCGGAACCGTGAGCGTGCTTGGCTCCGTCGCTTTGCATACCTCATCCCAAGCTTTTTTAAAAGCCTACTCAAACCACAAAACACAATCAAACTATATATATAGAGTGAGAAAGAGACAATACTATTGCATGTATGTTTGTACCGCAGTATCATCAGACTTCCCATCGGCTTTTGCACCGGATTTTTTAACGTCAACCTCAACGCCTTGTACTGTTGCTACAAGATATGCCACATAGAAAAAAATCAATGCAGCTTGAATCACCTTGGAACCCATCCCTGTTATTTTTTTATTTTTTTTTTAATTTTTGCTTTTTTAATTTTTAATTTTTAGTTTTTTAATTTTTATTTATTTATTTATTTTTTTCTGGTTCAAGTCCAAATGGACTGCTAATGGATCGGAATATAAAATGAGCAGGACTGTATTTATAGGATGAGGATGAAAATTAGCTATCACAAATATGGACATGCATAATATTAGGAAAACTTTTTTGGATGTGTTCCCAAGTGTTTGGTTCCAACTAGATTATAGATTTGTAGGTTTCTCCTCTTATTTATTGTTTAACAGGTAGTAATGACTGGACTATTTTAATTCTTCAATTCCTAATTAATTGTTTGGACTTTATCATTGATATAAATAAGTTAATTAAATATTAATGTATGGACACAAACTTATTTCGGTTGGTATATGTTTAAAAAAAAAAAAAACAAAAACTAACACACTAATAATTTAACTCACATTTTCTTATTATATATTATGTAATAGTCTAAAAATTGTACTAGAAAGGCATTGGGCGATAGGCTTGACCAAAAAGACGTTAACATTAATCGAACTTGCAATTTTTTGATATAAGAATCAATGAATCATGTTCTACTCACTTAATTATCATTTTTCAGGCAATAGTTTAAAACTTTAGGTTTAGGATTTGGGGAGGGCATTATGAATTTTGAGGTGGGTATATTTATTGAAATAATAATAATTTTTTTTATAGAGAAAGTAAAACATAAAGTATATTTATATCTATAATTCAAAAAAATGTAAGAAATTTGAAAAAAAAATGAAAATTTAAAATTTGAATTAACCAATGAAGATGGAGATCATATATACTACATCCAATTGAAGGGTTCCAATAAATGTAATGTTTATATGTTATTTAAGGAGGCTAATCATATCCATTTAAAAATACTGTACTATATATCCTTAAATATTCATTTATTAGTCAATTATATATGATGTGTGAGACTTCTAATTAAGTTGAAAAATATTAACATGACTTTATCCACGCTAATCGACATCGTCTTTATTATTGCTTATGAAAGGAATAACGTCTGTGGAGAGCAAGTTTTTCCATATGAATGTGATACAGTGCAAGAACCTAACGCTGAGTAAAATCACCATCACGGCGCAGGAGAACAGCGCCAACACCGACGGAATCCACCTCAGGCGTTCCAACAGGGTTACCGTCAACGGCGCCGACATAAAGACCGGCGATGACTGTATCTCATTTGGGGACGGCAACCATGAGTGGTGAAATATATATGTTATCCTTTTTTTTTTTTTTTGAAAGCAACCGAGATAGATTAATGAATATGCAAGAGAGAAGAAACAAAGTCAGGAGAGATAGAATCAATACATAAAAATATCTTGAGTATAAGTTTTAGTACATAAAAATATCTTGAGTATAAGTTTTAGAAGCTAAAGAGTGAGCTATCAAATTAGACTGCTTAGGAACAAAATGAAAAGAACAAGAGGAGAAAGTAGACATTGACCTCCTACAATCATCAATAACAATGCCAACATAGGATTTTAACACAGGTGATGTTGAATTCCATTTATTAAAAATCTCAGGACTAGTTGAGAATTCCCCAATAATGCCCCTATAGGCTATAGCCACTCTTGACCGTATAACAACCCGGGATCACTATACCAATACCAAAAGTCATCATATGAGGGGCTTATAAGAATAGCTAGATATGGACATACAGTCAACAATTTATATACAAACTGTTAAAAGTATAGATTCCGTAAGAATTTATAAAAGTCATTAGCTGATGTGAACCTTTTTATTTTGAAAAGTTACAAAAGTCACTAAAATGTTAAATTGAAAAATTCTTACAAACTTCAATTCTTAACATTTTTAATTTTCTTACAAAAAATGTTACAAGATGACATAAAATTCTCCTTTTAATCATAACAAATAAGTTTCATATAAAAACTTGTAACAATATTGAATACAAACAAAAATTATAGTAACAAATTTATTCAAGTAAAATTAAGATATTGCATGCAGCAAAAGAGGGCGGGGTTGTTAAAAAAAATTATATTACAATAAAAAAAAAGTATAAAATTTAAAATATTCATAGTGCATACAATGTTGTGTCTGTAAATTCCGGTATAAAGGGAAGGGTTTAACACCACTGGACCACTGGTGCGGTGGTGCCTATCTAACTTCTAAGAGACACATTTAACCAATTTATATTGAAGAAAAAAAATTGCAAAATTTGTAATAACTGGACCAAGAAAATGAACAAAAATGTTAAGGAGAAGGAAGGCACCAGCAACAATAGGCAAGTACTCACTTAGTTTGTAATTATAAACCAAATCCTCAGCGATGTAGAGGAATATTGCATAAGTGTTTTATCGTTTTAGAAAAGATGAATGATATTATTGATAAATAGTAGTAACAAATTTCACCACTCAATCGTGCCGTGCATATATACAAACACGTAGGGGGCGCTGTTTATTTACAGGGACGTACTTTTAAATCTAATACTACTTTGAGACGGGCTTACACAGAGTGATTAAGCTTTAGCAGCATCACAAATTGCAGGGCTGTTTTTGCCGGACAGTGTTGGCTTCACGTTGTCACATTCCGATATGGCGCTGCCGTTGGTTCCTTTATATTCCAAGTTCACCCCACTCAACTCTACTTTGTCGCACGGTACACCAGGGCTGCATAGTAATTTCACTGCCACCTTTGTCGCCGACGTCCCCTTTATGTCCTTGAAGCTAACGTCGCTGATCTTTATTTTCGACGGGACACCGGTCTTGCATTGATTCCAGGGGCAGTATTCCTGATCGATCAAGATTGGGTTGCTGACGTTTTCCATCGTCACATCTTCGAAGTGCATGCCGGTGGCGACGCCGTTTGGAGACGCCGGCCATGTCTTGATCCTAACCCCGTTCAAAGTATTAGAGAGTGTGCAATGTTTGACGGTCACTCCCATCACCGGTTGTTCGTTAGGGTATTTTCCTAAACTTCCGATACTGATTCCATGGCCAGGCCCGCATTTCACATTCTCAACGGTCACCTGCTGGCTGCCATCCCCGAATGAGATACAGTCATCGCCGGTCTTTATGTCGGCGCCATTGACAGTAACCCCATTGGAACGCCCGATGTGGATTCCGTCGGTATTGGCACTGGTCTCCGGCGCCTTGATGGTGATTTTACTCAGCGTTAGGTTCTTGCACTGTATCACATTCATATGGAAAAACTTGCTGTCCACAGACGTTACTCCTTTCACCACCGAGTTTGTCAACGTGCCCAGGTTCAAGTTCTATTTAAAAACATAGATTTAAATTCTTAATTAATAATAACAAAGAAAATTAAAGAATATCAATAATGAGAGGGCGTTGGAGTACTTACAATGGGGAGATTCCTACAATTTCCATCGAAACTCTTGTTACAATTGTTTATTTTCCAGGCAGCGGAACCCTGGCCGTTGAAAGTGCCGCCGGAGACCGTCAAGTCTTTAACCATGCTGAACAAAATCCATCCATCTCGTGTTTTAAACTGAGTGGGGTCAGTTGGCGCAATAAACTCGGCACCTTCCGCATTAAATGTTATGGCACTCTTACAAGGACCTAGAAACCCAAGCTGACCCACCGTATACTTGCCTTCCGGAACCGTGAGCGTGCTTGGCTCCGTAGCTTTGCATACCTCATCCCAAGCTTTTTTAAAAGCCTACTCAAACCACAAAACACAATCAAACTATATATATAGAGAGAGAAAGAGACAATACTATTGCATGTATGTTTGTACCGCAGTATCATCGGACTTCCCATCGGCTTTTGCACCAGATTTTTTAACGTCAACCTCAACGCCTTGTACGGTTGCTACAAGACATGACACATAGAAAAAAATCAATGCAGCTTGAATCACCTTGGAACCCATCCCTGTTTTTTTTTTTTTAAAAATTTTTTTTTTGTTTTTTTTTTTTTTTTGTTTTTTGTTTTTTAATATAATATTTAATTTTTTTTAGATTTTTTTTATTTTTTATTTTATTTTATTTTCCTTTCTGGTTGAAATCCAGATGGATTGTTGATGGAAAACTGAAATGATAGAGTGTGTGTATTTATAAGGTGAGAAAGAGAAGTTTGCTACCACACAATTAATCACAACAGAAACTCCTAATCATTTGGATTTCTCTTCCTTATTTAGCGATTTCTATGTCTTAGTTAGAAAATGTCAACCTTTTCATGTAACTTCACACATATTTAGATTACCACATATACATCATGTGCCTAAATAACCTAAATCATAGTACAAAGGTGGTTTGTTATTCACCCATGGTTTGAGTTATAAATCAAAGAATGTGCTAAAGTAGGGAAAAAAGCCAGTTTGTTATTGAAAAATGATAAAAGTGTATTTTTTGGGAGTAAAAATACCATCACATCAGAGAGAAAATAAGGGATATACAGCAATACAGGCCTGATAATCAGCTATCACTGCTTAATTAGTTTGAGTCCCAATCTGGCAATCTGACTTGCTAAGGTGGAGGTTTTGGAAGCAATCCAGAGAAGAGCAGGTTGGATAAGCTCATAAGCAGACTTGGAATCTCTAATCACAGTAAAGTACAGATCTTCCGATAGTTATGATGAATGTGTAACCGTGTTGCTAATCAGTTGATGCAGCTCCTCGCCTTTTGCCTGGGTTATTGGTAACTCCAGTGTTACCTGTCCGATGAAAACATCAATCAATACTAAACCAAAGGAGGATTTAGCTTTTCCAATACTTGGGATGATCAGAGTAATCATGTTGGATGGATGATGGATCCATTCATATTTGAGTATTGCATGTATCGTTAAGATAACCAAATTTCACAGTCAAATTAATATACTAGGAAACATATAACAATTTGCAGACTTCATCAACGCAGTTTTCCCAGTAGTTTGGGACAAAAGGAACTTCCACTATGTGACATCAAGTGCTGTTGTATGTAATAGAACTGAAAACTCACCTCACTGAAGATTTGACTGTAAGAAGTTTGCACAAATCCCTACCCAAAAAAAAAAACATATAAGAATTTTTTTGGCGATTCAGATTTGTCAATGCAAAGTTACATTAAACATGGGAAATGCATGTTCAATCCAGCCCCATAAGAGCCCCCTGGCCAAATGAAACAACTCTCATACAATGGAGAGTCAAAAGATGCAAAAATAATAGGAGCATTAGTTTAGTAAAATATGAATGCGAATGTGTTTTTACAGAGAGGACTGATACCAATTTTTGGAATAGGCTGAGAGAAGCTTTATTTGACTCTCCAATTTTAGCACGGAAGGTATGGATCCCAAATTTCTCCACAGCAAATGCCATCATCAAAAGAACAGTCTCATTACCAAGCCCTTTGCCGCGACTACACTAGCAAGAACTCCAAGTGAAAATTAAAAAGAATAGATAAAAGATAGGTGGAAAACTCAGAAAAATGACAAGGAAAAAGATATCAAACTCATTGGACAGGCGATACACAAGAAATTAACAAACTTGTTGTGTAAATTCCAAGAATAAAAGCAATGATGCACATACGACAATCAATGTAACTGCATACAACGGAATGGAATAGTTCCTACACAATTAAGTAATTTAGTGCAAGATATAAGATTCCTCGTTTGCTCTTGAGGTTAATCAGTATTATTACCATTACCTACCGTCTAGTGAGGATTAGAAACTTGGAAGATGTATCAAATTGGAAAAGAGCTCTCGACATTACCATTACTAAACCGCTGAATGACATAACACAATTACTAAACTTGAAATGCAAATGTTTATACCTTTTGTGTTCTGCTATCATTATTTCAATCTCAGCAGTCTGGGAATCATCCAAGTCATTCATGTATATATTCACATCACCAACCATAGCTGCCAAAAGAGCATAGAATCAAGAACAAAAAAGCACACAATAAACAAGCACAATCTCTTAGTCTTAGCAAAATTTAATTTGTAAATTGAGAAGTGGTAATTGATCACAGAAGCGCTCAGTCTAAACAATTCCGGAAATTAGGTTATATCCGCAACTATTGAAGTAAGAACTATTCTACTTCTCAGAAGATCAGATTACCTACCTTCAACATGCGCGTCCCCATGGAAGAAGTCTCCAACAATCAGCTCCTTATCCAACACTATGAAAGTCTGCTCTGCAAAATCAGAAACACAGCAGCAAAAGATCAAATGTTAAAAGATTAGAACACCTATTCAATTCAATCAAACGTGTTTGAGTAGAATCAATTGCGTGAACTATTACTCAAGGGATCTTGTGTCCAAGAGAGCTGCATATCATATTCCTGGTCTAGGGTTAGCGGCTCAGAACCAGTGGCTTGGAGGAGAGAAGGGTCCTGCATCCATTCATGGTACTTCGGAACGTGCTCTCTCATGTACGGTACCAACACCACCTTCTCCCCTTCTACACTCGCCTTCATTTTCCTCTCCTCTCTGGTTCTCTCTGCGTCAACATACAGTCATGCAGATTCGCCATTAGTCCATAACTGCTTAAGCTATGTTGCAGGTCTTACTGGACTTTCTATTGGGCCTTCGAACAAATAATTTGGGCCTCACCATAGCTATATTTGATAATTAATTCTTATACCATGAATTTGTCATATTCAATCCGTTTCAAAATTGGGCCAGTGAATGAAGCCCAAAGAAAAGCCTTATTCTCATTTTCCCAATTGTTATGCCGTGGACCCGGGTGCACCTTGCAAGGTGCACCCGGGTCCTTAAACGGCGTCGTTTAGACGCTGGGTGTAACGGTGCTGTTAGTGGCACCGTTACACCCAGCCAATCAAAAATAAAACAGAGTATAAGTGTGAATCTATAGTTCTAAATGTGTGAATCTACAACTACGTATCTGTGAATGTATAGGTGTATAAGTGTGAATCTAAAACTCAAATACATAATGTGTAGTTCATAATGTGTGAATCTGTAGTTCATAATGTGTGAATCTGTAGTTCATAAGGTGTGAATCTATCACTATGTAACTGTGAATCTATAGTTGTATAAGTGTGAATCCAAACATGAATACCCATCACTGCAAAACAGAGTATCAGGTATGAATCTGTAGTTCATAATGTGTTAATCTGTAGTTCATAAGGTGTGAATCTATCACTATGTAACTGTGAATCTATAGTTGTATAAGTGTGAATCCACTAACAGCACCGTTACACCCACCCGGGTGCACCTTGCAAGGTGCACCCGGGTCCACGGCATAAATTGCCTCATTTTCCGCCTTCGTCTTCATCTTCCTTCCATCCAAATTTTCAAAAAGAGCCAAAAAAGCGACGTTTCGCAAATCGATTTTCCCTCCAAATTTCAAAACCGCAACACTTCCTCTGCACGTTTCCATGGCTTTCCACGGTCTATATAACCCTAAATCAAACTCCCCCGTTCCCCACACAAATTCACGCATTCACATTTATAGCGATCACATACATCACACAACAACTGCACGATATGTCTGGCGCGTTCAAGCATCGGGTTTCTGTACCCGACCCGGCGCAGAGAGCAGGCATGAATCCTCAGCAGCTGCTCTCAGGTGGAGAAGTGCACGTGATCATTGGCCCCATGTTCGCCGGCAAGACTACCGCCCTTCTCCGCCGTGTCAAATATGAGTCCAACCTCGGCAGGTACCTCTTTGTGTTTCCACTTTTGGGATACTGTTTGGTATTCCCGCGATTATCAGTTTCCATATTCTTCTTAAGCAATTAAAGGAAAAAGGGAAAAGTGTTAAATAATTCACTCAAGTTATTATTTTTGTGCAATTGGATAATTGTAGTTAAAAATTGTACAATTGAAACATCAAACAATGTAAATATGTGCAATTGTGCAGAGAAGTTGTGATGATAAAGTCTAGCAAGGACACAAGGTATGCAGTCGATGCGGTTGTCACACACGACGGCACTAAATTCCCCTGTTGGGCATTGCCAGATCTCTCTTCATTCAAGCAAGCTTTAGGGATCGAAGCTTATGAAAAGGTATCATTTTTAGGCCAATCCTTCTGAAATATCTATAAATTAAGCTGTTTTTCATTATTTCATGTATGTATATGTGCTTCATGTGTTGATAGGTGGATGTGATTGGTATTGATGAAGCCCAGTTCTTTGGTGATCTTTATGATTTCTGCTGTGAGGCTGCTGACACAGATGGGAAGACTGTGATTGTTGCTGGTCTAGATGGTGACTATTTAAGGAGGAGTTTTGGGTCAGTTCTAGACATAATTCCAATTGCTGACACTGTTACAAAGTTGACTGCCAGATGTGAACTGTGTGGCAGAAAGGCATTTTTCACATATAGGAAGACTGGGGAGACAGAGACAGAGCTAATTGGTGGTTGTGATATGTATATGCCTGTTTGTAGAGAGCATTATGTCAATGGGAATTCTGCCATGGAAGCCACAAAGAAGGTCCTAGAGTCTTGCAAGATGCAGGGTGAGCTTATTGCAGAGGCAGCTTCATCAGTTGCTCAATGATATTTCCAGCCTATATTGTACCTAGTTTACATAATTATGTTTGTTTGAAAATGCTCTATCAAGTATTTCCTAATATGTGTGAAGATAAATTATGACAGATTATGTATGTTGTGTACTCCATAGTCCATATATCTTGATTTTATTAAAAGAAGAAAAGAATGGAGTAGAACTCTTGGCATTCAATGAATAATTAATCACTTCTAAAGTACATATTGTGCACATGTTAGATTCTATTTCCTTGCCCATAATTATCCCTCCCCGCACTCTGGTTTGGTAGGATAGTGAAGAGTAAATCACCGTGATTTAGTGACCAATTAAGTGAAAGAACCAGTATTGATAATCACGGTTTGATTCGAATTGAATTGGATACTATAGTAATCAAAGTGAAACCTATGGTTTTGGTTCCGGTTTATTAAATAAAAGAAGGAACTAGAATTGAACTGCGATCATATCAATGACTAGTATCTGGAGCTCACCACATTAGGTGTAATCTAAAATCTATTATCTAGGAATCAATTGAGCTGTCAATGCGGGCATATTGGATTCTATTCCCTTATCAGAGTGGTTGTGAATTATGTCATGTAATCTTTGGTTTTGTGACAGCAATGATCCTAACCAAAGGTTGTCATTAGACACAGTAGATCAAATGACTGCTTATTCTGATGTTACTTGCCATTTACACGATTTTAGCATAAATTTCTTGATACACAATAAATTAGGCAACTGTTTCTTTACATATTAAGATCTTCAAACATTCAATTACCAACTTACATGCATGAAAACTGTAGTTCAACAAGCTACAATTTCTTCTGTTTAATACCTGAGGCACTTGTCCTTCTTGACTTGACTCTGCCAAAAGAACTAATTCTCCTTAAAACTTTCAGCAATCTTGTGGCATACCCTCTATGGGACGCGAAATTCACAGATCCTATGCAGTTAGCCATGTGAATAATGGGCTTCCTCTTCCTGCTTGGAGTCCTTCCCTCGAGGCCAAATGGTCTCACGCGTTGAGAATTTTCTGAAGCTGCAGCAGCTTCTTTCTTTGCAGGCGGTGGCGCTGTTTTCTTTGATATGTGTTGCAGCTCGAGGGTTCGTTTCAAGGACTGGAGCTCGTGTTCGAGGTTCTGGATTCTGAAGCTTGTTGATTCGTAATCCTTCTTTGAGAGTTCAGACTTGTGGAATGTCAAATCTTTCTGCAGCAAGAAGCCTAGTGGTCTGCTGCTCCTTTCACTTCTGTCCATGCAGGGACTTTCTTCCAGGTTTTGGCTTCTGGGATTTGTGTATCTTGAGCTTGCAATGCTGCCAGAGAACTCTCCACCGTTCGTGTACCGAAATGAGTCTGAGCATTCTTTGAATGCCTGTTGTGTGTTGAGCTGCTGAACAAATAGAGCCTGGACAATGAGCCTCAGAGGCATCAGCTCATTCTGTACTGCTTCAATGCACGCTTCTTGTGACAGTTTCTGGCAATTCAGGTACTTGCATACTTGCCATTTCTCATCTTGTGAGATACTTGGATGTGCCTAACATAAGGTGAAACAAAACTCATGAAAATGGCAAATGAAACGCATTACTGGGCTGAGGCCTGAAGGGCCAAGTCCAGCACCACCAGGTGGCCAGGGATTGTTGGGCGAAGACCTGAAGGGCCAAATCCAGCACCCTGCCTTTTTGGCATAGTGGTAAGCGTTTGATCTTAACAAGTGGTATCAGAGCAGATATCAAGGGTTCGAGTCTTGGACTTACCACAAGAAATGTGTCAAGGGCTCTGTAGAGGTGATCATGAGATTGCCTGCAGGACAAGGGCAAGGTTTCTATGAGCTCCATGAATCTTTTCGAAGTGACTTGTGGATCGACGGCTATCTTGGTTAGATATGCATCCCATAGCTCAGCCACAGCGGAATTTCTCGGGGAAGGGGCGGGGTTTAACTCCATGTTGAAGGCTGCTGCTGCATATATGGAAAATATCCTTTTCATAGTTTCCAACTCATTATTTGGTAGCAGAAAGTCCTCCACCTGAGCCAAATGCAACTGGGAGGCAATCTGATGCTGCAGTTTTTCTCTACTGTCACTTGCCAAACCGGCCTCAAGGGATCTGGAGAGCAAGGAGAAGTAGAAACCAACTGGGATGAGCTTACTTGCCTTCTCCCCCATTGGCAACAAATCAAGAATCCCTTTTAGGATCATCTTCGTGTCGTCTTCAGCTCGAGAAATCACCCATTCATTCGCGTAGAAAAGGATGATGGGACTGACATATTTCTCCTTCATGCCTTGTCTCCTGAGAGAGGCTATTACCCTCTTGAAGAATGGGAACTGCAAAGCAATGAGATCCTTAATCCACAAATCCTGTCTGAGAATCTGTTTCAGTGTCTGGTTCTGGCTGCTCCAAGCCGGCTCATCAGCCATCGCCACAGCCAACGCCTCGAGTGTGACAATCGGGTGATCCCTTCTCCTCTCGGGGTCGAGAATCTCCATGCAGGCCATGAATGCCAGAGACTCGATGCACCGAGAGACAATCAGCAAATCCTCAGCCCAGGGCAGCAAGGACTGGCACCTCTGCAGGACTACTAGAGTGTCGTCCCAGCGCTGCAGCACGACCTGGTTCAGATATATGTCGAAACGCTCGCACAGATTGCCCGGGCTGTGCCCTTCTGTCATCTCGAGAAACTCGGCTGCACACCTCAGGGCTGCCACGTTGAACGGGTCGATTAGCGTGGGAGATCCATAGATGAAGAGGGCTATTGCCTCAAATGTCTCTGCCCCTCCAGGGAAATCATCTGGCAGCTCAACCTCTTCTGATTCATCCAGTTTCTTCTTAAAGTATCCACTCTTTGACAACAGCAGATGCTAAAAATCAAGAAATTCATACACAATTAAGCAAAAGTTATGATTCATTAGTCCTGATGGATTTAATTTGACAACAGCAGATGCTAAAAATCAAGAAATTCATACACAAATAAGCAAAAGTTATGATTCATTAGTCCTGATGGACTTAATCTGATGATCTTATTATCATACTCACCTTGTGCAGATTATAAGTTCTATTAGCAAAGCGAATGCGAACAGAAACAGGCAATCCGGTTTCTTGGCTCCTGAGACAAGCCATTAGTTTCAGAAAGAATCAGACAAATTAAAGGTTGCATATAACACTTGACCTTAAAGATTCAGAAAGGAAATGAGAATTGTACCAAGAAATGATCTTGATCTTGAGGAGGGCTGCAACATTGGGAGATGAACGAGGACTTGAGAAGCCCACAGCTACTTTTGGGGTTGAAATGATGGCATCCATTAGAGCTCAGAAGAAGCTATGGTGGATGTTCTTCTGATGGCAGATTGGCAGTAAATGCAGGGAGTCAGAAGAAGACAGATAGTGTCTAAGTTGTAATAAACATTTGGTGCTGTACTATAATTCTCAGTTAGCATAAATGTTTGCAACACATGGAAGAATATTTAACACATTTTTTACTAAAACAAAAATCCACAATACCAATCTTAAAGTCTATAAAGAAAGATAATTGAATTGAGTTATGACGGGTTTAAGATATCTTTGATTTATGGAAATACTCGTGAAGCTTGTATTGTGATCCTAGCTAATAAAAGACCACAACAAGATGAACTAACTTAAGTTGTTCATAGTTGATCAGGCTACTATTCGAGGGTTTGCACATAAATAATCTAACCATACAGAATAGTCTACGAGAAATCTAACCTCGTAGTAGTAGTAGCGAATGCAGAAGCAGTGTGATTTCCAACTATAGTTGATGTGTGATGCCTCTTAGACGGTAGACAGTTAGCCATATTTGACTCATAATTGACTCAAAACCCTAGATTGTTTTCACTCAAAATCAAACTTAAAATTTTGTGGTTATCAAGTGAGTCATGGTTGAGCGGGTGTTGTTTGTGATGGTTGGTCAAAGTCGCAGGCGCACGGGTGGGACTCAAAATCCTATTTTTAAGGCTGGAAAGAGGGCATTGAAGATTGAGAGAGTTTGAAACTCCATTGCTGCATCGTCCTTTGGACAATAGAAACACGTGCAAAACCATCTTTTCACAAATTTAATCCCCAGAAAAATAGATTGTTTAATACTTCAGTAGTGCTGAATTTCAAGGTTGGAGATTTTGGTATACAAAACCAATTTTCAATGGCGTAATCTTTGGTTTAGGTTGGTGCACCAAAGTCTAACTTCTGTATCGTGTTCGAGTTTGCCTTTTCGCCTTTTCGCTGCCTTTGCCCACTCCCCCGGGTTTGCTTGGCTCATCGTTTGCCCCATTTTTGCTTGCTACTTCAACTCTAAGTCTTGCATTTTTTTTGATTTTTTTTTTTGAGAGTTTAAATCCAAATATATGTAACATCATTTTTAAGAGAATTGTCGTATATATATCATGTAAAATTATAAGGTGTATACTTAAAAATACACTCAAGATATGAGATTCTTAAAATACATTGTGTAAAATTATAAAGTGCATTTATTGATATGTAAAAGTGTACAAAACAATTACATTTATGCATATCATTGGAGTATTAGATGCATGACAATTTTTACTTAAGACCTTATTCTTACCTAGCCAATAAACTTTGAGAAAGGCTTTATCGCTTTTATTCGTTGGTTACCAGTGAATTGGTTGACCCCACTACTAATTAAAAAATAAATTTAACTACCAATAAGATAATGTTACATTAGAAGGAAAAGTTATTAGGAGAAATAAATGAGAGGTTGATAGCATTGCTCTTTTGAAAATACTTATATATTGGTAATCATGTCACAACATATATAAAGAAAGGGATGCCTAAGTTTAACTTAGTTACACTTTGATTTATGAAAAAACTCATAGCCATTGCTGCATGAGTGAAGTTTGTCTTGCGACTCTAGCAGAAAAATGACCACAACGACATAATCAGCCTAGATTGTTCATAGTTAATCGATTCAAATCAAGAAAATCAATAAACAACCCGCACAGAGAATCGAACTTATTAGAACCTTGTGGTTATCAAATCAACTTTTTGATTTGTGGTCGTCATGCCACTTAGTTACATTTGTACTAGTGTTATCTTATAAAGTTGAAGTATATATATATATATATATATATATATATATATATATATATATATATATATATATATATATATATATATATATATATATATATATATATATATATATATAATTTTATTCAAATGTTGCCGCGCCCTTACGTGCGGCCGTGCGGTTTACACCACTCAATGTTAAGAAATGCGCCTTTATATATATATGAAACATATTATTTAAGTGATGAAATGGATGGGTGTCTTGGAAAAGAGGAAGAGTGTTTAGGAATGAAGTAAAACGCGGAGTACTAGGTAGTCTAAGGTGTAGTAAGTATGGTAATTAGTGAAAGAGTGGAAAAAGGAGGATGGGATGGGATCGGAGATGAAGTGCAGCACAAGTCTGACGTTGTTTGTAACGAAAGATAACGCCCAAAACGGCACGGCTTCTCGGTAAGTGCCATTTTCTTGACTATTTTGCTTGCTCACTACCGGCAAATCCCCAAATCCCCATACAATATATATTACTCTCTATTATATATGCATTTATACTCGTTCTATTCACCATGCATAGTATAATAATATTAGTATTTGAACTTCTAAATATCCGTACAACTTTAGAATTATTATTAGTTGTTGGAGTATTACTAAGTTCTTAATTGTAATTATTTTTAATATATAGTATATTTATAATAATTTTGTCTATATCTCATTTAATTTAGTAGAATATGGTGTTTAATTTATTAATTAATATTTAATTTTCATGAATTTTTAATAAAAAAATGACAAAATATGATGAAAACGAAAAAGTTTTATTATTGATCAATCAAATACAAGAATATATATATATATATATATATATATATATATATATATATATATATATATATATATATAAATACAAAAAGTCCAAGTCAAGTGAAAAAAATGATAAAAGGTCAATTTACAATAATACAATAAGAGGGAGAATGAATTATAATAGTCATTTTGCTTCCTCAACACTTATCTGCCCATCTAATTTTCATATGTGGGAGCAAACAAATGAAATAAGGGGTGCTGCCCATATTCTTAAAAAAAGCTTTTATCATAATAATAATAATAATAATATTATTATTATTATTATTATTATTATTATGAAATATATGTATATCATTTTAGATTATTGCATGTTAATCACTAACATTAACAATAATTTTACTAAATACTTTTTTTTTTTTTACAAATCGCTGATTCAATTATGTAGTTAAAATTATTTAACACAATATGCTAACAGCCAATTGCCAAACAATGTCAATATTTTGTGCAATGCGCGATTCTATGAGTAGTTTAAAAAACGTTTTATTTATTTATTTATTTACGGAGTAATATTTAACTCTAGCTTTGGTACTTTGCCAAAAGTTTTGGATATTGCAATTTAACCACAAATGTATATTGCAATGTGCAAATCGCCCCAACTTTGGTACTTTGCCCAGAAAGTTTTGGATATTGCAATTTAACCACAAATGTATATTGCAATGTGCAAATCGCCCCAACTTTGGTACTTTGCCCCCAAAGATTTGGATATTTCAATTTAACCCCAAAAGTATATTGCAATGTGCAAATCGCCCCTTCATATTATACAGCCGGATGAACGAATGTCATCGACTTCACTGTGTTGAATAAGGGACTTCGAAACAAAGATCTTCAGCATAAACTTCCATTGCACACTCTAAGATCAACCGCAGAGTGATTATGGCCAACGATGAAAGCTGCAAGAAGTATGGGGTCCCAGTGTACGGAGCTGCCTGGGTCCCACCTGGCGCCATCAGATCTGCCCCCAAACCGCCGCCGGAGGGAGATGGTGACGATAAGGACGCCGCCGACAAGTCGCCTCCGATCGCTTCCCACAACTACGTCGTCATGGCTGGAGGGGGCGGCGAAGGGAATAGTGGTATCCCCAATGCTATCCTTCTAGCTCGATTCGATTTCGATTCAAACTTTCTCTCCGATCTACCTGTGAGTTCCAAATTATGATAATAGTTCCATTTCATTCTCGCTTGCCGATATGTTTTCTGTTTAAAATTGCCGTTATCTGTCGCATCTGTGCTCTATAGGCTTGTGCTCCATTGATTTACGTATGCAAATGTATGTGTACTGAAAATCACCATTGCTTTTGCTATGAATAATGAGATAAAAAATGAGCAATTCAAAGGGGAGGAAAGGGAAGGGAATTGCATAAGAAACGCTGGTGTTTAATGTTTATTGAAAAGGGGGAAGGAATAGCTTCTATCAACTTGACTACATATATTCACCATTATCCATTCCTAGACAGGATGCCTTGATTGCCTTCATCCCATATATGAGTCAATTCCCATATCCTAAGCATAACAACCTAGACAAAATCAGAAATGCAGAAAGCTGCCCTTGTGGCATAAGGGGAAATAATATGGAATTGAAATGGTTGTTGACTACTTTGCTGGTTAGTTTCATGGAAATGGCTTACACTTGTATTTGCTGTAACTCATCCGTGGTCTCTATTCTAATGTGGAGTAATCTAAATCTAAATTCTACTACTAAGGAAACCAAAACCTGAAAAACAGGAAAACATTTCTTTGAAAAATATTTCAACTCTAAAATCTTCCAGAAGAAATAACATAATTCTTTTTTATTATTATTGTTTACAGATTGTATTAGTCTTCAAATTAAGTGTTGAAGGATAATGTATTTCTGGGCTTAAGTCATTGCAGTTCTTTTATGTTATACTAGAATGAAAAAAATTTCACCATAAAAACATAGTTATATGGATAACTCTTGCTTTGCGTTTAATGATAATTTGAAATGCAAAAATAGCAAAACTATGTGATGGAAACTGAAAGGTTTTTACACAGAAGAATAGTTTGAAGGAATACCTTAAAATGCTGGCTTCTTGAAATCTTAGGTGTGTTTCTTTTTCTGTTTGCTTAACTATTTATTAGTTGTTCAATAATGCCTTTGGAAAGGACTTGAAGGTACATGATCCTAAATTTTGTTTCTGAGGAAGAATTTTGATATTAAGTCTATGAACTGTATTTCCATTAAGGTGGCAAGGCTTGGAACTGGCAGTGATCTGCCTTACAGGATGACTGTCCACCCTGGGGGAGAAGGTCTTATTTGTTCCTTACCAAAGAGTTGCAGGTAAACTTTCATTATTATTTATGATAAAGCATTTACATGTATGGAAAGGAGTTTGAGGGATTTTGACTTTAGCATCTTAACTTAGTGTTACTTTTTAATTTTTTAACGAAAGAACAAAAAACCTCTTACTCTAGTGTGGTGAAAGTAAAATCTACATAAATTGCACTTGCTCTGTCCCATGCACTTTTGGTATATGCTGATATGTAATAACTGATTTATACAGTGATACACCATATACTTTTAACTCTTTCAACCTTTGAACTTCCAAACTGCATATACTTTTTTGTGAATTTTTAGACCATATTACTTAAATCTGTTTTTTCCCCTTTGTAGTTGGTTTGAGTGGGCTGCAGGCAGTGACACAGATGATGATGCTTTAAGTGTGAAGTCATCTGAGAGATTACTTAAGCAATTGGAAGACGTTGGACAGCAATTAGCACTAACATTTAACAATGAGGGTTCTCTACTTGCTGTTGGTGGTGAGGTAAATGTCTTCATTTCTACTGCTTTAAAGTGTAATGGTTCACAACATTTACTGTTATTTTTCCAATGCAGCTAAAAAAAATTTAGTAAAACAAAAACATGGTTTTCTTGATTATTGCTTTTTATGCAGAACAGGATGGCAAGCTGAGAGTTTTCAAATGGCCTAGCATGGAAATCATTATTGATGAGGCCAATGCCCATTCTTGTGTAAAAGATTTAGATTTCAGGTTCATAGTGGTTACTTTTTATTATTGATTTCATACTAGATTACGATCAATACCTTTTGAGGCCTTTAAGTTGTACAATCTATTTGGCTTTTGATTGGATTGATTTGATTATCTCTGCAGCCCTGATGGGAAATTTCTTGTATCTGCTGGAAGTGGCCCTTGTAGGGTTTGGAATGTCTCAACATCTGCATCAGTGGCTTCTTTGCAGAAGGAAAATGTAAGATTTCGATCTTCATTTGCACACCTTGGTGTTCAAAAACTTGTCACTCTATGTATTGTGATAATTAAATGTCTCTATCTCAAATAGCTTGAATGTCCCCTTTTTTAATGCCCCTTTGTTAATTTATAGCTTTTTGTCTTGGAGTAGTCTACTATTGATTGCAGAAGTTTGCTTCTTCATGTGCCCTTTATTTCTTTAAACTTTTATTTTATTTGATGAGTGCACAATAGTGCAGTGTTCAGCATGTGTCACATCCCTACTTTCTTTAATATATACCTTCCGGTGCCATCTGGAAGATCTATTTTCTCTTAGAATGTTTCCAATTTATTCCTTCAACTTGTAAAGTATGTATTGGCTTCATTTCTATATTTCTGGAGTACTTCAAAATTGTGTCAATACATCCCAGGTTTTTCTTATTTATTTGACTGAATCATGGTGCATTGGTCATCCCATGAACTTGCTGGTTAGTTTGCCGCTTAAATTACCTGTATTCCAGTATCCTCTGACAATGTGTTTTCCTAAAACCAGGACGAGGTTTTAGGCTTTTGTAGGTTCTCACGAAGTAGTGACAATAACCAAGCACTTTATGCCACTGCAATGCAAGGTAGATATGTAACATTTGGAGGTTTCCTCACTTCTGTTTTCACTGAGTTTATCAATAAACATCTAGGAAGAATTGTGAAGTGTTGTGTAACCATATGATGTGTTCATCCACATGTAGGAAAAGGAGGAAGTATTGTGAAGTGGAGCACTGCTTCATGGAATAGGATGAGCTCAAAATGGGTTAGCCGCGACCCAATTTCAGCTTTTAATGTTTCAGCTGATGGGAAGCTCCTAGCAATGTAAGACTTTGGGCAAAATTCCCACCCTGAGTTTTGTATGTTTCTACTTAATGGCAATATGGCATCACTGTTCTTACAAATAACTATAGATGTGTTCTGTTAAGAAATAATGAGTTGCAGGGTCCAACAGGTAGCAAAAAGCCACTCTATATAAGCAAGAGACGAGATCAATAGAACAATAGATAAGATAGATTGATAATAACATGATTACTTGAGTCTGAAATCAAAACTCTTTATTTTAGAATGGGTGATGATTATGCAGCTAAGGCTTTTCAATTAATTTTGAACTTTGCCCTTATTGTAGCTCGGATGTCAATCATGTCATGTAAGACATCTTATCCACTTAAGATGTCATGTAAGACATCTTATCCACTTTAGTTGTATTAGTGCGCTTCATATGGCTACTATGGTGCTTTAATTTTGAAATTTGCCCACTTCCTAGCATGGATCATGGATGTCATGTAGGGTATTTTATCATCTTCATTTGACGTGCACTTCATAGTAGTGACTTTCTGTTTCTACAATTACAAGAAAAAGCACCAAAGAAGGAAAGAAGCAATGGTGTTTGGGTATGCTAAAGAGTAAAGATGATATCTAGTGCTAGATATCACCTTATGTTCTAGACTTATTTGGATATCTATATATGTTGAGCAGATTGATTTATTTTACCTAACTACCTATGGTTGATTTACTGCACAGTGGGACCATTCAAGGAGATGTTCTTATCTTGAGTTCCAACTTACGAGTACTAACCACTGTTAAGAAAGCACATCTTGGTCTCGTGACTACGTTGAAGTTCTCCGACGATTCAAGGTTCTGATAACTAACTACATTGCACCATCTTTTTAGGAGGTTTTGCATACACCTGCATTCTCCAACATGCCTAACAAATGATCCGTGTGGTTTCTGTAGGGCTTTGCTCTCTACCTCATTGGATTCAAGTGTAAGGGTGACAGTTATCAAGGACAAGTCCAATGAAAAAGGTATGTAGTTCCCTTGAACTCCAATCAAATTCTTGATCAAATAAGCTGTAGTTTAATCTGCAAATTCTGTACATTTCACCTTTACAGGATTCAACTTGTGGATCATTCTTTTAATTCTTCTAATGGCGATAGCCGTATATTATGCGAATCGCGAAGGGAAACTCTCATTGCCGCTCGATTTTCCAATCAAGTTTTGAAGTATCGAAATTTTCAGATCTGCAATTTGATAATTTTCAATTAATGCCTGTTTTGTAGACCGTTCAGAAAGTCTACTCCTCATACTTGGGACAGTGGATTATGATGGACCTAGGTTCTGGATTTGGTGGAACTGATCACCCAATACTGTAATCTGTTTTGTTTTTTGTTTTTTTTTTTGTACATAATTTTTAGATGAACGGTTTCCCTCTCTTAGAAATAAACTCCGAGACCAGATCTCGTCATGCTCTTAGAGTGTACGTATCAGTAACAGTTATTATACGATATATTGATGTTACATACATTGACTTTGATAAAATCGTATGAATGACATTATACCAGGATTTGAACATTTTACCTTGAATATTAATTTGGATTATGATATGAATGTTCCTAATTTCGAAAATGATAACTTTGGCTTACTTAGCAACTCACCGACCATGGTGAGTTTGATCAACTACTTCCACCTTGTCTGGTAGCTTAGACTTAGACAATAGACTACAATAGGTGGAGATTAAGTTTTACACCTTGGTTGATTGTTTTAAATAAAAAAAAGGGAAAAGGGTCAAATAAGCCCTCCAACTTTACCTAAGGAGTCAATTAAGCCCCTGAACATTTTAAAGTAGCAATTACACCCATCAACATTATATTTTGATGCAAAAAAGTCCATAAGCATGTTAATGACCTGTGATCACAGGTCATTAATAGGCTTATGGACTTTTTTGCATCAAAATATAATGTTGATGGGTTTAATTGCTACTTTAAAATGTTCAGGGGCCTAATTGACTCCTTAGGTAAAGTTGGAGGGCTTATTTGACCCTTTTCCCTAAAAAAAAATATGTATATATTAATTTGATCAATTTGACAATTTATAGGATGTCTATATATTTTGGAATATAAGTTGTTAATATATATCATGTTGATTTGAAAAATAAGTTGACAATCAAACATATATTTTGGCCAACTACTCTTTAATATGGAGGCACCTCGTTACCATTTTAAATGGGTGATCACATGATCGAATAGATATTACCTTGTAAAGAACCATGAGTATTTAAAACAATCATATATTTTGTGTATATTAATATATTGTTGATCGATACCTTAACATTTTTCATATATATATTTTTTATCGTAATCAAAGACAAATTCTTTTTACATGTTTTATTTACTTGCCTAAAAAGCATAAAATTTCCTAAAAGGAAAATCAATCTTTTTGTACCAAAACCATAGAAGATAGTGTATGCCAACCCAAACTACTTAATAAAATTCTATCCTCCATTCCTCTTCATCCACTCCATTAAATACCTAAATTTATATTTATATAACCCTAATTTTGAATATGTTTATGGTTAACAAATGCAACACTCACGGGTTTTCAAAGAATCTGTATTTTGAATTAATCAAGAGCTTGACTTCAGCTTGTATGAAATGAACATTCTATGGTAATCCATCCACCGAAAACGTTAACTATAATTAAAAAAAAAAAAAAACTTGAATCGTTTAAACATGAGATAAAAAATTACAAAATCTTTCACTCCAAGAGTTTCCGCACTCCAACTTAGGAATGAGCAAAAATAAAATAAAATAAAATAAAATAATAAAAAATCAAATTGACCGAAAACCGACAATCGAAATTCGAACCGCACGAATATTTCAGTTTTCGATTTCGGTTATTAAGGTAAAAAAGAAAAATCGATTATTTGGTCGGTTATGGAGGTTTCAAGAGAAACCCCAAAATTGAAGATTAATCTAAAGAAGAAAAAATATCTAACTCCATCTCATTACATTTTACAAGTCCACAGACTATCACATTAATTTTAATCACTTATTGAATTGCACGGTATTTGTTAACCATATAATGTATAAATATAGTTCATTTATCACACTAAACTACTATTGTACTTGATGACATTAATTTTAATTAATTATAAATACTAAGATATTATTTGTTTTCCTTTATTAATTTAGTCTTTTAGCATTAGTCAAATAAATAAAATAAATTTAGCTATTTTACTAAAAAAAATCGGTTATATTTAACAAATCTAAACCCACAGAAACCGTTGGTTTCAGTTATATTGGTTATGAAGGTTGGTTGGTCAGATTTTGATCGATTAAAAATTTGATTATTTAAGTTATTAACTGAAAAACGATCGATACTCACCCTTACTCCGACCGACCCAATAGGATGATAGGGAGGTAAATATCGAGCTCTTAAATGAGAGGATCGATATTTGATGTCTATAAAACTATAAAATTTGAGCTATTTGTGGAAGCAAAATAAGTGTATTTTAATGTCACAAGAAGGCATAATTCGGTTTCAGAATCAAATATGATATAAATATGCGGATTGACTTTGTGGGTGCAGCAAGTACAGTGTGTGAGAGCATCTGCGCAGTTGGGACAATCGCACACGTGAACAACAACAAACATAGATACATCGTATACGCATATATGCTACTTCTGATGTACAATCCTTATACCATGGACCAATCTCCAAAGTTCACACTACATTATATGTATTTTGCGTTGTGATTTTTTATCTTACATTATAAAATTCTGTAATTTAAGAGTATGAATTCTGTATCTGAAATAAATTAATAATTATGTCATATGTTATGAAATTTTGTGTCTTGTGTTGTAAAATTTTGTGTCTAAGCATAAATTATGTACCAAAATCATATTTGAAAAATCAATAAATATATATCATGTGTATTGCGCTATGATTTTTTGTGTCTTATGTAATGAAATTATGTACTTTACAAATATAAAATTTGTATCTCATATTTTCAATTCAAGGTCTATAATGTTATGCTATGTGTTTTGTATTAAATTATATATTTTACGAGAATGAATTTTGTATCTTATTACTTTAATCTAGAGTTCATAATCCTAGGTGTAACCCAGAACATGATATAAATTGCCTCTACTGTACTGTTATAGATTTCAGTATTTCTTTTTGGGTAGCCCAAATTGCCCAACACAATATTGTTTTTGTTTTTGTTTATGCTAATAATTATACCAAGAGTACTTGGTCCAAGTCAAATCTGCTACTCCCTCCTCCCTCCCTCTCTTCCGCCATCGACGGCTGCTCTGACTCTCTCTCTCCGGCGCTTCTCAATCGGAAAATCTCAAGCTCACGCTCAGCTCCAGGAGGGTCGGAATTCGATCGGTTTCGGGTAGGGTTTTTCCTGTTCGTTTTTCTCACTTCTCTGCTGTTTCTGCTTCTGAATTCAGTTTGGGGTCGCAGCTTCTACGCCTGTCTTCTAGTTGAAGGAGATGAAATAAGATGAAAACGCGCAATTGATTTTCGTTTTTAAAGTTTTTTTAATCTGTTTTGCTTAGCTTTTTAGTAGTTCTAGGTTATTTGTGTCAACATCTCATTTCAGGATCGTATTTTTCTTTTTCTTTTTTACTTTCTCCTACCTATTTTCGTTTAGTATGAGCAATTTTACCTTTTTTGGGGGGACTGTTTTGAGTGTTTTCAATTTTGCTTGGTATGAATTATGATGTCTGTCGCTCTGTCACCTTGTCTGTGATGTGTGTGTTTTGTGGTGCTTTAAGCTGATTATGAGGGATTGGTGTCTCAGGTTTAATGGGTACGCCCATGGAAGAGGGCGTAGATGAAGGCTCGCTTGGAAAATTGCAGCCGAAACGGGAGCCTAACACTGGCTCTCTTGAATCAGAGACAAAACACAAAGTAAGTGATAAACTGGAGCCAGCTGAGGGGGTTTCTGGTGAGCTGCAGAAGAGATTGAGCCCTAATGTTAAGGCAGAAGCATCTGAATCAAGTGAAAGTAAAGTTACAGTTCCTGATAAGTGTGAAACTGTGCCGAGTGATATGCAGCAAAGGCAGGGTGTTGTTAATGGGAGTTCTGCGTCACAGTCGGAGAAAGAAAAAAGTTCTCATTCTGGGGTTCAAGTGAAAGATGGAGAAGAAGTTCAGCAGAAACAGGGTGTAGGGAGTGACACAGATGCTTCGCAGTTTAGCCAAGTTTCTATTGTACCAAAGAAGGAGTCTGATGGCGCTGGGCATGAACAGATTAAGGATGAAAAAATTCATGGGACAGAAACCCTCGCTCTCTCTGTAATTCCTGAAAAGAATTCAGATAATCCACAGGAATTACAAATTCAGAGCATGGAGGTCCTTGCTACTCATTCTAATCAAGCAAGAGTAGCGTATGTCAAACCACATGAAAAAGGTTTAGATAAATTGCAGCCTAGGAGGAACCCTGAAATTGGTGCCCACACACCACAATTTGATCAAAGAAGTCCTCCTTCAAAAGCCCCTGAAAAACCATCAGAAGATGGTTACAACTGGAGAAAGTATGGACAGAAGCTTGTTAGAGGAAATGAATTTATTCGGAGTTATTATAAATGTACTCACACTAATTGCACTGCAAAGAGACAAGTGGAGAGATCTCAAGATGGTCATATCACAGAAATTAACTACATTGGAAACCATGAACATCCTAAACCTCAAAACAGCCCTCAGATAAATGCTCCGACTATTCTCCCTATCCAAATGAGAAGACCAGACTTGCCTATCATGACTCCTTCTGAAGGTAATCCAAGTTTGCTGAGTAAATTTTGTGCCTTTTTGACTGATGTTGAGTTAGGAATTTTACTTATATACATAGCATTCTCTTGGGTGAAGGTACGCAATCTGTTACACAGGGGGAAAAGTGCGAAACTCCTGAGCCAAAACAGATTACATCACCAGTAGGTGTTGCTTCGGCTGATATAGGTGCAAGGGATTCAGTCCTCCAGTCACATAATTTGCGAGATGAGGATGATCACTGTGGTGGTCCAGATTCAAAAAAGCAGTATGTCAAACCCAATAGTTTCTTTTCTCTTTTTCCCTGCTTTTTACCCTTTGAGTTCTGGTGTACAGCCACTGTCTACTAATACATTTCTAATTGTTAACTGCCTATTCAATAGGAAGAAATGCCTTTCTAGTCCTGATGACAATAAGCCTCATGGTGAGCCAAGGCATGTTGTTCAGACTATGAGTGAGGTGGATATAGTGAATGATGGCTACCGCTGGCGCAAGTATGGCCAGAAATTAGTAAAAGGAAACCCAAACCCCAGGTAAATATAGTTCTTTTGGTGGAAGAATCTTTTCAGTAATTTCATATTCATAGCTTGTTTTACATTTTTCTGAAATTTGTGTGTGATTAGGTCTTCCCACTTAGTCGATTGTATAGCTGTTGTCCTATTTTGCAGCTAAAGATGCCATCTTGGAGCAAATGTTGGAAAGTTAATTAATTACTAACCAGAAAGATAATTGCCCTTTCTTTCCCATTTCTTTATTTGAGTTTCCTGTATTTGATTAGTTGCATTGTGATTGCTCAATTTTATAGGTATTAAGGCATCTAAGAAGTTAAGCTTGCAACTACATGCTTATATGCCTGAACCTCTGGACTCTAATTTCATGTGGTATATTTTACTTCTATGAGTTATGGTTTGGTAGTCATCTCCTTGTCTCCTAGTAGTCTCATGGGGATATAAAAAGTTATGTAGTACCTTTATCTGAATTCTTTGTCTAACCTGTGGATTATAAGCTAATGGATTCCAAGCATTGATTGGTAAACTATGTGCTATTTGCATTAATTGCATGTGTATTAGTGAGCTTTTAGTACTTTCTCCCTTTTTCTTTCTTTTCGAAGTATGAAGAAACTAATGTGTCTATATGGATGATATAGAGAACATGTATCTTGTGTTTACTGAGTGTGACCTGAAGTGAATAATCATAAGCAAGATGACTACATGTCTACATAAGACTGATAAGAGTCTCTTGAGGGTGTACCCATGATTGGCATTCTCACAGAATGGTGAAAGTGTTAAACCTGTGTATCTGATTGCAGTAGTTACAAATTTTCACTTTTATAGGTTTTGAGGTTCAAGCACTTTTTTTTTTTTTTTTTTTTTTTTCATTTAAAAAAAAAAAAAACCTCAAGGAAAATGATAGGAATTGGGAAAGGAGGGAGGTGAGAGGAAGAGAAATAAAGTGAGAAACACACATACAGAGCTGTGTACAGTGAGGCAAAATCAACTGGAAAGACATGGATGGAGATAATCTGGTGATAAGCTGTGGAGGTTGACCCACAACTCCCACAAGTGTGACAGAGGGCAATGGGGGAGAACTAAGGAGTGAAGAGTGAAAACTAACAGTTGGGAATTCATGCAATTTACATCAATGCCAACAGAACTAATCATATTATAATACAAATTATATAGAAAATCAATTGGTTTGGTTAGAAAATAGTATATTTTACACAGCAAATAGAAAATCAATTGGGTTGGTTAGAAAACAGTATATTTTAAACAGGAGTCAAACCAATTCTTTAATTCCCAAAACAGCCAATCTTGGTGAGCTTGACTATTGTCATCTTGGTTCAATCTTCTCTCTGAAAATTTTGACTATCCCAGACTTCTCTGATAATTATTTAACATTGTTGAAGTTGTTAATTACTCCGTAGTAGACAAGTTTGATAAACGATGATATTAGTTACGCCACTCAAATTGCCTAAGAAGACAACTGGTTAAACACGCCCCACCAATGAAGGATAACAATATAACATGTATGGAGTATTACAACTGATTTTCTGTGTGGCCTTTCGTGTTATGTTATTACTTGTGTTTCAGAAACATTTAATCCTCTCTAATTTAAACTCTTCCATTTTCTAGGAGCTATTACAGATGCTCAAATGCAGGGTGTCCAGTGAAGAAACACGTCGAGAGGGCGTCCCATGATCCAAAAGTGGTTATCACAACATACGAAGGGCAGCACGACCACGACATGCCAGCTTCTAGGACTATTACCCAAAATTCAGGAGAGGGCGATGCCACAAGTGGAGAGTCAAGACCCGAATCAGGTGAAAACAAACATGTGGGTCTCGATATGGTTGTTCACATTGGTGCTAATTGAAGATGGAATACCTATGCAGAATTCACTTTGATAAAGAAAGATCATTTAGCATCGCTATGAGGTTTATGATCACGATTGCTCGATCATTATGGTCCATAGATTTAACTGCTTAGTTTGTGACAGGGTGTGGAAAAAGCTCATATTCATCATTGTACAAATTATATTATTGACGAACCAAATGTAGATTGTCATAAATATCTAATCTTGATACCTCATCTTACTGGCTGGCTTATTGAATTGAGCTTGTATGTATTCTACATGCATCAACATGGTGTTCTGATACTACCATTGCTATTCTGCTAATCCCTCTCACCTCTTCATATTTGTGAGAGATGAGTCCACATTACCTGCTGCAGGTAACCTACAAGAAATGAAAGAAATACTATTGAGAGAGTATTGGGTAACTGTCTTGTGATCTTTTTTTTTTTGAGTACTATTGCGTCTGTTACAATGTAGTATCTGTTTATATATATCTTCTCAACTTATTAAAGAACAAACAGTCAATGTTTTTACTGTGGTTTGAACTTGCGACCTTCCATTTGAAAAAATTACAGTTATGCCGTTTAATCACAAGATCTTTAGTCTGTCTTTTGATTTCTATTCTCTAATTTTTTGAAAGTGTGCACTGGATAAATCTTGTCTTGGTCCTCTATCCACAAAGGACTATAGGGTAAATCAATCTAGGTTGCCTTATAATTGGTTGACTCAAACCAAAAATTGATAAACCAACTTAAGTTGCACATTGCTGAACGATTGAACCAAAAAAATCAATAAACTATTCCTAGTCTCCTACTGAGAGTCAAGTTTAACCAATCTAGTTGAGTCCCCTCTATTTAAATCATCTTGTTACCGCATATTCTTTTAAAGTTGGACCTTCCTTTAAAAATATTTTATATTCTTTTAACCTTAATCATAGGTGAAACCTTTTTACTCCATACAGAGTATCATTTTACATACAAATCACTACTGTATTTATAAACTCCTTTATAGTACGGAGTATTTGGTAATCCCACCATTCCAACTATTACTGGCTTTTAGCTATATTACATAAGTAAAAAAGACAATACAGAGACAAGTAGAGGTTCCATCTTTCTTTGCTATTTTACATTGGAAAGAGAACAGAACAGAAGAGTACTACTCACTTCCAAGCACATGAAGCAACCAAATCTCTATTCCTCCAGCCAAGATAAAGGGCTCCATCTCTTTCTTCCAGCCTATATTTATCAGAGTAGTTTTCCAACAATGTTTTGATTGTACCATTCACCAAAGAACTCAAAGGGTATGGACTAAAACCCGCCATTCTGAACCGCGACTTCCACTTATCAAGAAGTTCGTGCCTCTTCACCCTCTCGGTTCCCTCGCGGGCTATTATGTTGACAACGTCTCTCCCCAAGCAATGCTGCTCCACGTTGATGCGCTGTTTGTGGTTCCTTGGGAGGGTCATATCGAGAGACTCAAACATCGCGCTGTAATAATCCAAGGCTTCGAGGAACCGGGGGTAGAAAGCTGGACTGTTTGATTGGGATTCATGCTCGACGAGGGTGACTACCTTGGGGTTCAGGCTTTTAACGAGCCTAAGTAGATGGTCCCGGTGATTATCAGTGCTCGTGCTCACGCTTTCATCTGGCATACGTTGTAGCATGAAGGCGAAGTTAACTGCCAGTGCTTCTCCACGTTGAATTGTCAGGTTTTCGAGTTGAGCTTTGCAGCCTGGCATGGTTACAGCGTGGAACTGAAATGGTACTTTGAATGACTCCGCGAGATTGGATAGATTCTTCCCCACGATGCTCAGGCCTCCCCTGCGGGCATAAGCTGATGTAGAATCATCTATTCCGGTTATTCGAATCTCGGGTGGCCCCCCTGGCCTAGCAGCAAAAGCTTGGATTAGAGTCACCCACTGGCTGCCTTGCCCGATTTGGAAATCGATTATGTGAACTCTTTTTTCGTCTTTCATTGCTTCTGCAATCGCGCCATTAGCTGACATGTATCCGAATTTGAAGTAAGGGCAGACCTCGTTCAGGATATGCATAGAAGAAAGCAGCTCGAAACTCGATGGTTTCTTGCATCTCGGAGATTTGTAAATGGAGGTTTCTGAAACAGGCAACCGAGCAACTAGCCCTTCCAACATGTATGCTCCTAGTCGCTGAATTGGCTCCCCCGATACTGATACCATTTGCCATAGCTCAGACATTAACGATTGTGCTGTCAGCAAATCATTATCCGACACTGCTTTCGCACAGGCAACGAGGAGCTGTTTCAAGTCCCCTCGGGGGATGGCCACAATCATTTGCTCCCAGCTGTCTATTTCTGGCGACACTATGGCATTTGCATAACTCTCCACAATATCCGAACCAGGTCCAAGCATTACGGTTTCTAATTCCCTCAACTTGTCTTTGAAATCAAGACCATTCACCTCGTCCCCAAAGCACGATTCACGAATGGGGTAGCTGTAAGTAGTGGCAGGGGATTGATGCAGGCCTGATAGGTACGCCTGAGATTCTTGTTGGGAAACAGAATTCCCATTTGGCGAGAAACTGAGAGTTGACGATGAGTTGTGAAGACCGTGAGCCCTACTCACCAAGGACAATTCGGTGTAATAACTGGCACAATGAGGATGAATGGCGTGATTACCTCCATTTATGCTGTTAGCATAGCTCGGCTGGTGGTCTAAATTCTGAAATTGAGGCAGACAATAGGGCTCCGCCTTTTGAACAGGCTGATAGTACATTGTATTCGACATGCTTGATGTCCTGAGACGTTGAGACGCTTGCATTGACAATCTCGTTCCTTTCTAATTCTTTTCAGGTCTACACACGATTTATGCAGCCAGCATTCTCGGTTCCTAAGACGATCGCTGTTCCAAAAAACAGAAAGTATAAACTAACTACAGTGGAGAAAAGAGATTAAGTACAAAAAAACTGAGAAAGTAGCTACGAACAGATACTACTTTGTAACAGAGTCAGTAGTACTCAAAAATAAAGAAATATAGCCAGTTTGAATTATTACATATCTATGCTGCTATTATCATCGTATAAAATTTTTAGCAGAAGCGTCCAACAGCAAACACAGTCTATTAACATCAAATCCCGAAGGCTCAAACTTGCTCTTACCCTCTTACCTCTATGGCTCTTTGCTCGGTTCTTGACTTCTTGACAAGCGCAAGTAGTCATAAGTTGTGTGCTAAGCAACAAATTATGCATAACCGACATCCGAAGCTACAAATTTCAGAAACATCTGCAGGGAACAGACAACATTGTTAAGTTAATGTTTACCAGCACAGCCCACATATGATCCACAGGAATGAAAATGGCTTAATCAAGCTACTGGGAGTTGCTAATATACAAGAAAGATTAAATGCTTCCTGTAATCCAACAATTCAGATTGCCTCTTGCTGTTGTTTAGTCTGTTTAGATACACTGATCATCAGAGTTTTCTATGGAGATGTAATCCAAAAAAAGTTAACTCCCAACTTGGGCAATAAACATTTTGGTCCAATCATTAAGAACATGACACTGTAGAAACTTCAAATAATTAACTATCCATCCATCACTCTTAATGAGTGGAGATGTGGAATTGAAAGTCACCCCACATTTAGCAGATCCCATTGGCTGAAAAGTTTTTAAAAATATTCTAATCCCACAGTGATCAACAACTTAGCCCAAAAGGCAAAATCCCTCCTCAAGGGCCCACACCCAACCCAACAAGATGATGAAGGGCAAATTGGCAATTTATATCGTGGACCCTGGTCTAATATACAGGATTTGACTTCATAAAGTACATAAGTCATGTTCATAATGCACAAAATTATATAGCTTGAGGACACATAAACACTTAACATAATACATATAATTCATGTTCGTTATATCGTGTTTATATGTGTGTGTATTATGAACATGAATTCTGTACCTTGTGAAGTAAAATTCTGTGTATTGGACCAAGGTCCACAGTGCACTGGATCCGAGTTCACAATATAACGATTGGGGCAAATTAAGGTGACTCAGCACCCCACCACATTAATTATAACTCTCACACTGTGACTGTCAGGACCTGCGTCCTTCCTATAATCTACCACTTGTGCATATAATCTAACATCTGAATACCAACTGAGCTGCTCGTGTTGATACAATGATAAACAACTGAGAGAGAAGATAGTTGACAGTTTTCTCCTCAAAATCCACCATGTTTATGTTTTTTGTGCACAAACATCCTAGTACTAGGTTTTCAAAAAAAAAAAAAAATCCTAGTATTATCTCACCCAAGCATGGTTAAATTCAAGAATTGTGTACTCAACAGAGCAGAGAGAGCAAGTGGGAGCATAAAAATCCAACCTTTGGAAGATGATGAACAACCCATTTTCGAAGGAATCAGAAAACCCAAAACAAGGACAAAGTAAAACCCAGAATTGAAACAAAATCAGAGAAAACATTCAGTGGAATAAAAGAGGGAAAACTCAAAGGTGAAAAGATTATAGAACAATAGAATCATATATAACAAGTGAGAATGCAAAGAACAAAATATGAAGCAGTTGAGAAGTGTCATCATATGAAGCAGGTGCTGGCACACAAACCTTGAAGTGAAGAAATCCATCGTCTTCCTATGCTTTTTGTCTTACTCTCTTCATTTACACTCACTGACTCAGCACAAGAAGGAGAGAACACAGAGAAAGAGACCCTTTGATAGAAATAGAAAACTCTGAATTAAATAATAAGAGATTTTGTTAAGAAAGGTCACTTAAACTTGGTGAAAACTACAAGAATGCCATATGTGTTTGATTACTAGTGAGATTTTTTATTTTTATTTTTATTAATTTTTGGGTATAAATGGGGATGAAAAAAAAAAAAAAAAGGACTAACACAAATGACATTAATCTAAAATAGGCAACACCAATCGCATATGTAAAAAATAATGCTTTAATTTTATATGATGAAGGCGTGAATCATTTAAAGTAATCAAATCTTCTTTGGAAAGTTAAATATGACGTCATCTAATCAACACAAGTTTTTACTTTTTTATAGATATACTCAGTTGAATACACTCATTCAAGTCGGCAAGGCCACTTATGACCTCAATAAGGTGAAAATGCGGTTTCCTTCGATGCCCTATCTTTTTTAGCTTTTTATCACCGAGTCACTCTCTAATTCAACCTAATCTTTTTTCCAATATATTTTCACTTGTAATTTTTAATATTGTTTCATCTATTTTTAGTACTTGATATTAATTTATTCAAATTTTAATCACCAACTTTAAAATGTTATACTTTTAGTTTGAAATGTTCAAAATATTCTTAAATATTGTATAGTGAAGCTTTATAAAATGAGAATATATTGGATTAAAGTATAATTCTTTATTAAAACTAATGACTAATAGTAGAACAAATTAAAATAAAAAAAAATTCAAAAGTAAAAAATACCTCTATATATTTGTATAACTTAGTATTAGTAGATGGATTTTTTTTTTTAATTATATTAAATTCAAAAGGTTACTAGACAATAATATAACATTCAAGATTAAACTTACATTTTTAAATTTTTATTTTTATTTATTTATTTTATTTAGTGAATGTGGATCGTGTAGAAATAAGTTATTATAATGGAGTTTGGTTGAGGTGACTTCAACCCATAAAAGTGCCCTTCAAATTGCATCCCAATGCTTGATTCCATCCAAACAAATCATCCTAGCTAGTAGCTTGTCAAATTGGAAAATGACTCAAAATTCTAATTTGACTTTATGTCCCTATTTCTAATTCCAATTGGGAATATAATACACACCCTAAGAAATTTTCAACAAAGAACTTTTAGATTATTGTTTTTTAAACAATAATTATAATACTGTTGATCGATGAATATTGATAGAGTAAAACATATATATGGCGAGAAAAAAAAAAAAAAAAAAAAAGTGTGTTTGAGTTGTTAAAGAGAAAAGCCCCCTACTGATATGAAGTTGATGACCTTTATATATGAATGGCTAAAAGAGGAATGATCTATGTGGTGAAAACGTCTACATTATAAATTGCCTTTTTAACCCCCAAGTGAGTTTATTCCTAGACATTTCTTATTTAGATTTTAAACTCCTAATTCCTAATTGAACCATATTGGACCACGAGTTTAATACATATTAAACACTTTTGATTATATAATTAAATTATAATTATACAAATAACAATACCGAGGAACTCACAATAAACTAATACTCCGTAGTATTAAAAAAAAAAAAAAAAAAAAAAACTAATACTCCGTATTTTTTAAAAATTAAAATGACTGAAAAAAATTCGAGAAGAAAAACAAATAACTAAGTACATCTAACCAAACTCTAAAGCCTAAGAGGGATAAACCAACCCTCAAAACAAAATATTTTTCAAGGTTAGAGATTGGGAAAACACAAGTAGACCTCTCAAATCGAAGCACCAACTTTACAAGAGAATCTGCAGTCCTATTATGTTATTTGTAAACTAATAACCTCACAATAATTTTATTTATTTATTTTTTTTTTTTTTACATATAGTGGAGTGTCGATTTGATTAACATTTTTTAGGCAACAAGTACATTGATTTATTAACTTATATTAATAGTAATTTCGTACCATCATTACAAGCTAGTGACTAGACATATGTGACATGAATTAAAAATCATTTATCATCATCATCAGTATTATTGCAACTAATTAACAGTGTGATTTCATACTATCCTTATTAATATACTATGTAGTTTAATGATATGGAATTAATCTAGAGGTGTAAATGAGTCGAGTAGCTCGCGAGCTGAATGGTCAAAGCTAGTTCGGTTCGAGCTCAACCCGAATTCGAGTCGGTTCGTTTCGTAATTGAGCTCGAGTTCGAACTCAAATGTTTTAAGCTCGTGGCTCGTTGAGCTGAGCTCAAGCTTTAACTTTCTAACTTGACTAAACTCGAGCTCGAGCTCGGCTCGTTTACACCCATAGTTTAATGACATATATATTTTTATTAACAAAAAAAAAACCACATATTTTACTGAATTATTATGAATATTATTATCATTTGAAAACTTTTATTGAATTATTATTAGAAAGATGAACTTAAGCTTGAAGTGAAACAATAATGAAATAATTACTGCGTAGATAGATGACAGGAAGTCAAGAAAAAGAGGTCGCTGAAAATTGTAATGCGCTGTAAATTGTAATGTGATTAGCTTAATTGAATAATTAAGAATTGAGAAGCCGACAATCAAATATACGGACTGTGATTGATTGATCATTAAACACACATTAATCAATTGTATACTAACGTTGCCGGCGGCCGACCACGTGAGACTACTGAGTAGAGAGGATAAAGCTAAGCCGCTAATAAGAGATGAAAATGACCTTCCAATTTTCTACTTTATGCTAAAATTAAATGACATTTTGATCCCAATATTCATAAATCAATTTATTTTACTCTGCTAATACTATATATATATTTTTTGAATTACGAGAGACTAAGTATCAGCACTACCGAACTCTATTAGAAGCAACACTTCGAGAATTGCTGGCAAGAAGTCGCAATATCTCTTTTGGGAGAATAAAAAACCAAAGTCCCCCGCTCCCTGCTAAGATTAAGATTGGCAAGGAAATCTGAACACTTGTTTCTGTCTCTCAAGACATGGGTGAAGGAACTCTCTTCCAAGCCGTCAGTGAGATAACAGTCATCCACCAAAGTGCGTCAAACTTGAGCCGTGAATCCTAGTCCACAACATAAGCATTAGGCAATAAGCATCACCTGATATAATCAAATATGAAATACAGAGTACTTAATTAGACTCTACCATGTAATATCAACACAATTATTGATCGTGGTTAGCTAGCTTTGAGTCTGCAAATTATATTATGAACTCGGAATCTACCTTGCAAACTGCGTCCTGATAGAAGTTGTATTACAAGTTCATTTTTAATGAAATATATATATTTATTTTTAGTGTATCATAAATTAAAATAAATATGTAATACTCTAAAAATTAACTCTAATTCATGTTGTTATGTATATCTTGATCAATAGTGTAATGATTACTTTGAATCATATGGAGTAAAGTATACGGCAGTGCTTTAAGTGAACGACAGTACAAATCCATCCCCTGGCTATGTCAATGGTACTTGGCATTTGGGAATAAGTCTATTCACATCAATAATTTAATGGCACCTTAAAAAAAGGTGTAAACTAAGAATTAATATATTCTATCCGTCTCATTTTATGTATTTGATTCGATTAATAAGGTTTTATTGAAGTTATTTTTAATTTATTTCTTTTATAATATTAAATTTAGTATTAGTATATAAAATTTATATATTTAGAAAATACATCAAAACATTATTAAACAAAAAAAGAAAGAACTAGTTTAACTAATGAATAGTAAATATGATAAGTAAAATGTGATAGAGGTTTATTAGTCAATTTTAAGATATTAAAGTATGTATGACTAATATTTAGGAACGAATTCTACAATTAACATATAATTTAAGGACGAAAGATGCAATTTTTCCTAATATTTATTTTGACATAATCAATCTTAGTGGTAAATGATTGTGGAACAAATTTAGTCAGTCAAATCAGCAAAATCTCATTTTTGCTCATTCTTGTTCAACTCTTTCAGATCAAAGTTGATTTATTGTTAAATGTAGTGTCAACAAATTGATCCCTTTCACAAGTCTCTTCTTTGGTCCAAAATAAAAATAAAATCCTCTCCTCTTTATAAATTTGGCATTTTTTTGGGGTACATACAATCTAGAAACAAAGACTATATACCAAGATTAAAGCATGCCATCAATCTTAAATAGAACTAACACATGCAACACTTAGATAAGTGCCAAATATACCTAGGCTAAGGGTCTATATTAGGAGTGCAATTGCATTCATTTAATATCTTTTGTGACTAATCTATAGTGTTTTACGCTCTAATGTGTTAACCAATTGCAAAGCTCTATTCTTGGCATGCTTTAGAAGGTTTTATAGGTTTTTGAGACTCGACGGGAAAGCATATGGACTTGACAAATGAAACAACCAAAGAGAAGGGATCAAGAAGGATCTACGTCCACTTCCACACGTAGAATGTGGCGTGGAAAATGTCCAGAGAGTTCCACGCGTGGAAAGAAGAATTATATTTCACTTTTGATCACTTTTTTTTCAAGACATATATAAAATATAGCTAACATGTTTACAATTTAAGCTACAAATTTTAGTTCACTAAAAATATTTTAAAAAATAGCATCATGAAAAGTTTAGTCGTGCATTATATATATATATATATATAAATCTAGGCGATGGATCCTTAATTTGTTATTATTATTATTATTATTATTATTATTATTATTAACTTTTTAAGTCTCTTCATCTCTAATCCATATTTGTTAGTTCACGCCTTACATAACATGTAACAGTTATAACCTAATTTTTTAGATTACAATGTGTAATTTATTTTTTCAAATTGTATTTTTTTCTTGAAAAAAATCTCTTATGTTTTTAAAATTATTTCCACTTAAATTGCTTTTGGTTGGTATGCAATTAATATTAATTCATAGTTTTGAGGAAAATTAGAGTAAGTTGAGAAATAAGAAAGGGCAAGCATGTATGGAAACGAAGAGTAGAAAATAGAGGAAGGAGGAAAGCGGAGAAAGACCAAAGAAATTGGGTGAATCTTGAAGAAGAGAGAGGGCAAAGATGCGAAACAGCGGGAGAGAAGAAGTGAAATTGTTAGCGCATAGATTTTGTCTTCTTCTTCTGCTTCTTCTCTGCCGTTCTTCACCAGTTGTTGCTCAGTTAGATCAGGTTATCCCCACAATTCAATTCTTTATCACTTAATTTTGTTTTATTGATGAATTCTCTGTGAATTTTCCTCTGCAATTTAATTATGGGAATGTCTGTGAATATTTCTTAAATTCAATTTCGATTATAATCCACTTGGGTTTGTTTGTGTCTGTATGCGTATAAATTTTTATTTTCAAAATTGATTCTTGAGTCAATGGAGCAGCCCAATAGCCCTTATTAAGTGATTAGTTGGGGAAGGAGTGGGGAAGAACCTATCATTTGTCATTAAGATTTCATTTCTGATATTATCATCCCATAAATAGCGTTGTTCACTTAAATTCTTGATTTTGATTCCATCACCAGACACCCAATTGAAGATTCAGTGATGTACCTTTTTGTTCTTTTGGGTGATGAATGAAACCCGTAGGCCGTAGCCTGGTGCACTTGGTAAACCTTGCCTTGTGGCCCTAGACTGTAGAGGAGGTAAACCAGCATAGGTTACCTATAACTATAACTGACCTGTTCAAACTGAGAATACCAATAGGCGACTCCCAATTGAGAGTCGAACTTGTAATCTTTTCGTTTTTTTTTTTTTTTTTTTTTTTTTTTTTAAATTTCTGGTTAAGTCTTAAAGAATATATATATATATTTTTTGGTTTCTTGAATCCTGCATTCCTGCATATGAAGCTTGTCCTTTTTTGGGGGTCATGCATAATTATTCTAGTTCTGAAGTTTTGGTTTTATTGTGGTGCAGGAGGTAGAGGAATTCTCATCAAGGTAAGATTATGTGGTTTTAATGTCTTGTTTTCTGTTAAATGTAGTGCCATGCTGCTATATGTACTTGGGAATTTTGAAGATGAAATTCACTATGAAATGGTATCCATTAAGAAGCATACTATTCAAAAGCTGGGAATTAGAGCTCATAAGGCAAGAAATATTCTGTTTCCTTTGCTATCGATAGGTAGAGTTGGTTTCCGGTTGGGAGAGAGAAGGGTTTCATTTTAGGCCATAAATCCTTAGCTATGTAAGAAAAATACTTAAAAATACACTTTATCTAGCAAAATTGTCTGATTTGATGCTTGCTTAGAATTCTTGACCAAGAGCAGTCAGGTGTTCACGAAGTTCATTGCTCCAGAGAGAGAAGTCGAGTTGCATGGAAAGTTATACAGGAGGTATGTGCAAATCAACCTTGCGCAAAGATGACTTCTGTATGCTTGTTTTAATTAACAGAGTGAAACTCAATTTTGGGTACTTTGCAGTATTTGACGCCATTCCTGGAACAAGAAAAGTATGAGCTTTCAACGAAATGTAGACTTCATCCTAGTAATGACATTTTCAGAGATCAGGAGGAGCACAAGATTCATGTGGATATAAATGAATGGCGCTGTGGATTCTGCAAAAAAAGTTTCCGAGCTGAAAAATTTCTCGATCAGCATTTTGACAGCAGACATTCTAATCTTCTAAATGTTGTAAGTACTTTTTTGAAAGAGAAAAAAAATTATATACTTCATAATTTATTGTTGGAGCTGAGGTTTGCTACCATAGCACCAAGCCCTGCCCCACCGCTCGTGGGATTCGTGGCTACACCTACAATCAACTTGTATCATAGTTTTGTGTAATTAGATCTTAGGAAGAAGTGTTAAATAGGTCACTATACTTATTCATTTCTGTGCAATTGGGTCATTGAATTAAAAAAGTGTGCAATTAAACCATTAAACAATAAGTTCAGTGACCTATTTGATACTTATTCCTAGAACTTATCATACTTTTTCATACAGTACCATAGTTGTACTATTGATTTACATTAATATTCCTACATTGGTGTGGATGTAATATTGATATGCTCTCATTGATTTCAGAGTCATAGCAAGTGCTTGGCCGATTTGTGTGGAGCACTGCATTGTGACTTTTTGGATGAGTCAAAATCTCGGAAGACCAAATGCAATCCTGCGGCTGCTGCAAGGAATCGTCATTTATGTGAGGTTGTCCTGCACCTCAACCAAGTTTTGCTTTGAGGTTACTTTGTTAATGCTTCCCTTCTTCTATACAGAGTCTTGCAAACAGCTGTTTTCCCGTTAACCAGGGTCCAAAAGCAAGTCGTCTTCATGGTACCGTGTCCCACTCCATAAAGGCTAGAATATAAAAACTGCTGATTGTTGGTTTTAGTAACTTTTTATGTGTTTTCCTTTGTAGAGTTGTTTTTGCACCAATTCTGTGATGCCCATTCTTGCTCAGGTCGGAAAAAACTTTTTCCTAAAGGAGGCAGGGTAAGGATTCATTTTAGTACATGGTCCTAAGTGAGGACTGATCATAGCCGTTCATCAGGTTCATCAATGGTCTAGGATTTTAGTTTTAAAAAAAATACAAGGTCAATTGTATAATTATTGCAAACTTGAAAGTTTGCAATATTTATAAAATTGACCCATCCCTTTTCTCATTAATTTTCAGCAACCTTCAGCGTTGATGTACTAAAATGGATGGATCAGATTAGTCCTCACTTTTTACATGGAAGCATGTTCTTCCAATTTCAAGTTTGTGATGGAGAAATAAGTATTTATATCTTTTTACTGTTAAAAGTTATTAATTTTCTACTATGAGTGCATGTATAGCACAGGTAGAACTGTGGAAACATAATCCATTATCCTCAATGGTTTCTTATGTATTTTAGAATAAATTAGATATTTCCATATCTTCTACTGATCCAATATATTGATTGATTTATACTGTTTTTTTTTTCAGAAACATACAAATAGGTTCTACTTGGCAGCTTCAGTATTAACATTGATGCTGCTCCCGATATTCTACCTAATTGTTTATCTCTATCAAAGGTGCCATTTCCAGCCTCTAAATGTTTCCATCTTCATGAAACTTTACCGTGTGTATGAAATGTCATGTTTATGCTGCAGAGAAATGAGAGGGGGAACACAGGATCTTAAGCGCATCACAAAAGTTGGAAAAAAAGCAAAGCCTACATAGTGGTACATACAAAACAATGTGCTTGGGAAATACATATTTCTACTGCTTTGTTTATCCACCTACCTACACTTGTGCACTAGATGCATATATATTATCCCGTACTGTGAGCAATGACTAGAAACTCCCCGCATGAGAATCTTGGTTGAATAATATGCCCGCACGAAACTGTTTTCCTTAATACTCTGTCTGCATCTGATATAAGTAGAAAACATTGAACCAGCCAAACCTTGCTGTGCTTATGGCATTTGCTGCTCAAATGTACTGACATGGCAGTTTCATCTTTCCCTTTGTTTTCAGGCCAATCTTTTTGTTGTTGCAACCTGAACAGTCAGTGGATTATATTAACACAGCTCGGATTTCTTTGACCATGGTTCAGCATCGAAGGTTCATTCCGGGCATCTTGGGATTAAATGATCTTTATGGAGAAGTGGGGCTCAAATTACCATGGATTTTGTTGTAACATTTCTATAAACATCCAACAATTTTGCTTTAGATATTACAAATGAGCTTATGGTGATCTCTCCATAGGCTAATTCTTTTGTGCCTGTGCATGTTGCACTAGTGAGGACTCACATGTATTGTAATATTCACAATTTATACATATATCATCATGTCAAAAATAAGAGTATGGGCTAGTTTCCTTACAAGTTCTCTTCTGCATGCTGATTCCTGAGGCAGCTATGCTGTCAAAAAGAAAATTTAAGCATATTCTGATCAGAATTTTTTATGATTGGTTTGATTACATAATCAACTAATCATATTATGTCACATCAAAGTATAATCAACTAATCACATCATGTCACATCAAGGTATAATTAACTAATCACAGTCGCATCAAAATATAATCAATTAATCACAATATTTCCATCAAAGTATAAACAATTAATCATAGTATGTCAATTGTCACATTAAAGTTTTTTACTTTCGAGAGTACCTGTAGTATTACTCTTTTATGCACTCCAAAAAGATTAGAAGCGTTCAGTCTGGAGATATAGCACGGAATGCGAGAGATATCAACTCATTGGATAGTAAAAAACCATCAGGGTCACTGAGACGAATGAAAGCAAGTTTGTCTTTGATCTTGCACTCATCAGTTAACAAAGTACTGAATTCATCTGCTGTAATGTTTCTCCTCTGTTCATCCAAGCACAGTATATGGCCACTTTCCATATATGGTTTATAGACATCACAAAGAGAGAGAACAGTTGAGCTACCAAAAGCTTCACCAAAAGACTTCAAATCCAAACCCCTTGCAGTTCTCAGAGAGAGCATGACAACATCCATGGCTATGTCCTGAGCATCCACATTATTGTTCCCAAAGCAATTTACTGTTCCATCCTCTAAACTCCGCACATATCCTGTGTAGTCTTTGAGCTTCCTTGGCCTGGAAAACCTTGATCCATTGAGGAAACTGGCTGCCCCGAGTCCAAAAGCATAGAAAGGTTTGTTTTCCCAATATGTAAAGTTGTGCTTGCACTGGTAACCAGTCTTGCAGTAGCTACTGATCTCATAATGCTCAAAACCAGCCTCAGATAGCATCTTAGAAGCCATTCTATAAAACTCGGCAGATTGGTTTTCAGAAGGCAAGGGGAACTCTCCAGGCGTATACCTACAAAAACAAAACTTTAATGCATGAAATTGACATTCTGAGAAACACACTAACACACTCAAACCCCGGCTGATTGTTCCTCATTACAAACTGGTTATACTAAGTTATTATTTGCATGGTTTTGATCAACTTTACTTTCTTGATGAACAAAGGAAAGATCGAAGAACTATTTACCCTTTCTAATAAATGGCCTTAATTCAACATTTTCAGTTACTTAAAGAACAAATTTAGATCTTCTTTCCCAAAAGGCGAAACCCCTCTCCCAAGGCCGCCCGACAGGATTATGAAAGGGTAAATAACAGTGACTTAGCGGCCCATTAGGTGGGAGGACTAGTGTCTGATTCGCGGAGCCACCTCACAAGAGAGTGAAACTCCCACACTCCCCAGGGCTAATGGTGATCTTCTTCATTGATGGAAGAAGCTCTTTAGTATTCAGAACTATATGATCAAATTTTCAGATTAAAGAGAGGCAATTCATAAAAGCCAAAAGACTGCTGTATAATAGTGGAATAAATATTACTCTTAGGCTGTGTTTGGAAGCCCGGAAGTTTCCCGTGTTTGGCTACACCTGGAAAACCGAGTCAACGGAAAATGACACTCATTTTCCAGAAAACATTTTCCAGGAGTCATTTTCCTCCTTTCCAAACACAGCCAGAGTCTTAGCTAGTCAAGGAACTCACAGTATCCCAAATTTGGTGCCTTGTTCAACTTGTAAATCATATACTGAAACATGAGTAGGCTGCACTTCAATGGTGCGCCTCAAGCTTTCTTCCCACATTTGTGGTGTCTGATGCGGAAGAGAAGATATGAGATCCATGCTCCAATTCTCAACCCCACATAACCCAACAATCTCTATAGCCTCATGAGCCTCCTTCAAACCGTGAGCTCTACCACAAGCTTTCAGCAGCTCCTCCTGAAAGGCCTGAACTCCCAAAGATACTCTGTTCACTCCCAATTTCATCATCTCCTTCAATTTCACAGCGTCAAATGTTCCCGGGTCCATCTCCATTGATATTTCAGCCCCGAAACACAACCCGAATTTTGAATTCAATTCGTCCAGGACTAACGAAACCAGGCGAGGGGGCACGAGAGAAGGTGTCCCGCCACCGAAAAACACAGTTTCGAGAGGTGAATTCGTGTTTGAGTTCACCGGGGTGGCCCTAATTTCTCTGCAAATGAGTTCAACATAGTCGACAATTCGCGGGTCATCATCTGGCCGGGGAGAGGAGGCGCCGAGGGCTAAGATGGGGAAGTCGCAGTAGTGGCAGCGCTTCCGGCAGAATGGGAGGTGAACGTAAGCTGACGTTGGGGGGAGCTTATGCAGGTTTGGAAAGTCGATTGAGGCATTTCGTCGAACAGTTTCTGGGGATTTTGATACTGCATTGATTATCGTGCGCGCGAGCATGGGAGGCTTGGTGTTGGAGGGAAAGGTCGTGAAAGCTGATCTCAGCATGTTAACCGATAACTGTAATAACTACGCTATCGCACAGAACTTTGTTTTCTTTGGTTCTATAAAACAACATTCAACATTTCAGTAGCAGAAAGGGCCATAGATGGAAAGTGGAAACCTAATAGATAGCAATGGCAAACTAAACAAGTTTATTGATGCCCTTCCTTAACAACTAGTGCTCATCTCTCCAAAAAAAAAAAAAAAAAAAAAAAAAAAAAAAAAAAAAAAAAAAAAACAACTAGTGCTCAAAGTAAGAAGTTGAATGGTTTGGGGTAAATTCAGGAAGTTGATTTCGTAATCGTAAAGTTCTAAAGTTTTAAATTCGACTCTCGTGAAAATAATTGTCAATTAGTCTCAAAAAGCTTTATTAGTTAGATTTAGTTAGTCTGAAAATTTACTCATATATACTCTTAGATAGTGACTGTCAGTTTATTTCGTCACAAAAAAAAAAAAAATCAACGTTCTGGACGGTTTTATTTCGTCATATATACTCTCTCAGATAGTGATTGTCAGTTTAGAGTTAGATAGTGATTGTCAGTTTTTAGGGTCTTATTGTTATTCTTAAATTGTTTACCTAGTGTTTATGTTTGAATTGGATATTGAATTCTTATTATTATCGATTGATGGTCAGGAATAATTAGATTGTTTTGGAGAGGCCATCGCAACGAAAGTTGGATGAAAGACTAAGTCTTACCAAATTAAGGTTAATTTGGGGCTTATAATATTAAGGTTAGAATTGATGCATCAGGAGAGTGCGTCAATCTTACCCTAAATTCTTGTTTATTGATTACGAAAGTAGCTTAAACCTGAATTCTTTAGTGCATTGCCAATAATCCCTTAATTGTTTTCTCTAATTTTAAGATTGTTAGAGCATCAAGATTGCAATAATCATATTCTTTAATTTGTATCCTTTTATCTTAATTCTTTAATCATAGTTTGCCTAGAATTTTACTTCTCGCTAATCTCAATCCTTAGCGGAACGATATTTACACTCTCATTTTTATTGTTTAAATAAATCAAGCATATTTAGACCAACATATTAATTAATTTTGTTGCAAATTAAAGTTATTCTCATCGAATATATATTTCTCGGAAAGTATCCCCAAGGACCCCAACCCTCTTTCTAATTCCCGGAAGCCGACGTACGAGAGGACCTGAGCCGCCGACGGTTTGCCTCAAACGTTCTGAACGAAGATCCGGTAGAACGCGTTCCCATCCAGCCGGCGATTGTCTCCGGAGGTGCGGCAATCCAATCCAGCTTCGACCTCAATCGAACAGGCTTGGCGACATGACGAGTGCAGCTAGACCTACATGGGCACCTGCTAAGGGCGGTAGCGAACAAGGCGGGACTCGAATTTTCGGCCCATCTCACAAATACTCTTCTAGAGATATTGCATCGCATACAACCTTGAAGCCCAGAAGGGAAGGCCAAGACACTCAGGATGAGTTGCAGAAGAGGAACCTCCGTGCGGAACTGGAACAGCGTGAATCAAGGCACTTCTCTTCGAAAAATAAGGGTTATAGTGATGACAGGGATCATAGAAAGAGTAGTCAATTCCTTTTAGAAGGTTCTAGAAGAGAGATCGAAGATCGAATTGTTCCACGTAGTGCAGATGCTGATGACGTGGACGTGGATGCCAAAAGTGATGATGAGAGTGAGGATGACATGGAAGATCTCATGGCTGAGCTTGATCAAATAAGGAAAGAAAGAGCAGAGGAGAAAATCCGGAACAAACGGCAAGAACAAGAAGAAGAAGAGCTCAAAGCGAAGGAAACAGAAGTCTTGAAAGGAAATCCGCTGTTAAACCAGCCAATTACATCCTTTAATGTGAAGAGAAGGTGGGATGATGATGTGATTTTCAAGAACCAGGCTAGAGGAAAAGCAAAAGCTCCCAAGCTTTTTATCAATGACACCATTCGAAATGATTTCCACAGCAAATTTCTGCATAAATATATGAAGTGATAGTCATTGAATGCCATTAACTAGAATGCTATGAATTGACCTTAGTGGGCAGACTGTTTTACAATTTATTGTCTAATATTAATTGTTAACCTTTTCTTTTTCCTGCATGGTTTCAGTGGATGCATTTTAAACCTTATTTAAAACTGGTGTGTCCTGCTTGTTCAGAACCACTTGGACTGTGTCTGGACAGATCCTTTTGTAATGAAACTGGTTCATTGGTGTGTCTGGAGCGATCCATTTGCAATGAAACTGTGCCAGTCCCTGTGGATTTAGCCCACATTGCCACCAATATCTTCCCAGTAATTCTGGTGAGAGGTATACAGTTTCTGATGACGACTTTCTCGAGTTTAGGCAGTCCTATGTGGTCGTCAGAAATGAGCTCCCTCAGATTAGAAACATTCTCAATATGCAACATTTGCAGTTGAGGAAACGCCTCAGGACCAGAGCAGTCCATGACCTGTGCTGCAGAGAGTAATGCGCTCCTCGGAGTGCACTGTTGCAAAAATCTCCGCCTAGGCCGCATAGGTACCCGCCTAGGCGCTAGGCGCTCCTAGACCGAGGCGAATTGCTCCCTAGGCGTCCGCCTAGGTGGCTGGCAGCTTAGCGCCTAACTTGGCCGACTGAACTGAGTTGGCGGCCGACTGGGCCGAATTTGGCCGAGTTAACTCGCCCAATTCGGCAAAGTTAGCCGAACTAATTCGAGCGAGTCGACCTTATTAATTTTATTATTATATTTATATATATTTAAATTTATTTATTTATATAAGTAAGAGAAATAAAAGATATATATATATAATATATATAATATAATATATGACATACGCCCACACAAATGAATTGATTTTTTATTTTTATAGGTCGCCGCCTAGACCGTTTAGGCACTAGGCGCTAGTCTACCGACTAGGCCTACTGCAACCATGCCTCGGACACGTCGAATATTCCTAGTTTTCTCAGACTAGTGAAGTGGAACAGCCCGCAGAGTTCCAGATCTTCGCTGCTCACCATGTGAAGAGTGTGCAGATTTGGTAAACAAACCTTAACAGGAGGATAAAAACAGCTGAAGTCATACCAGGTTCTTTGAGGAATTATTGCGCCGCGACCATGCCAGTTTGGTAGCAGAAGATGTCTCATCTGCTTCATCCTCAAAATCGTCCGAGGAAAGAAAACCCGAGAGCATTTCAGAACATCCAGATCCTGCAGATTCTTCAGTCTGCTTATTTTGGAAGGAAATGTAATGCCTGTTACTCCTCGGAGGCGAATGTACCTCAAATGGTATAAGTTCCAACTTGTGATTATCATTCTTTTTTATATATTAATAATGAAATTTGTGATTTATAATGTAATTGTGTTCTATATTTTGTTATAAATATCTTTTATAAAGATTTGATATATTTTATTTTTTGTCATATCCAACAATTATCATTTTTTTATATATTAATAATGCAACGTGTGATTTATAATGCGTTTTCTATTTGAATCATTTTATCAAAATAATTATGTTTCATTTTTTTTTTTTATAAAATTTTGATGTATTTCATTTTTGGTTCATATCTAACAATATTTATTGCTATGCTTTCTAAGTGCTTTATTTTTTTTTTCAAACTATCTTGCCCCACTTGGAAATTAAAATTCCTGGGTCCGCCACTGGAGATACTATGGAGGCACAAATGAAGATGTTGATTCGGTTGAGACTTATTTTAGATTGAGAAATTTGAAATATGCATTATGGACTTGTTGTTTAGATTTTCAAATTAAAATTATTAGTGAAAATTAATTAATTAATTAATTAATTATGTGCGCAAGAGATGGACTAGGGAATGTTTGAGTTCTCAAAACGAATCGAACCAAAATCTGAGTCGAAATTGAACTATTTCAAACCGAACTGAAACTAAATTGAATTAAAATTTGAAAGCGAATGATTTCATTTAATAAAAAGAAAACCAAAACAAAAATCAAAACCAAAACCAAAATCAAAACCAAAGCGGAAATCAAAACACCCACCCCTATTAGAGATTTTTTTAAAATTCCTAAGAAAGTTTAAATGAATCAAAGATATTAATTAATTTTTTAGGTAATTTAATTCTTATGTTTCTCATGTAATTAACACCAAACATATTAATTAATTTTCTTGCAAATTAAAGTTATTCTCATCAAATATTTTCCCATGAATTTAATTGATGAGAAAGTACAAATTAAACGTCCTCTTAAAAGTAGAATTATTTGATTCATTATAATTTTTAGACAAAACTAACACTTTTTAGATTATAATTATTTTATTCATTATAATGTGCGTAAGTAGTTTAAATAAAACATAAAATTTTAAATATTAATCAAAATGAGATTACTTATACTTAGACCTTGTATATACACAGAAAAGATCGCTTTTGGTACTCATTATGCATGCGAGGTATAACCTTTACCCTACATCATGTATATGATTCTTATATTTTAATAGAGGGACAATCAACAAGAAAAAGAAAACGAGACGGAGTGTCCAACCATTCCCTGCAACGGCTTCCCAAGCAACAATGTGGACAACACGATTCGCAGATTATTTAACAAATTAAAACAGAAAGCTACACCGTACCATTATTTATTATGAATGCAGTTTCTTTTACATCATCAACAATAAAATCAAAAGTAATTTTATACACAAACAAAATTTCATGGGATGACTAGCTAGTTTAAACAAAATTAAAGGGAGTTATTAATACGAGTTATAAATTAAATTTAGACTTTCATGACCCTTTGAATTTTTGGGACAAATTTACCACTGCCTACCTCCATTTCAGCTCACTCCACAGTCACCACAAGCCACTGAAGCAAGAGAAATGTTGTTCAGGAAGATTTGAATAGTCTCTCCGTTTTTGGTCTATATAGGTAACAATCACATATATTTTTTATTATTGTTCTAAATTTGTTACTGGCCATTGGTGTTTTCGGTAGGTGGCTAAAGCATTCCCTCAAACAAACAAAAACCATCTAATAATGTTGCAAGAGCAATGCCCTACAAATATTTTGGTTGAATCAAATATTATCAACTTTCAATATTTTAATTTGGTTTCTTCCAACGTCTCAAATATAACTCAATTAAAATTAGTAAGTACTCTACTTAAATTGAAAAGATACATATATTGAAGACTCATACTTTTACAAGAGAATTGGAAATGTTAAACCATTTTGTAATTTTTAGCTTCAAATATTAGTAAATTGCATATATAACAAAGCGGTGAGGCTCATGCAAAATTGTATGCAACATTAGATTTTCATTTTTGTTATTTCATGAGAGTTAGGTTCTCATGCAAATGTTGTACATGGAAGCAGTCATCAAGATTGGTCTTCTTCTTTTTTTTTTTTTTTTTTTTTAAAACATCAAAATTATATTGATCTTATTGTCTCCTACGGCAACATTATATATATTGAAGGTAGTATGTACATGTTGATTGTATTAGGCATGCATGCACATCAAACTTTTAGATAATCATATTTTGTTGTGAATTATAAAAATATTTAATAATGCTCCTTTTTCATAGTTTTTCTTAGTGGTAATGGGAGGTTTTATACCTAAAAATTATTTTAGAAGTCTAAATTTAATATATACAAATTAAATTGTTCTATATATATATATATATATATACAATGATACACTTCTAACTTGTTTTGAAATATATGAGTGTTCAGGATATATCATCCACGTTTAGAAATTTTTGAAAGAGTTTGAACTTCAACCATAATTTATCATAGTTATTAATATTTAAGATATTTTTTTTTTCCGCTCGATCAGTAGATGCATTTCAACTTGTAGTTTTGACTATTTTAATTTACTAGTATATCCCAAGCTTCTTTAGCCTTAGAAAAATTCCTCTATTTGTTATGAACTTGAACTTGGATGATGATAATAAATTCGGTTTGGTGGTGTGATGTGTGCTTACTAAGAAAAAAATATTATTGCAATGCCAAACAGTTCTAAAGTCTTTTTGATGGACTCCAAAACATGTTTTTTGTTACTTAAAACCTTATATACACAGAAAATATCCTATCACTTTTGATACTTATTACTTTACCCTACATGATGTATATGATTCTTGTATTTTAACAGAGGCTGGTGTAAGTAATTTTATGCGCTAAAACAAAATTTCATGGGATGATGAACTAGCTAAGCTAGTTAATTGTTCACTTTTTATTCCATTTGAAGAAAATATATCTGAATTTTTGTTACATTGCAAGAAAATAGGGATTGAATTTGCATATTCTTAATTTGATTATCATAGGATGTTATATCAATTCTATAAAAAAAAATTGTGAAAATAATAATTGATGGGTTGAATACAAGCGGTCTAGACATTTAGTACTCTAGTATTCATACTCAATCCAAGTGGTCGAATTCAACCTAGGTGGTTGGCCCAAGACAAGTATTACATGAAACTTGGAGACACATTATCTCGATTAGGAGATCCTTGGACCAGTTTTAGGAGATTGTTTTCCTTATTATTTTGGAGACCACTTTCTTTATGTTTTAAAATATCAATTTGAAAGTAAGGGTAGACTTCATATGAGACAACCCTTATAGGTGAGAACTAAGACATAATCTTGACCATAGGATCCAAAAAATGAAAGGTTAAGATTGCTTTAAATAATGTAGATGTGTTTAACGTAAAATGGGTAAGTCTGAAAGAAAAAAGGCTATCTAAGGGTAAAGTAGTAAAGTGTGTGCAATGTAAGTGAGAAAAATTAGGAAACGAAGTCTGTCTCTATTCCAAGACCAACGATTCCGTATCCATGCTCCCCACCTGCACACGGCATCTTGCGATGGAGAACGGCAGTGACGCATGGCTACTTCGCGACGCTGGGAAAAGTGACAACAAGATGCAAAGTCGCGACCTGAAAGCAGAGGTATGTTACAGTTTTCATTATTTTTATGTCCAGTAGCAATTGCAAAGGGGAAACCTGATAGAGAAGTAGGGTTTCACTCGAAGAAATCGCACACTGGTCCTGAGCCCGGCATGGTGGCGAGGGTTTCACTCTGATTCGCGGCTGAGTGTGCATTAGGCGGACAAAACTAGGGTTTACTATCCTAAAATATTGTCCTTTACAGTTTTTCCCCAAATTCGGCTTTGGCCTGCAACCCTATAATGCAGTTGTGTTGGGTGGGTGTCACCTGGGGGATTAAAGCACAAAACAACAAAATGCCATAGAAATTGGGGGTTGTGCTCTTGGGAGTTAAATTCCACCTAAACATGTATGAATAAAAGTGTCTTGTGTGTGACTGTGCACTGACAGAAGATGGTTCCAGTTTTGTTTTTTTGTTTTGTTTTTTTTTTTTTTTGGTTTTTTTTTTGTTTTTGTTTTGTTTTTTTTTTTTTNCTCCAACGATTAATATTAAACCCACGTAGATTGTATGGATTTTGCTTTCAGCCGAAATCTCAATTTTAATACACACACAAATAAGCTCATTGTAATTTGCAAACATTTGCTTTCACAACAAAAAAGAAAACCAAAAACAAAAAAAAAAAAAAAATACACAAAACAAAAAAACAAAAAAAACCAAAAAAAAAAAAAACAAAACAAAAACAAAACTGGAACCATCTCTGTCAGTGCACAGTCACACACAAGACACTTTTATTCATACATGTTTAGGTGGAATTTAACTCCCAAGAGCACAACCCCCAATTTCTATGGCATTTTGTTGTTTTGTGCTTTAATCCCCAGGTGACACCCACCCACACAACTGCATTATAGGGTTGCAGGCCAAAGCCGAATTTGGGGAAAAACTGTAAAGGACAATATTTTAGGATAGTAACCCCCAATCTACGTGGGTTTAATATTAATCGTTGGAGAATTGACATTTTAGGAGCTTCAAAACAAAATGTATATTTGAAATGTTGTGGCAGTGGGACTTAGTGGTCCCTAGTGATAATGATGTGAAAATAGGCTTGTAATAGTAGAAGGAATAAGAATGTGTGTGCACTGTTTTAACACAGATTAAAAACCCACTGTGAAGGCTTTTGTTTGTGTTTCTTCTTGAATACATGGCATGTCAAGCATGTGTGCAAGTGAATAGATTATTGTTTTTGATTTTCGTTTGTACTCCACAGGTAAGAAATGCCAATTGTCTTGCCAACCCCAGTAGCCAGCAAATAATAGCGGTGACGATGATGATTTCGTGAACCCGCCTAGAGCATTGCTACAAAGACTACAAGCTGACCCAGCATGGGATGCTCCCGAATACGAGTTAACCGAAGGAGAGGATGAGGAGCGGCACGCGGTGTTCGTGCTGCCACAGGGGGAGACAGAGGTTTCTAATCAAGACCCAAACGAAGTGACACGCGCGGACCCTACTAGAGTGGAGGGGGACTTCCTCAACACAAAGCACAACATCACTGCATACCTTGACAAACAGGGTTATTTTTAATATGACATAGAACCTAACCTTGTACTTGAAGTCACGAAGCCAGTAGGGTTATTTCTGTTATGACAACTCTAGTTTGTAGCATGTTTACTTTTAGGTGGAGATCATTTCTGTGCATTTTTTTACAATTACAATTGTTATTCATTGTCTAATATGTTGTGCACATAAGTGGTACTAACGTGCACATAGTGGGTTTGCACTTATACTATTATTTTATGATTTGATGGCCAGTGCACGTAGGTGGTAAGTAATATGCAAGCAGTGGTGGTTCGTTTGGCCTGTTTTAAAAATTGTAGATTGGTTTCTTCTTTTTTGCATTTTTTTTTTTTTGAGTTACCAGTCACTATGTGGCGATGGTAGTTAGATGGCACACCGTTGAGAACTTGGATGCACACACCTAAGCAAATGATTTAACCTCACTTTATACAAACATGCACATAGTGCATGGAGAAAGTGCACACGCCCATCAATTTTTTAAACGGCACACGGGTATGTCCTTGGGTGCACACACCTACCTTCTGTACCGAAACTTAGTCTAACCGAACATGCACACATAGAAAATCTGACCAAGATTAGGTCTTAGTAATATTAAGCGGGGAAAAGAATAACATATACTAGTAAGCATATTAAAGTATTTAGATTGTACCTACAAAACACCAAAGCCAAAAGATGAAAGAAGTTAGCTGGCACACAGTTAAGTTCTTGGGTGCGCATGCCTACTAATATCATTGACCTATAGTTATACTAATATTCACACATTGCCACATATAGTAAGTGCACACACACGACACAACTTTTGAATGTCATCAGCTTTACATAACATTTGGACGAAAAAAAATGCCACATAGACTAGTAACCTGATTTAATCAGTGCGAAAGATGAAAGGAACTGAACGGCACATGGGTGTCTACCTGGGTGCACACCCCCCGACTCGTACTCGCCCTCCATTAAATCTAACATTTACACAAAGCCAATATCTATGAAAAACGACAAGCATATACTAGATACAGACTAAAGTATTTATATTAAACGTCCAGAGTAAACAATGTCTAAGAAAAACAATTAAATGACATTCCACATCCACATGTAAAGAAGAACAACTACGGCTTTTGCTTTGGCTTTGGTTTTAAGGGGCAATTGCGGCTGTCATGTCCTTCATATTTGTGACAAGTGTTGCACTCTCGGGTTGAATTTGCAGCTTTCTCTGTACCAAGCTCTTTTGACGATTTGATACTGCTTCCCAAAACCCTTATTCTTAGCAACGGTTGGGGGATGGACAACAACATCAGGAGACGTGATGAGCACACCATCATCCAACTAACCTACGAAACCTCTGACCAACAAATGCTTGCACGCTTCGTCAAACCGGCACCCAATATTTCATTTTGCCTGAAGAAATATTTATATTACACCCACGACTATCAATTGGAGAATCACCATTCACCATCACCATAGAATGAGCCTGCCACACAGTGATGGGTAAATTTAAAAAAAAAATTAAACCAATCTACAACTTTTGAAACATTACAAGCGCACCACCACTGTGTGCATATTACTTACCACCTACGTGGACTGACCATCAGAACAACTAGAACATACCTCCATCACCAAACTCCATGACCGAAAAAAACAACCAATGCCGCAAAGAGAAAACCGAAAAGGAAACTATATGACATGCACAGAGATGAAAACACATATGCACACACCCGCGAAATCCAGAAAATCTTTAAACCCACCAACTACGTCATGCATCCGACGAAAGAACAGCAAAACACACCGCCGAAAACAAAAAACAAAAAAAAAAAAAAAAACAACTAGAACATACCTCCATCACCAAACTCCATGACCGAGCAAAACAACCAATGCCGCAAAGAGAAAACCGGAAAGGAAACGGGAAGGGAAGCAGTGATACTGGACGGCAAATCACCATAATAAATCTAATCCTACCAAAATTAGAACACCTAAAATAATGCATTAGAATCCCAGACAAAAAATAAAGCATCTACAATTACAATATAACCCTTACTAATTAAAATTAACCACATAAAAAAGGAAAAAGGGATTAATCTCAACCATCAAATAGTACAAGATCGACGGCTCCCAGAATGTCTTATTTCTCACCTAAATAGGTTGTCTCATATGATTGCAATTCTTGAAAGTAATATCCTTTGATATAAGAGATTATTTACTTTTCATATTCCGTCAATTTATAACTTGAGTTATATAAATACCCTGTAAAATGGCATGTAATATACACGTTCTTCTCCATTCTCAAAAGTAAAAATAGTTCCCTCTTATCTGAGCATCTAAAACAAAATTACTTTGCTTTATCTGAGCATCTAAAACAAAATTACTTTGCTTTTCGATTAGGTTAACACTTGTGTGAGATCATTTCAACTGATCGGATCTTTGATTGATAGGTCAAATCTTTGATTAATGGATAAGATCTTTGATCTTATTAAACAAAGATTCGACTCGTCCCACGGATTGAGACCCGTGAAACGGTATCACAAAACTTTTTGCCTTTCGACTATGTTGGTCCCTTGTCCACTACTTGAATCTAAAAGCATCAATGATATTATACTTAAAGATTAGGTATATCCCATATATCATTGTATAGTACGTCATCATGTGTCCCTCAATGATGAATTGATGATGTGGTCTCTCGGAATATCTGATCTAGTCCTATATGGGAGTTTTTGACGTTTTTCTATTGGTTAGTAGACTTCAATTCCTTGGATTGACTTAGTGCAATTAAATACAAACAACCAAGGTCTTCATGCATTCATTAGTCTATTATTAAAGAAAGTTTTGTCTCGTGGGATTCATTGACCCTCCTTGATGAAACTAACTAAAAAATGGGCGTATATTCTATCCATGATTCGTCCATGCATGATTGTGATTCACGACAGACAAAACACGAATCTCCTTAAATTGATCATTAAGAAAAATACATGCATTAAGAACATTGATCAGAAATGGCAGAAGCCTTAGTTGCAGCGGTTCTGAGGAAAGCTGTTGATGTAGGCGTCGATCTTGGAGTTCAAGCCGGTTCACGGCTGTACTGGGTATCGGAGGATGTGGACTGGATAGAAAGAGAGATGAGATGCATCCAATCCTACATTGCAGATGCTCAAGCGAAGCAGGCCAGCGACTCGAGAGTGGCAAACTTGGTGAATGAAATCGAGGGCCTAGCCCGCCATGTTATAGACATTTTGGAGAAGTTACCCCCACAGAATTCTTCATCAAGGGGTTTCTTGAAGAGGGTTGCTTGTTTCATCCCTTATGTTCATTCTGCCCACGTTTTCGCCCTGGAAATGGCGAAAATCAGGAGACGGGTGGAGGAGATAGATCGCAGGAGGAGAAGCTACGGGATACTGGACTCTGCTAGTGTGAGTGAGTGCTGGGATCTCAGGAGGTCTTACCTTTATGCTGATGAGCCAGAGGTGGTGGGACTGGACGACGAGTGTGAGAAACTCGAGAAGCGGTTGCTTGATGATCAGCTCGTATACGGTGTGGTTGCCATTGTGGGCATGCCTGGCTTGGGTAAAACCACTCTGGGGAAGAGGATTTACAAGCATGTTCAGCCTCGTTTCGACTGTTCTGCCATGGTCCATGTTTCGCGAGAGGCCCGAGTGGGGGAGCTTCTCCTGCACATTGCCAGACAAGTAGGGTGTCCAGATTTGGGGGAGGAGTGGAGCAGAGAAGGCCCTGAAGGGAAGCTTTGTTCATATCTGAGAGACAAAAAGTATGTCATTCTCCTTGATGACATCTGGGATGTTGAAACCTGGGATGCATTGAGACTAGGATTCCCAAGTGAACCCAAAAGTGGCACTCGAATCATCATTACCTCCCGGGACACAGCTGTGGGGAGATACATCGGAGGCGAATCTTCAATTCATGAAATGAAGCCTTTAGCTCCAGACCAAAGCTGGAAACTTTTCTGCAACCAAGTAATGATGCCAGAACACAGCGCGGAAACTACATATCCAAAGGAGCAGATAGTGGAAACCTGCGGAGGTGTGCCACTATCCATCGTTGTCATAGCGGGTGTGCTGCGCGAGAGAGGAACAATCACAAACCAGCATTGTTGGACTGAAGTTCTTGAGGACATAAGACATCAGCATTATGGACAACAAGACAGATGTACTAAGTTTGTGTCTCTGAGTTATGACAATTTGCCCATTCCACTCAAAGACTGTTTCCTGTACTTTGGGCTTTTCCCAAAGGGGCAAGAAATACTAGCTTTCGACTTGATTAACATGTGGGTAGCTGAGAAGTTCATATTCCAGCAAGACCACGAGGAGCAGGCAGACGAGGATGTTGCAGAAAGGTACCTCAACACGTTAGTCTCAAGAAACTTAGTTCAAGTTGCTAGCAGGAGATGCAGTGGGAGGATAAGAAGCTGTCGAATTCATGATATTCTGCACAACTTCTGTGTCTTGGAGGCGAACGAGAAGAGGTTCTTTCGGAGGCTGCATTCCAGGAGATCTAGCAGTGGCCGGTCTGTTCTGAATAGAGTACAGAGAGTAGCTATCAATTTCAACACTGATCTCAACTTAGAAAACAACATTAGCTTCTCCGGAATGTCCCACATCAGAGCCCTGCTCTGCTTCAAAACCAGCACGCAAAAGGATATCAGATTCTGTGAAAAGCTTATCACACATTTTCCCAGGTTCAGTCTCCTGAGAGTGTTGAACCTAGAACTTAAGTACAGTCACCCACATTTTCCCACCGCGTTTTGGAACTTAAACCATTTGGGGTACATTCGCCTCCGAGGAGCAACTGGCGTTACATTTCCTTCCAAAATAAGCAGACTGAAGAATCTGCAGGTTCTGGATGTTCTGAAATGCTCTCCGGTTTTCTTTCCTCAGACGATTTTGAGGATGAAGCAGATGAGACATCTTCTGCTACCATACTGGCCTAGTCGTGGCGCAATAATTCCTCAAAGAAGCTGGGATGACTTCAGCTGGTTTTATCCTCCTGTTAAGGTTTGTTTACCAAATTTGCAGACTCTTCACATGGTGAGCAGCGAAGATCTGGAACGCTGCAGGCTGTTCCATTTCACCAGTCTGAGAAAACTAGGAATCTTCGACGTGTCCGAGGTGCTTATCAACAGGCTATGCTGTTCCATGGACGCATTTCAGAAGCTGGAGAATCTGTTTCTGCACACGGAATTCCGCCTGTTTGAGAGATTGGATGTTTCTCGGCTGAATCTTTCCGGGTATTGCGGTCTGAGAAGACTGCGCATCAAAGCGCCTTGGGGAACGCTGCCTCGCCACCAAACATTCCCCCCAAATCTCTCGGAGCTGTCTCTCTCGTCCAACAAGATTGTCGTGGATCCGATGATGCAGCTGAAATGGCTGCCCGGATTGAAGGTTCTGAAGCTGAAAAACAGTCACTTACTCTCTGCAGCACAGCTCATGGACTGCTCTGGTCCTGAGGCATTTCCTCAACTGCAAATGTTGCATATTGAGAATGTTTCTAATCTGAGGGAGCTGATTTCTGACGACCACATAGGACTGCCTAAACTCGAGGAAGTCGTCATCAGAAACTGTATACCTCTCACCAGAATTACTGGGAAGATATTGATGACATCTAAATCCACAGGGACTGGCACAGTCTCATTGCAAATGGGTCAGTCCAGACACCGTCCAAGCGGTTCTGAACAAGCACAACACACCAATGAACCAGTTTCATTACAAAAGGATCGGTCCAGACACGATCCAAGTAGTTCTGAACAAGCACGACACACCAATGAACCAGTTCCATTACAAAAGGATCGGTCCAGACACGATCCAAGTGGTTCTGAACAAGCACGACACACCAATGAACCAGTTTCGTTACAAAAGGATCGGTCCAGACACGATCCAAGTGGTTCTAAACAAGCACGACACACTAATGAACTAGTTTCATTACAAAAGGATCTGTCCAAGCACAGTCCAAGTGGTTCTGAACAAGCACGACAGACCAATGAGCTCGTCTCATTGCAAATAGGTCAGTCCAAACACAGTTCAAGTGTTAACGAGCAAGCACGGCACACAAATATATACCGAACCATTATCAACCACCCTACAGGCTTTGCCTTCCCAATCCGATTTAGATTCAAATTACTCTATTTGGCTAGGTTACTTTTAACCCATTTTTGTCATTTTATCATTTTTTATTATTTTTATTATTTTTTAAGCATGTAACCTAATAATGTAATGATTTACAATTTTTTCAAGACCTTTTATAAAGAGTTAGAGTTGACCAGATTCACCCCAACTCTTACTATGATATTAATGCTTAAAAATAATTTATATAATTTCATGAGGGGAGAGGACAAAACCAACCATCATGAAATTACCAAATTCTGTTCAGGAAGCATTTATTTACCTTCAAATCAAACTCGTGTTGAGTAAGACCTTAAAAGGCTTGAGACTTGAAACATGTCATCTCATACACATACTAGGGATAATATTTGGTAGATCTGCACAAGTATTGTAACAATATTATTTTCCTTAGATGATAATCATGATAATTGATATGTAAGCAGAATCAAGACGAGTTTAATATAAATAATTTCTATTTTAACATCTCAACTAGTATGAGAAATGACGGGTACATACCAATCTTGCAAAACCAGCGAGCTTGCATCACAATGTATAAAGTAACAATTCAACTTATGATCAACTAAAAGCATCCAGAAACCACAAGCTACAAATCTAATAACTTTCATATGATCAATCAATCTCATACAAGGCACTTTACCATGTAAGGGCCTTCTAGTTCATAGCCCAACTTCCTATAGTAATGGCGGGTTCCTACACCCGAGATAACAGCTATCTTTTTCGATCTATGCTCCTGACGAGCTATCCGCTCTGCCTCCTCCATAAGCAAGGTCCCATAGCCCTGGTGCTGCAGCTTATCTGCATCGCGCCCATGCACAGGGACAGCGGTCCCATATACGTGAAGCTCCCTAACAATAGAACATCTTCCTGTAAGTTCTGGGCAAGTTACATTCTTTCCACATTTGCGCAGTCGAAGTAAACCTACGAGAATATCCTGCACTCAAAAGAAACGTGTTAGGTTTCAGCCCCAGGTAGGCCAGCCTTCATAATAAACACAAGTTTGAAGATTGAAGTATAATGTTGCAATAATTCAATAAATAGGTAAAATGCACTATTTCTTTTTAACTTTGAAGTTCCCTTGTTATGGTCTGTGGAGTTGGAGCTGCAATGAAGAATGCAGAAAAGGGCAAGTCAATATTGATATAGTGTACCTGACGTGTATCTTCGTATGAGAGAAAAGTTTCCCAGCCCTCATTTGCTGTATAGTCACGACGAACAAGTTCAACTTCCTCTGGTTTAATTTTATGGTGAATGTCCTGATATTTACCACCAAATAAAAAAAATGAACATTTACAAAGGAGGTAATTAACCAAATCTAAAATAAGAAAAAAAGAAACAGAAGCTTTCAGCAATCAAGCACTAATAATGCATCGAAAGTCCAGTAACAATATTCCAGTCACCTGGATTCCAGCTTCACGTGTTCTAACATCTCGACACTTCAAGCCAAGATCATCCATACGAGCTAAGGCCAATTCACGAAGATTTCCCTTCTCGACTCCTGAAGTTACTAAAGGCATAGGAATGTCCCGCTGAACTCTATAAACACGTGTCCACGGGGGAACCATTGCAAGGATTCGAGCAACAATGTCAACCAGCTGCTCAGGGGGATAGTTTCTATATCTACATACAATGACAACCAAGTAAATACCTTCTTGAAGAAGAAAAATCATCTTAAGACCTTCATATAGCAGATCAGTAGTAGCAGGAAAAATAGTTTGGGATCAATGATCTGAAAACAGAAATGCTAAAAGACCTGAAGAAAACCCTGCAAACAAAACCATACAATAACAGAAACAAAAATTTTACCTTCCAGTTTTCCAGAGTTCATAGAGTCCAGTCCCGCGAATAACTAGTGTCGGATAAATTTTAAGCCCATCAGCTCTGAACATAGGGCTATCAAAAAATTCTTTAAAACTCTCCAGGTCTCTCTCAACTCCAACATTTGGAAGATCTGGCATCATATGAGAAACTACCTACAGAGGAAAAGTCAAATGTTAAAAGAATAGAAATTTAAAAAAAAAAAAAAAAACAAAAACAAAAAAAAAAAAAAGCAGCTAGCTCAAGTTTGACATTAGACAACAAGCAGCAGCAAAGCAAACAAGATAGAGCAAATGTACCTTGAAACCAGCATCCTTTGCCAGGCAAAAGCAATCAGCCACAGCTGCCACTGTGTGGCCTCTATTGGTGTCACGAGCAACGTCCTCGTATGTGCTTTGCACCCCAATTTCCAAGCGTGTGCAGCCATAAGAAAGCATCTGTCGTAAATGAGGCCCAAGGCAGTAATCTGGCCTCCTGCAATTCAAATAAAGCATAATGAAGAAAATGTTCATTCACATTAAATCAAACATCCGGCAAACTTTTTAAAGCGAAAAAGCGCACTAAAGCGACGAGGTCGGGCTTTGCTTTAAAGCGAAAGCGCAAAGCAAAGCGACGCTTTTTCATGAAAAGCGACGCTTTAAAATATATATATATATATTATAATCAAAAACTCCAAATAGTCAAATAGTAATGCAAAATAACATTAAATAAGAACAACTATAGTCATAACATCATAATAAAACAAACTTTAGTCATCAAAATAAGGTCACTTAAGCCATTTTTTCATCAAAATATAACATATTGTCAATCATTCATTCATTCAATCCTTCAAAGTCATTCAGTCCTCCATATCAAACTCATCTTCTTCATCACACAAATCCAAATTGTCAAATTTGATAATTCCATCATCCTCAAATCCTTCTTCATCTTCATCCACTAGTCTATACTCGCGACCCGACCAGGTTATTAGGTTTAGTTGTTGTTGTTGTTGTTGTTTTTTTTTTCAACTTATGACCGTTGACTGCGCTACACATGAAAAAGCACGCTTTTCTGCGCTTTTTCCAAAAAGCCCACAAAGGCGCACGCTTTCTCATATTCGTGCGCCTTGCTCAAGCGAGGCCCTCAGCCAGGGCTCGCTTCGCTTTTGCGCTCGCGCGCTTTTAACAAGTTTTGAACATCCCAAGCAAGTGGAATCATTATAAAGATCTGTATTTCAGAAAGAAAGAATTTTTGTTTGCAGGTAACATTCTGAACAAGACAACAAGTACTGAAGTACATCACTTGTTTCACGTCCACAATTATCACTTTGCAGCACAAGCAAGCATTTGGTACTTGGTAGTTACTAACATGGCAAGAAACTTATTGAAATAGTTACTCACGTTTCAATAGTCATTCCAATACATTTTACAGCACTATGCTCTGAGTAAGCAACTGCCTCTTCAACATTGGCAGAAGTATGCCCTGATAAAGCATCGTGAAGATTCCTGATAAAATAGTCTCTGTAGTCTGCTGGCAATGACATAAAAGTGCCTCCCATTAAGATGAATTCTACCTGCAGAATAAGTATTCCAAAATGAGCAAATGATGAAGGGTAACTAACTCAGTAACTCTACATGGATAGAATTTATGATATGACGAACCTTATCAACACTGTGGCCCAACCTCTTAAGTTGATCAATCCTGCTTCTAGCCTGGACATAGGGATTATATCTGTACTATTAAGGCATTATTAATTAGAAAACCAATGGCATCATCTTTAACCACAATGCATTCTCTTTCAAAAATAACTTTACATCTTCAAAGCCTGCAACTCTAGTTTCTCCAAGATGTCGATGCAAGATATATTGTTAAATTGTTTACAACAATGAAGGGGGTATGTAGAGGAAAATGAAGATGGGGCCATACTATACTGGAACAAAAATCATGCATAGCCTATTTGTTAAGGCTAATAAAACTTCCCAAGATGCAAAGAGAAATGATATGTTGGTCAGCCTAATATTTATTACTCATACTAAAGAATATTATTTGCCCTCCTAAAATTTTAATAGCATGGTCAACACTTATGGTCAGACAGAGGTTGTATAGGTGCAAAGAATCTTCCTTCAGAAAAGCTTTTGTACATTAATGAAATTGGCATTCCCTTGCAGGAAGGAAAATGTCAATCTATAACAAGTCTCAAAACCATACCTAGTACACACATTCCAAGTTCTATAGCTCAATTGCATAAATATCTCATCTTCATTTGGCATTAGCAAGAAGACAATTCTTATTGTTTACCATTAAAAGGCCAATCATAGAATTCAAAATAAATAATGTAACAAAACTTACTAAGACTGCCTAAAACTATTTCAATTCCAGTTCCATGAATGATGAATAGTGAATGCCAAGCTTAGGAAAATTAAAAAATAATTCAGAAACAAAAATTAATACAAAGTTGAAACTCTGTTGCAAGAGAACTTACTATAACTACCAAATTTTCAATTCCATTACAACTGAACTCTCTGACTTACAAACATAAGAAGAATACAGAATGAAAAATAAAAATAAATAAATAAATAGCAATATAGAGGAGCAAACAATATATAGACCTGGGGTTTAGGGTTTAAACAAAAAGATGAAGAAGCCCTCGCTTACCTAGCTCGAATAGCTCGCATACTGGTGGGCTCGTAACCCGTATACGACTGAGTACTATATTCGAAGTCCGAATCCGGCCCGCCGGGGCAATAAACACAAATATTCCCAGTGGTGGCTATGTGAGGGCACCGATGGGGCTTCGACATGACGGCCACTACAGCAATACCGGAGGCGGTTCGGACAGGCTTGGCACGCAGTTTCGGCAGTAGTGACTCGCGCTCCGTCTCCGGCAACGCCGCAATCATCTCTACTAGCTTGGGAGCCCTAGAGAGGCCGTATTTCCGACAAGCTGCTGATTTGAGGCCGTTGAGGTCCACGTCCTTGCCCCTCCGAGAAAGGTCCACCATATTGTTCACGATCTCGGCTATCGCGCGGACTCGAGCCTCCTCCTCCGTCATGCCGTGAGACACCACGCCGCCCCTCCCCGGACGAGGGAGCTTCCTCGCCTCAGTAACCGCCGCCGTCGCCATGAAAGATCCGGCTCAGTAATGTGGCGGCTAATGCAGTTATACGCTGGATTGAAAACGGTGCTGTTTGGTTTAATCCCTCCCGGTAGGGTGTATGGAAATAGTGGAATTGACAAATAAAAATAAATAAATAAAGGGAAAGGAAAGGAGGGGGAGGGCTATAGTGTTAGACCGTGTTTGGTAACTCCGTAACTGCATGAATCATTATAATTCTTCTTAAAAATTGTACAAAAAATAATGTGAGACTGTCACACGTATTTCGTTTGTAAAATAAGTCAAAATGTCAAATCAAAATAAAAATGTAATACTCCATATTAATCAGGGTAATACTCCATATTAATCAGGATTAAAAATTTATTACTTCTATAAAAATAAAAAAAAAGTGTAATATTTTTTAAGATAAATCAATAACGAAAATGAGATTTTCTCTCTTCCTTAATCAAAATCGTTTCTTACCAAAAACTCCACAAACACTTCCAAAATATCGAAGTGCTCTCCTTGTGCTCTAGTTCGCCGAGCTTATTTGTTTGAGTGCTTAAACATTAAGTTGTGATCCATTTTATCCTGATAGACTGACACTATAACGTTCCTAGCATCTTTGTGAGGTAGCGAATCGATTTTAATGAGAATATGATTACACACAACTTGAATCTTCCTTTCTTCCGTTTGGGTTTATAATCTCATATTGAAAACCCTTTTTTTGTTATTTATTTATTTTAGACAAATTTGCATTTTTTGTCCTTAAGTTACACCCGGAGTACAAACTTAGTATTTGAGTTATATGTGTGACTATCTTTAACTATAAAATATGCACGGAGTGATAACTTTAGTCCCTTATATAGACTATTTTTGCTACCAATTTGTCACTTAATAAAAGTGACTGATTCGGTTCTTCAAAGATTAAATCGTCACTCCATACATAACTTATGAGTTAAAAGTTGTCACACATAACTCATGAACTAAGTCTGTACCAGACGTAGTATAACTATAGAACCAAAAACGCAATTTTCCCTTTATTTTATATAAATAAATTTGATTCCTTTGGTTTTGTACCAAACTTTGCAATCGGAATTATTTTTCTTAAAATTTAAATCCCGTAGTTTATTTATATAATTTATATATAAATTTGTCTTATCAACTTATTTCCACATACAATATTAAATGTCTCATATCTCACTATTTCAAATTTCAAATTTCAAATTTCACATTTGTCTTGCCCACGATAGTCTTTTAATCAATTGTACACAAATATTATTCTAATGACCACATAATCTTATTTTACATGACTGATGAATATTATTTCTGAGCTCTATGTATGTACCGTCTACGTACCTAATTGGTACTTGAACATACTGCGAGGAGGAATGTTTCCTGATTGTCACCGACCTCAAGACCCAACCGACCTGACTTGAACTGAATGCCCGAGCGAGAGCCCGTCAGCGGTAATGTTAACGCCTCTGTTGGCTCACCCCAACCACATTAGGTAGGGACGAATCGCCCAACCTTCCTTACTTAGGCCCTGAGCCTTATGCTTGTAATCAAATCTGATCACAGCCAGATCGAAGATGTTAGGAACTCTCCATGCGGACGAATCAGCGTAGCCTCCGAGCTCGCCCCGTACATGAATACCACATATCGTACATGTCGAATGGGCGGCATGTATCCCCATTTACTTTCTATAAATACTGCATTAAATGTTTGGATGAGGATTTTTTAGCATTTTCAACTACCTAATAGAAGTTTTAGATCGTTCGACTTATAACCAGTTTACTGAGCTCAACGCTTTAAACAAACAAACAGATTAGAATGATATATGACACGCGATCCGACCTCTGTAATTTATACATATTTGTGAGAACCACTATATTTACCACGTCAATTTCCCATAATTTTTATTATTTATGGAGTATATTTTATAAAGAAAACAATACAAAAATATTAGGGGAAGCACATAAAACATGTTGTAGAGTAAAATAAGTCGAGATACTAGGCGAGTAATATAATTTGTGCCCGCTAAAAGCGTATCAAAGAACGAAGTAAACAACAATGGTCATCTCGTTGTCACCGTCGTTCTCCGGGTCCATCTCTTTCCCTTCTCCCCTAAACCCTTCCCCCATAAACCCCCGCCCAAAATCCGGCGATCAGCTCTCTCTATCCTCCTCCGCCCTCCATTTCCGCCCTCTCTCCGCTTCACAAGCAACATCCAACTTGCTCCCAGTAAACCAAACCAGCCACCATAGTCGCTCGCTTGTTTCGGCCGCGTTTCCTTCCTTCCCATCTTCCAACGATCCTTTGTTCGATCCGTACTGCAACGTCGGGATCATCGTCGGCGAGGGCGAGCCGGGAGAGAGAGTTCTCGGCCGCTTACGCCGCGAGGTCAGCCGGGCTGGGATTATACGGGAATGTAGGCGCCGGAGGTTCTTTGAGACCACTCAGGAGAAGAAGAAACGCAAATCCCGTGATGCTGCCAGGCGCAATCGAATGAGGTTAATGCTTTACCCTTCAACCGTATCAACCATTCAAATGTGTCTAATATATATACTAAGGATTATAAATGCTGTTTATTATCGTCATTGTTGGTATTTAATCCATTTTCTATTTTAATGTTTGGAATTTCAATTGGAAGTTTTTTTGTTTGGTCAGATTGAGCGATTATTAGCACAAATTTGCCATTTCTTCATCATAAGACTATAAAAAAAGAAGTATCTCCCTGTATAAACAGGAAAATACTCAAAATAGTGCACTATGCAGTATAAATGTAGGCAAATTATACTATGGACCATCGTCCACATTGCAGTGTGGACTGTGGACCATAGATAAATGCTCATCTTTACTGAAATTTCATGTTAAGGTAGTATACCAAATAATGGACATTTAGTATACAAAAAAAAAGACATTCAATGTATTAAAAATGAACCTTATGTCAATGGTTCATCTTACAATATAAACCATGGTCCATGGTATAATGTTTGGTATATGTATATTCCTAATGCAATAAAGCAATATTGAGTTCAATGGCACTTGGGCCTGGCGCTGTTCAAGTGTTCAACTCATCAAAGATATTTATTAAAGCTTAAACTTTTAGTCTTAAACTTAACAGTGAAATATCCAAAAATAGGTTGTCTTAGAAGCATTTCCTAAAATTCTTTTAAAGCATACGAAAACCTGCAATTCTGATTTTATCCAATTCACACGGAGCAGTGAAAACAACGAAAGAGAACTGCAGCTGCAGAAAAGAAAATAACAGAGGAAGAAATAAATGTAAAAATAGCTTTGGATGTGGGGTTTCTTTAGGGAAGTTGGGTTGTGATGGATTTGGTTAGTTTTGTAACATGGACACCGTTTTTGGTGGTGACTAAAAGGTTTCAGTAATGGAGTTTAGGGTTCTCTCAACTTTTGCATGTAGTGTGACTGGCTGACTGCTAGGGTTTTGGCATTGGTTGGAGCGGTTTGGGTGAGGCAACTACTTTATATATGTATGAAATGCTATTCGTATAAATGAAATGAGAACCAAACTTCTACTTATAGAGACTAGAGTTATAGATGGAACTATACGCACCGAAAATTTTGGACCTGAGTTTCCTCTAAAACAATAAATTTTGTCGTGCGCTAAGGACCAATGACATTAAACTTTTTCATCATATCTCAGGTTTCTCAAAGTTTCTGCTTTTCAAGCATTTAACAGTGAGTAGATTCGTGCTGGAAGTTGTAGTAAAATGTAGTTAAGCTTTTGAGTAGGCTTTTCTGTGTCAGAATGCTTCTGGACCATGTATGTAGGAATCATACTTTGCTGCTAGTCTGCTACATCTTAAATGCCCCTTTTTTTTCCTCCCTTCCTACAGACATTATCTCATATTCTCATCTAATCATTCTTTTCATTCCATTACAAAGAAACAATAGATAATTGCCAGATATAGTAAGTGTGACTGTGTGATTACACTCTCTACTTTAAAGACAATTTCTGAAGAATATTGGATTTGCCAGATACAATAATTTTCAGAGTGTGAACATTTCAGGTTATTTGTCATCATAGACATCATTGATATTTCTCTGGTTACCGGTGCCTATACATCAAATTATTTTTTAAAAAAAATTGTTGCAAGCCATTGTAAAAACCAAAGGGGATGAATATAAAAGGCTAACATAAGGGATAACAGGGAGTAGTATTTCTAAGTTCTGATTCATAAATGTGGGAGTCTGGGAGACTAGTTTCATAAGTTTTTGGAAAACTGAAACCAAGAAATGAAGGCCTCAAAGATTAATTAAAGAGTGATGAGCATAGTAGCATAGAACCTCTTGTGTCTAGTTTAGTCAAAGATGATTTCATTTTCAAACAACCAATTTTTTTTGGAAAGTAAGCCTCTAATTCTATTTGATATGGAAGGATGTCTTAGAGGAGGCCCAGGTAAGTGAAGCACTGATTACTAAATCTATAGCCTTTGCCAATTGGCTCAACTGGGATCGTGGGATGTTAGATGGAAACTTCACATTTGTGATATGGAATTTTTGAAGTTTAAAATTTTGAATTAATGGACAATTTTGAAAATAATTATATACTGTAACTTTTATATGCATGGAGTATTTCCATTTTAGTGTCCAAGTCAAATTTCTTCAACAGATCAGAATAAAACTCATTCAATTTGGAGCAATTGCTTCTAACTTTAAAAAGATTGGCAAATTTTAACTGTAATACTGCATCCTGACATTGAATCCTCTTATCGTGTAATAGTTACTTAAATTGTATCTACCCTTTGTCATTTAGCACACTTCTTATTGCCTGTACTAGCAGAGATGTGAATTGCTTATAGGCTGTTATTTACAGTACTAGTTAACTTTAGTTTTGGCAGATTTTAAAGGTTTATTAGACAGAGTGTTTTGAAGCATGTATGATATTGTATTAATGCAATCACATATACCATTTTGTGCATCAATTCTAGTATTCTACCATATTTCTCTGTTGCTTTACTCTAGCTCATACTGCTGCGTTTTGGATTCAAAGCATTGCACTTCAGTGTCTAACTTGTATACCTCTTCAGCGAATCAGCGATCTTATTGTTATTTGTTGGAAAATGGTTAGGGAGTGACAAAAGATTAACAGTTCTTTTCACCCTCTCTGTTTATCAGGCGCCCTCAACCAAGAATTCAACAGCAGGGTATAGCTGAAACTCGGAACGATGAGGAGGGTTATAAATCAGATGAAGATAACTGGGACATCAGCGACGTTGAAACGCCATATACTTAAACGTTTCTGGGAAGGGAAAAGTTTCGCCACGCAGGGATTTGTAAAATGAATTTTGTTTAATGAGTTCAGTGAACCTATCTTCTAGCAGGAAAAAAAAAAAAGGTACCATCATACCATGAAGATGTTGAGATGTGAGGTGTTTTCAAGTAATAGAATCTCTTGTCTTTTCCTTTGCCTTGTTAAATATGTGGATGCAAAGATGCGTCGCTAATTAAATAGAATTTGCTGGTGAGAAGTAGCCTTCACACTTAACTTCCAACCATCTTTCCCTGGATTGATTGGCTCCTAAGAAGGGGCAATCACCTATAAATCGGAACTAATTATAAGAAAAAGAAGCAATTTCTCCTCCTGTCCTTTTCCCAGTTAGCTTCTACTAAACACACCACAAAAAGTACCACTCTAGCCTACTATTTTAGAAACATGTATTTTTTTTTTTTCTTTCTAAACCCGAATTTTGTGTATTAATTATTTATAAACTAAAATTAGTTAATTATTTATAAACTAAAATTAAGATGAATTATACTGCAGGTACATTTGATAATATGAGCTAATCAATAATCAGACAAGGGAATCTCCTCTTCAATTAAGTCTTAATGAACAATTACTTGTCAATGTGCATTTTATTTGGCCATTCTACCCTACTGGCCTACGGTAGATTGTGGGTAAGGACGCAATATCGGGTTAATCACAGATTCAGTCTATTGTGAGCATTAGACACTAATAAATAAGAAAAAATTGTTTTTAAAACGAAAACATAAGGCGGCGTTTGGTAAATAGTTTTAATTGATTGGGTTATTGAGTTTCATTAATAATTGATAATATTAGCCGATTGTAGAGAGAGATTTGATAAATTAACTCTTATCTGATAGCTAATTATATGTAAAAATAACATATATTTTTAAATTTTAATATTTTGGAGCAATAAGTTGTTTGCTATTTAACCAAATCAAATAACTAATAATAGTCAAATAAATTAAAATTAATTGATAAATTAACTATGTTACAAAATAGAGATAAAATGGTTGACACATCAATACGACTTCCGCAGTTCCGCCATAGAACATGTTACCAGTGACGCACAGGTCACAAATATCACTTCAATTGCATATATATCCAAACTGATCGTCACTCTCCAGTCTCAGCTGTTTCCGTAAACTGTCCAATACTCTCAGCCACAAATCGTCAAACACCTTGTATGCCTCTCTGGCTCTCTGTATTTGTATTAATATCCCTTATTTGGTAAGAGCGGCTTCCTGACTCCTGAGTGGATCCCAATGTGCAAATCTTCAAATTCCCACAGACTCATTGCACAGCGGAATAGCTATTTCTGATTAATTAGTCATATTCGTGTTGCATAGCCATGCTTGTCCATTTCGATCTCAAGGACTTCCAAGAAAAGTTTTCAACCCAGCTGAGACCATGGCAACGTTCTTTCCAGTTCTGGGCTCGCACTGCTGATATTTACACTGGTTATAAAGTAAGCAACCCCAAACCTCCGGAAATGAAAAAAAGAAAAAAAGATTGAACTTTATATGTACGCAATGGGCACTTGTATTCTTTAGAGCTATGCTGCTCAATAGGAGCTATGTTTATTTGATTTCTTAATGTAATTTTTCTTTTTGTTGATAGGCATTTCAAGTGAGAATGTGCTTTGAGAAGGATGTACAGAAGCAGGAGGCGATGTGGGAGAGGCAGCATGAGGTTGCTGCAGAGAAGATATACAACATGTGTTCTGAGCTCGGTGGCTTTTTCCTAAAGGTACTTGCAAATTTTTTAGCTTGGAATTTTTTGTTTGGTATTCTGGTCAGGGAAAGTTCGAAAACAATCTTTTTTGATGGAAAAGAAATTAGGTTACATATATATTCACATTGGTTCCAGTCATTTTCTCACTAGTATTTTCTCTGCCATTGTTGAACTCATAAATATCTCAATCTGGTCTGGTGAATTATATGTATAACTTGAACTCATAAATATCTCAATATGGTCTGTTGATTTTGATGTATAACTACCTTAGGGTTAGTTTTCACTCTATGCTCAATAGATATTTGTCTTTGTGAGATTGAATCTTACTTTCTACTGGTATTAGGTTGCTCAAATTATTGGGAAGCCTGATTTGGCTCCGGCTGCATGGGTCAGAAGGCTAGTTACTCTCTGTGATCAAGCCCCTGCTACGCCATATAGTGTGATCAAAGTAGTGCTGGAGAAGGAGTTGGGTCGAAGTGTTGATGACCTGTTTGAACGATTTGATGTGGAACCACTTGGTTCTGCTTCCATTGCACAGGTTTTCCCTTATCATCTTTTGATATCTTCAACATAGAGCTATTGCCGCTGCTTGGCTAAAAGTGCAATTTCAATGATGAGTGCTATTAATTAACAGTCCTATATTTGAACTGTTTCTGCCGTTATATACTCTTCAACAAAATTTGGTGCTAGGACTCAATAATAGCTAAAGGATTGTGCTAAATTCTGAAGTACTAGTTAAGCTTGGAAGTCTAATTTGAATGCATAGTCCGATAATGTTGTGAAGCCTTTAAAGGGATGGAGGTTGAAGAAGAAAATGTGTGAATTTACCATTTTACATTTTTACCCCTTTCAACTGAGGACTAAATGTGGTTAATTGGTTATGTGGAACCATTAAGGATGTAAATAACTTTATCCTCATAATTGAAGGATAAAAATGCTATTTTATTAACAAATGGGTTTGCAGACAGATGCCAATCATGGCTCACTTTCTAGCTCTTTAATAGTTCAATCCTCTGACTCGTTTATTTATCTTGAAGTTAGTATTTGATGATTAAGTTTGAAATCTTCAGGTTCACCGTGCTAGACTTAGAGGCAACAAGAATGATGTTGTTGTCAAGGTAAGACTACTAAGGGTGGTTCCTTGAAACTTATGTAGATAAGTTATTAACTATGGAGTATCATATAACTGTAGGTCCAACATCCAGGTGTTCAAGAACTGATGATGACAGATATCCGTAACCTTCAAGCCTTTGCATTATACATGCAAAAGACAGATATCAAGTTTGATTTATTCTCTGTAACCAAGGAAATGGAGAAACAGGTCCCAAATTTATCAAATTTGCGTCATGTATTATCATCATTTTCACTTTTAGCAGCACAATGTATTGTGACCTTTTACCCCCCTATTTTTATGAAATAATCATTTTTGAAATAAAGTGTCTTTTATTTGTGGCATTTAAGATTAGTTATGAATTTGACTTTAAGAGGGAGGCTGATGCTATGCAAAGAATTCAAAATTTTCTATACAAGAATAACAAGAAGTCACCAGTTCTGGTGCCACGGGTGATGCGAGATATGGTCAGCAGGTATGTTCAGGTGAAGAACATTTACTTTATCTGGAATTCTTAACTTTGAACTCAAACATGAAACACATGTTAAAATTGACATGGCTTGCACACAAGAGTCCACAATATTTATATACTTGAAAAACCACACAAAAATCACAGAAAGTGATGTCCAGTAGTAAGCAGGAAATATGTCAAAATAAGTGCAAATAACAAATTTACCCCATCGGCCCATCTCTTACTATTTTTAGTATTTGGCATTTGTTTATGGTTTGGTTTGGAAGTGTCTCCTATATATATATAGCTGTTAATAGCTATATTATCTCTCCAAGTGATCATTTTTTTTTTTTAAATGTTTTTAATAGGAGGGTTCTAGTTATGGAGTATATTGATGGAATACCAATTCTAAAGATGGGGGACGAAATGGCAAAGAGAGGCATAAATCCTAGTGGCAAGTTGGCAGTAGCTGCAAAGCAGTAAGCATCCAGATATCCCTGCCAGTGCGAAATTCTTTTTAATCTTAGTTATAGATTCATATTTGCACTAAATATTTGCCATTATTCATTGAACTTCTCTCCTACTGAACAGATTAGGACTCTCTTTAATGCCTCTGACTAATTGCTCTTTTTTAACTTCTCCCATTGGTTGCTAGTCTCTGTCCTTTTTGCTATGTGTCCTTCGTGGATAGTTATTAAAGTACTGTTTGAATGTGGATGATCACCAAGTCAATTGATTTTTGTGCAGCAGATATGCTTGTACTGCAATATCTTTCGATTCTTTTGCCATTGTTACATTTGTCTGCTGTTTTGTAGGCTGAAAGCATTTCCTCTATTATGTTGATTTCATTTACAGTAAAGTTTTACTTTTTAAAAATAAATTTGGATTTATTTTCTGAATTGCTTCTAAAATCTAAATATACTGCTACAAACTTCCCTATGTTTGAAGATGCATGCATTTGTGCAATCTATCCTTTCTACCTATCCAAAAAGAAAAGAAAAGAAAAAAAAAAGATAGACAAAGGGAGGAGGAGAAGAAGCAGAAATCTGCAGTTGCTAAATCTTACCCTTTATGCTATGACCTAGATTTTCAATCTTTGAGTTGACACAGCATTTATTCCTTTAAAACAAGACTCCTGCTCTATTTATGGATCACTGATTGACTGGTATGGTTGTCTTGTCCTTCTGGAAGGTGGACATAGTTCTAAAAATGAATTGGACAAAATCATATCACAGCACTTTTATGATGGCCATAAAAAGATATTCTCTAAATGTGTAATTAACCAACTTTTTATTAGTGACCACTGACCACCCTTTCGGGCATTCGAAAGAACACAAGGATTGGGCATAGTACTAAACCTTGAACATCTTCTTGTGCTGTGGTTTGACAACTCTGTTGAAAAGAACTGGAGAAGGGTGTTTGTGCTTTTGTATATTATTAATTTACTCTCTATTTTTTATGCAGGAATATCCTGAAAAGTTTATCGCTTGCATATGGGCAAATGATACTAAAGAGTGGTTTCTTTCACGCAGATCCTCATCCTGGAAATATTTTAATCTGTAAAGGTTCTGAGGCAAGTGGGGCTTCTAATTCTTGGAAAATTTCAAACTTCTCTATTTCTTGAACTTTTTCTATGTAATCATTTCCATATAATATATTGTTTGGTTCAACATAATTATTATTAACAGTAACTTGTTTCAGGTTGCCTTGCTTGACTATGGGCAAGTGAAGGATCTTCCTGAGAATCTGAGGCTAGGATATGCTAACTTGATTCTTGCTATTGCTGATAATGACCAGGTGAAGGCCCTACAGAGTTACAGGTATCAAAATTTATTGTGGAATTTCCGTTCCTTTCCCTGTTTTCATCTGAATGGTTTTAGTTCTTTCCTGTTCCAAATGAGTGCTTTTCTCCATGCTTATAATAATAAGATTATAAGAGGCAAAAGGTCTCTTTGTGAAGAAGCTCTACACTTGAGGCTTTTTAGAAAAGCCTCTTTTTCAACAAGCTCCAGGCCAAACAAATGCATACTATTGCATTCTAGTTTTTAATCAACATCAGACACTGAGAAAGATATTATAAGAACCACTAAAACAAGTGTACTAAGTTGATCCTTTCTTTCCAATATTCCAATGCTAGAAACATATTGCAGAAATGAAGAACTGGCATTGCAACTATTTTATTGATTTTGCTGGGTGACAGATACACATGAATACTTACTTTATACCTCTCTATCTGTATGGTAGAGAGCTTGGAATAAACACCGTGTGCAAATGCGAGGATGAACTAAAAGAGCTGCTTAGACTGGCACAAACTATGTTTGATACAAAACTACCCCCTGGTGTGACAATGCTTCAACCTTTCTCTGAAGGATCTTCAATTAAAAAAATTGCTGTTCAGGTATGCTCTAAATTCTTAGACGATAGTTGTTAACATTGCTATACCCTTGAAGATGATTTTCAATATGCCTAGATATGAAATCTATGACTCTTAAAGTCTTAAGGCATTATAAATTGGTTGGATTCAAATCAAATTCCATCTGAACTATGAGAATATCTGTCTTCTTATTTGACTGAATGTGGGCATCAAGGCCTGAAATTTCTTCTCATCTGATTGTAGGCGTTTCCAGAGGAACTGTTTTCTGTTCTTCGCACAGTACATCTACTTAGAGGACTTAGCGTCGGACTAGGAATTAATTATTCAGTTGCTGAGCAGTGGAGACCGCTTGCTGAGGAAGCACTATACAAGGCAGGAAGACTTACAGGTTATTCTCTTTCAATGTCTTAATTATAGTATTTATCAGACAAAACTATTCAATGGCACATATCCTGCATTTATTTTATTTTTCTTACACAAAGCTGGTAGGGGAACTAATTACATATTCGAAAATTCTATATAGTATAGCAGATTACGAGACTGCTTTGTTGATTCTGATTCCTTTAGACAACTATAATGCTAAATGCTATATCCTGTCTTCATCCTTTTAAAGTAGTCATTAGTATACAAATTTATGCTTCAACTAAAACCAATCCATTTAATCATTTAGTCAGTGTATTTATTATCAAATCTTGGTGGGTAACATTTCAGGGAAAGAGCTCAAAAGTGTGCAGAGCCAAGGAATATTTAGAAGAAATTTTTGGAGATAACAAACACTTTCACAATTCTAGAAATGTTTTTTTTTTTTTTTTTTTTTTTTTTTTTTTTTTTGCCTCCTGTGGTTTCATACTAATCTAATTGGATTAAGTTTGTATTATTGTTTGTTTGGAATATATATATTAGCTTGGAACCACCTCTGCAACCCCCCCATTCTTTTACATCAGGTTTATTTATTTCAGTAATAATTTCACTATTGAATTGTCTGTATTTATCTTATGATCCTATCTTATTGTTGTTGCTGGTTTGCTAGAGTACCAATACCAGCTCAAATTTCATGAGTTGAGCGTTGAAACAGGTATTCATATCTTACGGGATAAGATTAATCTAAGCGAGTTTTGGTCAAGTCTCATTTAGTGACAACTCTCTTAAGGGTATTGCTGTGTATCTAATTATAAATGATACTATATGTTGTTTGAGTGTAAATAGTATTGTTATGGTGTTATATGCATAGGTAGTGAAAGAATTTCTTGCTTGACTACAAAGGAAGATCCAAAAGATGCCTAATTATAATTTGATTATATGAAGGCAACCCAAGTCCAGTGCCATTCTTCTTCTTGTCTGACATTATATTGAACATGACACAGTCTGACACTTAGCTAAAAATAATAAATTAAAACTCAACGAGGTAAACCCTAATGTCTCTGCATCTCTAACAGCATTATTATACTCATCCTGTGATTTTGACTGTTTAACTGCCATTTGTTGATTATACATTATTTATTCTTGTTTTCTTTAGTATGCTTTTAACAAATAAAAAAGAAACTTTTTTTTTTTTAATATTGAAAATGACATGATTTATAGCACCAAAAATACTATAATTAAAGAAAATTAATTACTAACAAGAAACTTTTTTTGGATGACAAGAAAAATCTGTAGTCATTATCCGGGTGTGTTAGATAAATATGTTCATGTGTAATATTCTGTATTTTGCAAATCATATAAGAGAGGTAAATTGCACTACAAAGACTCTATGCGACGAGCTTGATCGAGAGGGTGTTAGCAAGAATCAAACCCGTGATCTTTTGGTATGAAAATTATGCTCTACATACTTAACCACCCCTTTCAAGGCAACAAGAAATTTTTCTGTGATTTACGGGAAAGTCCATAACCGCTATCCAAAGATAAATGTTGCTCATAGTTGACTTACTCAAACCAATAAGGTCAATAGGTAGCTTCCACAATCATTATTGCGTGGATCGTTAGTTGTGTGGATCACGATCCAAAAAATACATAAAGTACATTATTCTAACTCATAAAATACAATATTCTAAAACATAAAGTACATTATTTTAACCCAAAAAGATGCATTATCTTACCACATGAATTTCATTATTTTAACGCATAAAATACATTATACATTATTCTAACACATAAAGTGCATTATATTATTCTAACTCATAAAATACATTATCTTATAATAAAATGTTCATTATTCTAACACGCACGGAGCATGGATTTTTATTTTTAACATCAAAACGACGCCGTTTGGACCACGATCCACATCCCACACAATAATTTGCCTAGCTTCCCTGAAGTGCCAAACTTGAAATCTTATAGTTATCAAATTTATTGCCCAATCAACTTGGATGGGTTGCCCCAACAATAAACTTTTCTTCTTTTCCCAAAAAGTTGAATCCCCGACCCCAAGGGTCCCACACCCCGACCCGATAGGGCATGTGGGACGGTGTAAATTACGGTAACTCAATGGCCCCACACCCAGACCCAACAAAGCATGTGATGAAAGGATGCATATCACGGTAACTCAATGGCCTAGTAAACATGGCCAAATGCCTATGTGCACAAGGGATCTGTTAACTTTGAGCATAATCTCCACACTGCCGCTGTCAAATTTCGAACCTTGATCTTATCTCTCAAATATTATCTACTAAATCAGTGAGCTAAACTCACACAGACAACAATAAACTTTTCTAATTCATGGATGGTGCTCTTTAATACTAAACTAATGCAACCCTTTTTTGGCTTTACAAGATACTTTATTTCATTGGCCAATGTAAAAAGATGAAAAATATATAATTACATAAATATATATTAGAACAACAATATTTCTTGTATGATTGGGGCATATGAGGTTGTTGTCACAATGCTAATAACCATCCATCAATGAAATGCCAAAACTGCCTTTAGATTCCTTTATTACGTCGGTAAAAATATTCTTAACAATACTTATTAAAATTAATAAAAAAATTTACAAAACCGAAAAATACCATTCCTACTACTATAAATAAAAAGGGACCATAAATTTTTTTTAATACATTAGAAAGACTAAAAACTAAAAACTAAATAAAATGAGATCACTCAACCCCAATAGAGTTTGTGGCTAGTAACATGATGAACACCCCAATTATTTATTTATTTATTTATTTTTAGGTCTCTTTTTAATTGTTCGTTCATTTTAGGTTAGCCGGCAAGCAAACCAAGAATAAATAGTGTAATTATTATTATATAGTTTCGTTTCAAAAAAGAATTATTATATAGTTTCTTTTTTCTATTCTTTGCTTATTAGTAAAAAATAAATAAATTTACAGAATGTGACAGTTATAATTAATATTTTAAAATGATAATTTAATATTAAAACTTAAAATATTAGTACATCTAATAACATGCATTCACATTTCAGAATCACAATACAGTTTACCAATTTGTTCACCACCAAGAGAGATGGATGGTATCCAAAGCTTTAAGCCAACATATAATTTCAAACTTATATTATTATACTAAAAGAATTTCGGGTAAAAGTTTTGAAATCATTAATTTATCTTAATATATAAATGGTACAAACTTGAGGCCGGCCCTAAGCTAAAAAGTCAAACCGCTTGGCATGAGACCAATGATCAAGAATTTTTAAAAAGTGTAATGAACTCTAAGTCCGTTAGTAGACAACAAATCATACTTAGCTTCTTAGATTAATAAGGCCTGGCTTGTATGGATAGCTCAACTGATCACAAACATAAAATTTGTGATAAAAAACAAGTCTCACCAGCAGGAGTGCGTACCCCTCCACAATCCGACTTGTCGGGCTAGGATGTGTGGACGATTTTACCTTTTTATCACAAGATCAACAAGGGCTACATCTACAAAGAAAAATTTAATGAAAAGATGAACTTTATGAGACTATATTAAAGAGGGAATCCAAGAAAATTGTCAACACAAAATTGTCGTCTTCGTCGTCACAAAATTGTTGTTACGCACCACACACACTTACCGAAATGATACTTTCTCAACTTGTAGGGGGTTTGAACTCCTAACTTCCCATATTGGAGAATCGCTTCATGTTACTAGACTATAAAAGTATAAAGTCATTGGCAACTAAGCTTTACATAATAATTACTTTATAAATTGATATATCAATATACTAGAGGTGTATGTATAAGTATATACTAAAGGTGAGTATATTCACGACCATATCTATACCTAACTACTAAGCTTGGTCATCATGTGTTGTCTCATTAAAATTAAAGAACTAATTTCGAATTTTTTATAATATATTTTGAACTACAATAGTAGTTTGACATTAAAATGGGATAGAAATGATTATCTTTAGCTAAATTCAAATTAGAATTGCACAAAAATCGTCTAAGCTAGAGATAAAAGTACCTTAATAGCAACGTTTAATGAATTTTTATCTATAAAATTTTAGACTTTACAAATATACTCTTTAATTATCTTTCGAAGTGACTATTTTGATCCCTTATGTCACAAATTAATCACTTTTGTGTATAATTATTGAACACATTTGTAAGATTATTGTATTTTAGTGTTGGGACTAAATTTATAGAAAAATTACACTAGATGTTTTAGAGGCTAAATTTATTTTTTTAAAAAATTAATCAAAGCACTATTTTAGGGATTTTTTTTATTGAACCCTAATTATCTAACGAGAACTTTTTACATGTCTAATTTTTACTCCATAATAATTAGAATACCATTTTAATTACAACCGATCTTTTAAGTACTATTGACTCTGTTACAATGTAATATCTCTAAGTCAGTTGTCCTATCCAAAGAGGTGTCTACAATTCAGGAAGGGGATTAGTCATCGTGTTCGATAGTAGAAATCCTAGATACACTTAAAAAATGTAGTATATGTCCATACATATATAGGGGCGGAGCCAGTATGGGGGCAGCTGCCCCCCTCACCCACCCCACCTCACCCTTATATATAAGGGACCCTTAGCTTTGTGTGTGTGTGTGTATGTATATATATATATATATATATATATATATATATATATATATATATAGAGTAAACATTTAGGTATAAGTAAATAATATAGGTATAAAATATTTAAAGATGAAATAGTTTAGATGGTTAAGTATATATGTATGTGTTGTAGTGGAGGTTAAGAGGTTGAACCTCCCTAAATGACTTCATCCTGTCCATGCATACTAAGTCAATTCCCCCACTGACGAACCTAAAGTTACAGTTATGCCACCCCACCACAAAATCTTATTGATTAGAGTCACAAGTTGAATTTCACCCATATTATTTTTCAGATAATTATTGCAAACTTTTCAGTAGATTAAAATAAACTTATTCTTGCAAAAAAACTGCTACAGCCTTAATTCAACTGTAATGACGCAAACACACATTATATATGATTAAGGTCACATCATAAGTTCGTATAAACCACAATGAGAATTTAACTAAAAATGAGCATGCATGCAGGCAGCCTCCTTAAAGTTTGTAAAAAGAGCTAAGAATCACATACAAACTTCCAAAAATCCCGGAAGAAAAAATCAAACAATCATACATTTCCTCGAATAAATTAATAAAAATTGAAGTAAGCTAACATCGATTGCACAATGTTATGATGTTCCTCTATGCCAATAGACTATTCCATAAAACTACAAATTTTCGTCCCCTTTTGTGGTGACAGTTATTAGTATGGTATATATATGAAAATGATATATATATATTTTTTTAAATAAAGAAACTCATTCATTTAATTATAACCTGAAATGATTATAAATAGGATCGATGGAATGGTATACCATTTTTTATTACTGATAGGGAATACTGCCCAGAAACTATCACCCGGCACCCCCGACTTGTCTCCCGGTCTAAATCGGACGGTCTCGGTCTATATAAGGTTAGATTACGATAGCCGAGCTTCATGGGTAGCCCCGATCCATGTAGGGCCTATTAAGCTCGGACCTATCATCCCGAGCTTCTATCCCGACCTTTAACTTCGGGGGCTTCGCCCTAAGCAATCTTTACACTTGGCTTCATCGCATAGGCCCACCTTCGTGAACCGAGCATGGTCGCCACGCGGCCGCCATGCCGGAGAACCGGGATGTGACCCCGCGTACCCTATAAATATCGCATTTAATGATGGTATGATGACTTTTGACTATTTTCTCTTTTAAATAGCTAAGTACTCGAAAACCTCTAACACACTGTTACGTTGACCGGGCTATTGCATGTTTATCATAATTAATAAAGTAACTTTGACCGTACATCCAGTGGTGTCATCGCGTATTCAATTACCGTTAGACATTAAAGCAACTTTTCTAGTGCAATGCTACAAAGAACTTGATTCGCATACTGTTTTACACATTTGAAGCTGAATTCGTTGAATGAACTTAATGTTTCTTTAATAACCACTACAAGAAAAATGCTCATAGACAACGGTTAAAAACCATTGTCTTTGAAGTAAAATTTCTGTTGTTGAAGCCAGTGTTGTTGTAAGTCTCGCACAAAGACAACGGTTTTTAACCGTAGTCCAGACTGACTTTTGTTGAGTATCTGTTTTCAACCTCTTTGTCACCCAAATGAGGTTCACATAGGCCATAACTAACTTTTGATCTCTTAATATCTCTTTTTAATGTTACTAAGTTAAAATGGCCTTTTAACTACGTAGTATTATGTAGTGTAGTGTAATTGTGTAAACAGTCAACGCTGATCTTGAGAAGCCGCTTTCGACACAGCTAAGGGTCAGTGGTCTGAGCAACTTTCGTGAGCATAGACCGATCAACCATTTTCAGGCCTGCTGCCCAGTTATTAGTACCATCCTGGACAATAATATTTTTTATAAAATTGAACTCATAATTCCCCGGAGCCTTGTACTCATGAGATATAGAATGATAGACCATATAAATATTCTGCCAACATCATATCATAGTGGCATCCGCCCAACAAGGAAACTTATAAAAATAAATAAATAATTTTGAGCACCCTGAATGCATGCATGTATTATGTATATATAAACTTCCTCCATTGTTGAGTGGTTCTTTCAGCCTTGTGGAAGCCATTGAGGGAGAGAGAGGGTTCTTTCAGAGCCTAGCTTGTGGAAGCCTTTGAGGGAGAGATAATTTTGGATTGATAAAACCATTAAAGAAGGCAATAATGTCTCCTGGTTTGATCAATGACGAATTGGCGTATAGCTCTAATCCTTACGCCACTATCCTGAAGAGAAATGCGGATAGTTGTATTCCTGTTTTTTGCGACGAAATGCTGGAGAGTAAGAGGCCGAAGAGAGCACCGAGTATAGGTGACTGTCTTGGGAGCAACGAAATCCGGAATAGCTTATCCCGGGTTCACTTCAGAGATCACGTTTTGGCTTACAGCCAGAGGTTCCTAGCCGCCGAAGCCGTGGAGCTGCAGGCTGCGGACGAGATGATCGGCTCGGATAACGGCGAGAGTGCAGACGGGATGAAGCTGGTTCAGCTCCTCATTTCCTGCGCCGAAGCCGTGGCTTGCAGGGACAAGTCACGCGCTTCGGTTTTGCTGTCGGAGCTACGCTCCAGCGCGTTGGTTTTCGGGACGTCGTTCCAGCGCGTGGCGTCCTGTTTCGTGCAGGGGCTAGCGGACCGGCTCGCCCTGGTTCAGCCGCTCGGGACTGTCGGGTACCTGACTCCGGCGGCGGCTTTAGATGCCGCCGCCGGCGACGCCGCGTCGGAGAAGGATGAAGCGCTCCGGCTGGTTTACGAGATTTGTCCGCACATTCAATTCGGTCATTATATAGCCAACGCTTCTATTGTAGAAGCCCTTGAGGGAGAGAGTTTCATTCATGTGGTGGATTTGGGGCTAAGCTTGGGCCTTCCTCATGGACATCAATGGCGGCACCTAATCCAACGCCTCGCCTCCTCTAATCGCCCCTTGCGCCGCCTCAGGATCACGGCGGTCGGAACATTACTCCACCGCTTCCGATCGATCGGAGAAGAGCTCAAGGACTACGCATCCGGCCACGGAATAAACCTAGAATTCTCAATCGTCGAGAGCAATTTGGAAACCCTAAAAGCATCGGACATCAAAATCGTCGACGGCGAGGTCCTCGCCGTGAACAGCGTCCTCCAGCTCCACCGCGTCGTGAAAGAGAGCCGCGGCGCTCTAAATTCCGTCCTCCAAATCATCCACGAGCTCTCGCCGAAGATCCTGGTGTTAGTTGAGCAGGATTCCGGCCACAACGGCCCCTTCTTTCTCGGCAGATTCATGGAGGCTCTGCACTACTACTCCGCCATTTTCGATTCCCTGGACGCGATGCTCCCAAAATACGACACGAGGAGAGCGAAGATCGAGCAGTTCTACTTCGCGGAGGAGATTAAGAACATTGTGAGCTGTGAGGGGCCGGCGAGGGTGGAGAGGCATGAGAGGGTGGATCAATGGCGGCGGAGGATGAGTCGGGCCGGGTTTCAAGCCGCCCCGATAAAAATGGTGGCTCAAGCCAAGCAGTGGCTCGCAAAGACGAGCCCCTGTGAAGGCTACACCGTTACAGAAGAAAAAGGTTGCCTCGTGCTTGGATGGCATTCCAAGCCCATTGTGGCTGCCTCTTGTTGGAAATGCTAAACATTATCATATCCTTGATCCCTCACTAATCCGTCCTGGTTTAGTGGAAATTGCAAGTTTTTAATTCCAATAAAAATTAGCCATACCTCATACACCTATTGGGGATAATTTCAAAATAAAAACAGTTAACCAGCAGATAAATAGAGGTGTCCCAAGTTTGATTTCTGAACTTGTGTTGAACATCTCATTACAAAAAGATCGAAAGATGGCTAAATGTAATGTAACATCTTCTATTGAGGTGGTAGCTAGCTAGCGTAGCTATCCTTGGTGTGGTTTTGACTTTGTTTGCATATGATGATGATGAAAAATGTTGTTTCCAACTTCCCATGTATGTACATTAGGATTCTTGTTCTTTTTCTTGACTTCAATTCTTTGCTTACGACTGACCTAGTAATCTAGTATAATGTGTATTCTTGGATTCTTCATTCTTTGTTAGAAAGCCAATTTGTTTTTCTCTTTCAATTGGTTGTCTTGAGTGTACAAAATGCTGGCAATGTTGATTTTCTTGTCTTTCCTCTTTTTAGTGCTATGCTGCATCCAACGACAGTGTATATATATATATATATATATATATATATATATATATATATATATACACACTTGTGCACATTAATGTAGTTACAAATGCAAATGAAGTGTATTAGACTAGACACATATATCTATAGTTAAAACTATATGAGAAGGATATCGATTAAACCTAATACAATAATATATTCTTTAACCAATATAAAAAATCTCACAGCTATTTACCTCTTTGCTTTAATTTGTTTAGTTCAAGTAATATCATTTAACTAGAAAAGTAACATATATCTCAACAAGTTTCCACATATATAAATATATTCATGGATACTATCCAATTTGTTTAATTTGGTACAAATCTTGTTAACCCATAGTGATTGTTGCATTAACACCAATTAGCAAATTACAAGTGCAATGCACGAATAAAATTTTTAATTATATTTAAACAATAAAAGTAATGATAAAATTATAAATATCTCCTCCACTGAGACTCGAACTCATGACCTTTCATTTGAGGGAGGCCACTACATGCCATTTGAGCACAAGGTGCTTGGCACTATTGAAATTAATTACTTAAAAATTATATTAGAAAAGTCTTTAAAAAATAGAAGGAAGAACATGACTAATTGATATTATTTTAAGTTACAAAAATATACTATAATTAAATACAGGGAATCTCTATGTTTAATTACCATAGTAAGATTTTAAAGTGTTAAATACATGTTGGTAATATGGACGTAATATGTGTATGTTTATTTTCCTTTAATTACCACTGTAATATGTGTATGTTTAATTTCTTTATGGGCATGAAAATTTCAATAAAAATGAGGTCTTTGTATTATGATTATTATATGGTAATTAAGGAGTATATATTATTCGCCCGCATGGACAGCTCAACTGGTCACATGGTGAAGTTTGGGAGAAGAGACCAGGATTGTAGCAATCTGTAGATAATATGAGCATTCGTAGATGGAGAAGATCAAGATTGCAAACTCTATAATATGTAGATAAGCATCCGTAGAATCATTTGTTTTACCAAATTACATGACTATCCGTAGATGGGGAAGATCAAGATTGCAATATACAATTTGTTTTCATTGTATTTATAGGTGTAAAATGTGATAAGCATAATTTGAAATAGAGCAAATTGCCATTTTGGTCTACTGACTATAGGGGTCCTATTAATTTTTATCCACGACTTTCAAACGTGTTAATTGCATACCACGACTTTTCAATTTGTATCAATTTTGGTCACTCCGGCCAAATTACCGGCGAAATTTCGCCGGAAAATCATAAACCCAAAAATAATGAGGGTATTTTAGACATTTCACATCTACTTTCTTCTTCCCCTTAGGGTTCGCCGTCGAGATGCTGGTCACCAAAAGGATCAACGAGATGGTCCCCGTCCGGCGAAATTGCGTCGACGTCCTGCTGACCTGGATCGAGAACGAGCTGAGACGACAGCTGGCGGATCCTCCGTCGCCGTCGCGAGATTCGTGTTCCTGTCGCTGTTCAACATGCTGGGGAATCTAATTCTGTCCCGCGATCTGGTGGATCCGAAATCTCGAATGGGGTCGGAGTTTTTCACGGCGATGATGGGGCTGATGGAGTGGGGCGGCCACCCCAACATCGTCGACGTGTTTCCATGTCTGCGCTGGCTTGATCCTCAAGGTCTCAAAAGGAAAATGGACCGCGACCTGGGAAACACGTACGAGATTGTGTCGGGGTTTCTCAAAGAGGGAATGAAGGAAAGGGAAGCAGAGGGAGCAGAAAGCAGCAGGAAGAAAGATTTTCTTGAAGTTCTGTTGAACTTTGAAGGCAACGGAAAAGATGAACCCCAAACACTTTCTGAGCATGAGCTCATCATCATTATCATAGTACGTTTAGATTTGACACTTTGTTTTTATTTATGTTTGTGTGTTTAGGGTTTAGGGTTCGCCGGCGAAGAAGGGTTTGCCGGAGAAGAAGAAAGTAGATGTGAAATGTCTAAAATACCCTCATTATTTTTGGGTTTATGATTTTCTGGCGAAATTTCGCCGGTAATTTGGCCGGAGTGACCAAAATTGATACAAATTGAAAAGTCGTGGTATGCAATTAACACGTTTGAAAGTCGTGGATGGAAATTAATAGGACCCCTATAGTCAGTAGACCCAATTTGCTCTTTGAAATATTTTTCAAAATGAAAGTGTAATTAATTATTTGAAGTTTTTAAATACTAATTCTAAATGACATTTTTTGTCTAAATATTTAATATTACTAAAATAATTCTGAATGGACTTACATGTGTCAAAGTCTATGTTCACTACCCTAGTCAAGCTCAACATCTTCTTCCAAACTTTTTAGCTTCATTCTTAGCTTGATGATATAAAATTAACTTCGAAGGAAATTATAAATGAGATCTATGTATTAATGGGTAGGAGATTAATTGACTACAAATTGTGTTTATGTTAACTTTAAAGTAAAAGTACACAAGTGTGAATTGGTAGGAGATCCTAAGTGTTTGAATTAAACTTTTGAGGTAGATCGCGGTGATTAAGTTGAAGCCATCCTCTGGATCGAGACAAGATGTTTGGACTAGACCATTATGTTATTAAATTGAACCGCAATATATTTAAATTGAATCGCAAGATGTAGTTGAAGGCTTGTGTGTGTTTAGAGGAGTAAAATTTCAGGTCAAATACTGAAATGGAAATAAAATTAAATTTGTTGACAAAAATGAAAAGTTTTTGAAAATTAGACTAAGGTGAGAAAAGAGCGTTTGGAAAATGCATTTCATGTCAGAAACACATCTCTCCCACATGCATTTGTTATTTTTTTTTTCTCGTATGTTGACCACAGACACAAGTGGGATTTGTGTCTCTTGGCGGTAAGTATACTGTCTCACAGACGCAAGTGGGACCACCGGCCGCCAGTGATAATAAACACAAGTGGTCACAAAGAAGCAGCTCTCCACTATCCTTGCACGTAAAGCACCCGTCCTCGTCGTCCTTCTCCTTCCTCTTCGGCATGGCTCTGCAAGAGAGAAATCAAGACACCCAGACTCAAAAACTGCACATTCTCTCACCAATGGTTATTAGTTTCCTGAAAATCAGAGTCAACATGCACCAAAAATTGCTTCTATTTGCTGGAAAAAAATAAACGTGTCATTGTGAAGTTCCCATAAAACTATACTAAAAATTTTACAGTGATCCCACGATAAAGACAAAAAAGGAATAAAATCTCGAGTCAAAGACTGAAATGGAAATAAAATTAGATTTGTTGACAAAAATGAGAAGGTTTTGAAAATTAGACTAAGGTGGGAAAAGAGCGTTTGGGAAATGCATTTCATGTCAGAAACACATCTCTCCCACATGCGTTTGTTATTTTTTTTTCTCGTATGTTGACCACAGACACAAGTGGGACTTGTGTCTCATGGCGGTAGGTATACTGTCCCACAGACGCAAGTGGGACCACCGGCCGCCAGTGAGAATAAACGCAAGTGGTCACAAAGAAGCAGCTCTCCACCATCCTTGCACGTAAAGCACCCGTCCTCAGCGATCACCTCTTTCGTCTGATTCTCCTCGTCGTCCTTGTCCTTCCTCTTTGGCATGGATTTGCAAGAGAGAAATCAAGACACCCAGACTCAGAAACTGAACATTCTCTCACCAATGGTTATTAGTTAGGTATACTGTCCCACAAACGCAAGTGGGACCACTGCCCGCCAGTGAGAACAAACGCAAGTGGTCACAAAGAAGCAGCTCTCCACCATCCTTGCACGTAAAGCACATGTCCTCAGCGATCACCTCTTTTGTCTGATTCTCCTCGTCGTCCTTGTCCTTCCTCTTCGGCATGGCTCTACAAGAGAGAAATCAAGACACCAGACTCAGAAACTGAAGATTCTCTCACCAATGGTTATTAGTTTCCTGGAAAATCAGAGTCAACATGCACCAAAAATTGCTTCTATTTGATTAAAAAAAATGTCATTGTGAAGTTCCCATAAAACTAGACTAAAAATTTTACAGTAAAGCAAGAACCTTTTGGCGATAATCACGATAGTTATGGCTGCAACGTATGAGAAAGAAGGAAGAAGAGCAAGCAAAATAGAGACCTTAAAATTCGGAAAAGTGATTTTTATATTTGAAAATACAAAACTTATTGCTTATTGACTAGCTACTAACCCAAGTCTATGAAGAGTCAGAAATTAGAATTCTTCCCCGCACGGGTTTAAGGACGACAAGGACAAGGAGAATCAGACGAAAGAGGAGATCGCCGAGGATGTGTGATTCGCGTGCAAGGATGGTGGAGAGCTGCTTCTTTGTGACCAGTTGCGTATGTTCTTGCCGGCGGCCCGGGGTGAAAGAGACATTTCCCACTTGCATCTGTGGGACAGTATACTGCGGCCATGAGACGCAATTGGACTTGCGTTTTTGAAACAAAAAATTTAACAAACGCATGTGAAAGATACATTTTTGATATGAAACACATCTCCCAAATGCTCTTTTCCAACTTTAGTCCAAGTTTCAAAACCTTCTCATTTTTGTTAACAAATCTAATTTTATTCGTATTTCAGTCTTTCACTCTAAAATCTTTACTTGGACTACCATTAATAAATACTTTGATTGAATTTATTATATAGACGGTTTAGTCAATACATCTTATAAATCATCGTTATTATTGGACTAACTGATCTATGCTATCACAACAAAGTATAGAACTTTATTCCGAGAGAGAATGAGAAACCATTCTCAACTCATTATTGCGTCCGAACTCCCAACCAAACATAGAATTGGTCAGAATCAGAATCCTATTCTCAACATTTCAAAGGATACTTAGGGGGGTGTATTCAATCACGACTTTCATGAACTTTTAAATACTTTTAAAGTGATGGATTTTAATTGACTTTTGTAGAGTTTTTGTAAATTTTCCTAGAATCTTTTAACTTTTATAAACTTTGTAAGAGTTTATAAATATCCATAGAACAAACATTTATAGAGTTTTAAAAACTTTTTCATATTAAAAAGTTTATAAAAGTCATTAAAATTGAATACACCCTCACAAACATTCCATAACTTCTATTAATATATTATCTATAAATTAACTTTATTCTTACCTATACTCTTTTCTTGATGAGTATCTCTCATTTATAATTACTATAAAGTAAATAAAGAATCTCTTAAAAAATTCAACTTAATACAATAAATAATAAATAAATAAATATATATATATATATATATATATATATATATATATATATATATATATAATATAATTAATAACATACAATTATATAAAATTATAAACATATTAATTAAATAAAATTTAAAATTATAAATTAAAAAATTTGTTGCAACCAGCAGCTGGTTGCTGGTTGCAGCAAATATTTTTGCTGCACAGCAGCAGATTCTTGCTGCGATCGCAGCAATTCTTTTGTTGTGATGGCAATAAAAAATTTCTTTGAACATAAAAAAAAATTACGAAAGATTTGAAACGTACCGTAAAATTGATGGAAAATTTGCCTAGTTTAGGTAGAGGAAAAAAAGTTTGCAGAGAATATTGAAAAGTTTGGGGTTGGAGGGTTGGATTTCATCTATTTATATTAATGAAGAGAAAGTCGATAGAAATCCTATTCTGACAGAGTTTGTGAAAGTCAGTAACTTTTTGAATACCAGTAGACTTTTAATAACTCTATAAAAGTCTGAATCGAATACCTGTATACTTTTAAAGAGTTTTGAAAAGTTTTAATTGAATACAGGTAGACTTTTAAAGAGTTTATAAAAGTCTTAATTGAATACCACCAAACTTTTAAAGTTGATAAAAGTATTTAAAAGTTCATGAAAATCGTGATTGAATACACCCCCCTTAATCAAACACATAGAGTAATTGGCGAGGGCATTTGAGACAATTCACGTACCCATCCTTACGGGATATAAAATGAAACGAAAGAGCGAGTGAGCGAGCGACAGAGACAGAGAATGGAGGCTCTAATGTTGGTGGGTTCTGCCACTCCTCGCGTTTCTTCTTCACTCTCTGCTTCTTACCCCTCACCCAATACCTTATCCTACGCTCCCTCCCGGAACCTATCCGCACGCGCCGCCGCCAACAACAACAACTACCACCACCTATCATCGTTCAAACCAGTGTACCGTCTGTTCTCGTATTCCCCGTCTCGCCCTCATACCCAGCGGAAAAATCATGTCTTTCTTCCTCACTTGGTTGCTTCACTGGTAAATTACTCAATTCATCAAGCTTGTTGAGGACCCATGGAGGAATTTTCACTCATTTTTTCTTGGATTCGTGTGCAGGAAGAAGTGCAGCAGACTTACATTATGATTAAGCCAGATGGTGTCCAGAGGGGCCTTGTGAGCTTTGATTTTGATTCTCAGTTCTTGATTTTTTGCCTTTTTTACGTTATCACATTACTGTCTTTTTTATTGTTGTAGGTTGGGGAGATAATTTCTAGGTTTGAGAGAAAGGGATTTAAGCTAACAGGGCTAAAGCTCTTTCAATGCCCCAATGAATTGGCAGAGGTTTGTGTTCCTCAAGCTTTGGTTGAATGCTTGTGAATCCCATTTTTAACATTGAAAAATGATATATGGACTCCCATTTTTTCAATTCCCTGGTATATATTATATATAAACATAAATGTGTAATCCAACTAATTAGTTCATTTGGAGAACATGCTTCAATTTAGTATTATTGCCAATCCCATGAGTTCTAATCTCCGCGTCACCCGTTTACCTTGCTTGAAGCCCATTAAGATAGAGCAGATGCTTCAATTCCTCACCCCCAAGCCCCACATCCCGACCTAATAGGATAGTGGACCTGGTGAGGAGCACACCACATTGGATGTAACTCTTATACCGCGGCACTCAAGATAGTGGAGGGGAGGACCAGTGTTTAACCCAACCATTGTGGCTGTCAGGGCTCGATCCCTTGTACTTGTTCACAATCTAACACTCAAGAACCAATTAAACTGTCTGTCACATATCGTGATTATGTTGATAGAAGAGAAAGATAGTAATAGTAATAAAAGTTGTAGGCCACTTTGTTTTCTGGATGAATAAGAACATGCTATGTAAGCAGGGAGTAAAAAGTGGTGTAAGGATTGAATGTGTAGTACTACTCGAAAATAAAGCAAATAATATCTTGACATTTAAGCTGTATTGTCAACCCTCTAGAAGGTGCAAGGAGGGGGTGCTTGCATATTCTATGGGGGGTGTGAATTTAGATAAATCATCAAGGATTGGTAATAAACTGTTTGACGTGATCGTGAATAAAAGAAACTATGCTGTAATAAGTGTTTCATCTGCACACAAGTTTCACTGTTATGTATTGAAGTTTTTAATTGTTATATAGGAGCATTACAAGGATCTGCAATCGAAGCCATTCTTTCCGAAGCTGATCAAGTACATTACGTCCGGTCCTGTTGTGTGTATGGTAGTGTTCTTGCTGTTTTCCATCTTTGCATAACTTGCTGGTTTGAATTTACCAAATATCTGAGCAATCCTCGAGTTTAAAGCATGGTTCTTTATGTTTTGCCAGGCTTGGGAGGGCGTCGGTGTAGTTGCATCAGCGCGGAAGTTAATAGGAGCTACAAATCCTCTTAATGCTGAACCAGGCACGATTAGAGGAGACCTTGCCGTTCAAACTGGAAGGTCAGGCATCTCTGATTATTGCGCATAAGTTCTATATCTTTTATTTTGCAATGAATGTGATTTTTTTTTTTTTTTTTTCATTTAAAACTGTAGCTTTTTACTATTTATCCATAAGAACTATTCAACACTAGAGTTTATGATTATTCGCAGGAATGTGGTGCATGGAAGTGACAGCCCTGAGAATGGCAAACGTGAAATAGGTATTCCTTTACTGAGTATGCTATATTTGATAAGTTTACAGAATGAGCACTTATTTTTGCAGAATGGTAATGGCTAAATAAGATTTCTAGCTTTAAAAAGATGAGTTTGATACAGATACTCCAGAATGAATGATTTCTACTTTATTTCTGTGAAACGGTGAACCATATAAAAATGGAAGCACTGAACATGCCCTTGCATCAACACTGATGTAAACATCTTTAGCCACTACACGAAATGAAAAAGAACATGAAAAGGAACATAATTCTAAATTCAAGAATTTCCCGTTTGCTTTAGCCAATCTTGATAACAAAAAACCCGCGAATCTTGTTCTGTAACTTTCCCTTTTGCAGCTCTGTGGTTCAAAGAAGGAGAATTATCCGAATGGACACCGGCTCAAGAACCGTGGTTGATAGAATAGCACCCTGCCATAATCGGTTTTGCAGTTCCAATCAAGGCGAGATGCAGTGATTTGTTCGTTTTTGGTTGAGAGATTTTACATGTCTGTCTGTAAACCTTAGAGATTTATTCACTTTTGACTGGAGATATGTCAGCTTGTTTCAAACTGAAAATACACCATTGCCTATCAATAAAATTTTTCAGGATAAGGGACAAAGGATTTAATTCCTCTAACTCCCTTTCTGCTTGAGTTCCACTCGTTCTTGAAACCTGCATTATATCAAATTATCAACAGCATATACTATTTCATTTAAGTAAAAACAGATACTGTTATTTGTTTGCTTTTTGGTCCATTCTTATGCTGTAAAGTTTGACAGGCATAAGCACAAGCTGGATATTAAGAATTTGTTGCAGTTTTATAGACAAGAAAATCAGCAGATTTAGTAGTACAATCACTTTGGAAAAGATGAACATTTAAAGAGAGGTTTAGAGCTGTGTTTGATACAATTGCAGTTGACAAATGAATCATTCTAACATATTTTAAAACCACGAACCAGCCTATAGTGAGTGAATAAAAAATGCAGAATAATAAGTTCTGAGTCTTCGTATCACTGATAACTAGTTGGAAATGATCTCTCTGCTCTGCACTTTGGGCCATTTACCCCTCCCTGATAGGTTTTAAACCTAGCAGTGAAGCACTGAGAAAACATCTGACAACCTAAAGAATGGCATATAAATTCGTATCCAAACAATTAATTGGCTACTGCTTTCCTCCTTCAGATTCTGTAACTTGTTTCTCATTGTTATTGCTATCGTTGCTGCTCTGCATTTCAAGCAGTTTCTCTTGTTCCTCCTCCCCTGTTTGTGGACTCGTGTCTTTCACGCCCTTCGGTTTATTGCTTGTTGATTGTTGGTACATGACGCCACCAAACATGCATATCAAGAGCCCCACTGTTCCAATAAAAGTCGAATGTTTGTCCCAAATAACAAGATTTATAACAACTGTCAAAAGCTTGTTAACTATGCCGAGAACAGTAAATCCAGTGGCAGAGATGGCCTTGCGACAGGAGAATCCGAAGAAAGAAATGGATAAACCAAACAAGCATGAGAGCCCTACGGGCAGGACCACTTGAAAACTATACCAATCTGATACCTCCTTATCATGCTCAATTTTCTTCAATTCCCCCATTATAAGTAGCTCAATTGGAAAAAGTAGCAGTGCCTCGAGGTTGTTGTACAGCACAAGACCCCATGTGTTTAACCCAATTGTCATAACAACGTGCTTGATGTAAACAAAGTCAATGGACATGCTCACTAAGTAGGCCAATGCCCAGCTATAAGCAGCGAGAGTGAACTGGTAATCTGTAATGACATAAAGCACACTACCAGCAAAGATGGTACCAAGTGACAACCATGTCTTAATTGCTGGCCAAGGCTGGTGGAGATAGAGGGTCTCTCCTATTGCAACAAAGATGGGGACTGCTGATCTGAAGACAATAAACGTATCAACATTGGCATGGAGGAGAAGTTCACTGTTTGTAAAAAGAGAGAGGTAGAATATAATCGCTGCAGGTAGAAACCGCCACAATGTCAAAAGCTCAAGCTTATCGTGTTCTAATAACTTGAGACACCCAAAAATGAGGACCCCAGCTGCACTCGTGAAATACTGCAGGGCAGTCAGTGCACCTGGGTAAGGGAATTTCATTATCGCCCACTTGTTTATGATAGACAACAAAGACGCTGAAATACAGTACCCGGCAGCTACGCCATAAACCGATGCTCGCTGAAGTAAGTCGCTGTACCAGGTTGACTGAACATCATGGGAAGGAGGTGGAGGAGCAGCATGAAGAGACTTTGCAGTACTCTCACCTTTTGGATTTTCCACATCATTAGACATCTGAATCTAATGCATGAGTTAAAAAAAAAAAAAAAAAAAGATTTTGTTATTCATCTTAACAATCACATTCGTTTAGAAACAAAAGTAGTTAAGCTAGAAGAGTAAAAATCCAAATGCACGCTGATAAACTCTTTGTTATCTCTATCCTACTTATATCTACATTCAATGTCAAGGCAACACTACAAACATCCCCCATCCTCCCTGAAGGGAAGCCAGATATGAGATCAATTGTTACAGGAAACTAGGAGCAGTGTAAAAGTCTACCTAACTACTACAATAGCAATACAAAACTGGTGGTAACTGCATTAGAGTGATCCTTTCAAGAAAAGAAGAACAAGAAATTACTGCAACAGATGCCACCTATAATATACTCAAAATCCTTATTTTCTATAAAATAAAAAATGAAATCAGAGGGACTATACAAAAATCCTAAGCCTCTATTCTCAAATGGCACATTGCTTCAAAAAACTAGCCAAACAGCCAAATTTTGAGTCTCTCACTCTGAAGAGAGTTCATCTAGTACCACAAAAACCTCCAATTTCTTTACACTATGCTAGCAGCAATTCATTACCGATCTAGGTCAATTACAACCTCCGAGCTCAGTAAACACTCCTACGAATACGATCTATCTCCGCTAGATTAATAAAAACAAAATAACAGAACTATACATCCACGAATATAATTTTTCAATAACAATGCTACAAAAAAAAAACCTAAGAGGGAAATTACCGACAAAATCCACAGCAGGAAAAAAGCGAAGAAACTAATAGGGTTAGCTTCAACGCATACCTTTGTGCAAAATTGGCAAATCTCACGAAAGTGAAAGCTTCAGTGTGCTGAAAATGAGACCAAACTACAAAAGAAATTAGGCGTGGGCGAAGATGCAGAAAGATAATGAGCGGTCGGCTTCGAGTATGAAACGGGCAACGTGATTGACGGGCGAGTCTCTGAAGAAATCGGAGTAGATGACGGTGGCAGTGGTGGTTTCAGCTATGGATGTCGATGGCTAATTGATGAAGTCTGGAGATTTGAGCTCTTCATTTTTCTTGTGCTTCGCAATTTTACCCCCAAAACTCAATAGTAAAGAAACATCTCCATGATAAGAAACAAAATTTATACTCCCTCAATCCAATAGATTTGTTTGGTTCGATTTCAAAAAAAAAAAAAAAAAAAAAAAGATTTGTTTGGTTCAATTAAAGAGTACACTCAAGTTATTTTTAATTCATTTCTTATAATATTAAGTTTAGTATTAAAGTTTGGTATTAATATATAAAATTTATATATTGAGAATTTATATTAAAATTTAAAAATATGACATTATGAGGATCTTATTAAACTAAAAAGGTGTAGCCAATTGAATTCGAATGTGTTTTATGGGATAACAATAAGGGTCGGCCTTAAGTAAGAGCTGGTTGGGCCCTTGCGCGGGACATACGTTTGAAAGGAGCCAACCACCCGGGCAAGGTGGGGTAGGGTGGTTGGCTCCTTTCGGTATTCTAAATAGCAAATATTATAATTAATAATTGGGTCAACATATAAATAGAAAATTTTAATTATCAAAATGTAAAGCAAAAGAAATAAAAATTAAATTTACATCATTTTCAAGCTGGTGTGTCCTATGTTGTAATTGATAGACAACTTCAAGAGTTAAATAATCGTTTCACTGAAACGAATACTAAATTGATTCTTTGTATGACATGTCTCAATTCAATGGACTCATTTGCAGATTTTGAAGAGGAAATGTATTTTTCCGAATGACTTGATTTTATCCTTTTAAATTTTCATCCATGGATATTTTGGCATTTGATAATTAACTTGAGACTTATATCCTCGATGTGCACTCTAAATTTGCATTTTCCAGTATCCAATATAAATAATGTATATCTATTAGTTATTTTACTTATGAAATTAGCTTTAATGTTATTAGTGACGACGGCAAGTGTTGAAAGAGTTTTTTCAATAATGAAAATAGTGAAGAATAGATTGTGCAATCAGATGAATAATTACTTAATTTTTTTATTGAAGGATATGTGTTTGAAAATGTGGATAAAAAAATTATGCAATATTTTTAAACCATAAATGTAATTAACTTAGACAGTTATTTATAAATTTTAACTTATATTTATATTTCTATATCATTTGAGATTTGAAGGTGACGCCCATCGTAATCCTGACTTTGACATTGGAAATGATGACACTATAGTTTTGTTTTACGCGTTGGTTTCAACACTAAAGCTCCCATATATCATCTTCACCCATATTAATCCAAGCTTCAATCCCATCCCCACATTTTGTGCTCATCATCCTAACGACATTCTTGTACGGAACAGTTGCTGTGCACGCCCAAACAGGTTTTCCCCAACCGAAATCTACCTCGTATATTGGAAACCTGCACCAGCTGCTAAATTTGCAGAACTCAGCTTCACCTTTGCTGAACATTATTTCATGCCATTTACGGAGACGTTCCGAATGCCCTTTCCCGTTTTGCAAAGCTTCAACGTATTCCGCGTTGATTTGCCTTATGGAAGTTCTCAGTTGAAAAACCAGGTCGTCTTGGGCTGCCGACGACGATGGCGTTACGGTTGTTGCCAGGCTCCATAGGTTCCCGAACGTCGCGTCCGGGAGCGGCGGATTCATCCTTGCTCGGAGGTTCACGGCGTGGGCGGCGGGGAACGTTTTCTTGACGGCAGCGTGTTGGGGGTTTTTCCTACTCGTCTCCCTGAAATTAGAGATGTAGTCCAAATTGATATTTTGACTAGATAAGACCAAAAATTTTAAATGTAGTGATTCAAATACTCTAGTCTCTAGTCCATTCGGTACAACTTGGTGGCCCAAATTAATTAGCTAGCCTGATAGTCTGAGCAACTTAAGGCTATTTCGTGTTACTAAAGACATTCTTGGCTAATGATTTGGTGGTCTAGTGATACCGGATTGCACCCTATATGAAAGGGGTGGATTAAGTCTCATGAAGGTAATGCTGACTCTTTATTTTTCAGTGGATTGAGAAAATAGTTATGAAAACAGGGTAATATTCAAAAAAGACATCCATACCTGAAATGCTTCCACAGGAAGGCGGAGAGGGCCTCCACGCGAGTGGGATCTTCCACTCCCGACGACTCCGCCGCCGCAGATTTCTTCAGAGCGGCCAGGCTTTCTTTGTCGAACACCACGCGCCTAGTGACGATCTTTTCCCGCGTCAAGCCCACGGTCGGCGAGAATCCAGACCCGGACAGATCCATCGTCGTTGGCGGGAAGAGTGACGTCACCAACCCGAAATTGGGCGGCGAGATCTCGCCGCCGCGGGCGGTGACGGCCCATGCATTCACGAAGTTGACCAGAGAGAGCCCATCGCCGATCTTGTGCGACATGCAAACCCCGACGGCTATTCCGCCGTCAACAAAATAATTTACTTGAACACCAAGCATTAACTCACTATTATCACCATTAGAAGGCTCTACGGGAAGAAACTTTTCCAATTCCTCCATTAATGGATTTTCAACCACATCTTTGAGGAAGCCATGAACGCGAGCTTCAACCCACAGCGCGCCATCGTCACTACAATCAACGAAATCGTTTCCTTTGATCCGTCCAGCTAAGGGATAAAACATCGTCAAGACCTTCGACAAAGATTTCTTCAGCAGTTGTGATGAACGGCCATGATTATCTTCACCATTTGTAGCGTGATTGAAGAAGAAGGTGAGAGGGATGAAAACGGGCGACGAGATTTGATCAAGAAAAGATAGTTTGAAGGTTTTGAGGTGAGGTGGAGTTGGTGATGATGGCTTGATCATCATCTCTTTGGAAACTAATTCTACTTTTAACACCATCTTGAAAACTATATATGTTATTGCTAACTTTCTTTGTATTAGTTTGAATGCTTTGATGATGAGTTTATATAGAGGAAGAGGTAATGATGAAAAGTAAGAGAACATACTAGTTAAGAAGATGGATGCATGCATGATAATGTAGAAAGTGGGAAACAAAAGAAAAAGAAAGGGAAGAAGATATAAAGATGGATGCATGATGATGTAGAAAGTGGGAAACAAATTAAAAGCAAAAGATAAGGATACAAATTGAGTACCACTTCGATGCACTGCCGGATTTTAGGGCGTGCTAGATGTGCAACAGCACAGGGTTTCAAAATTTTGGAGCTCCTAGTCTAGTCTTGGCCTAAAATTAGTATATGTATTTTTTATTATATTGGCCTAAAATTAATTATTATTTTTTTGTACAATTTTTCTTCAATTCGTTTATTTATACCTTGATAAGACCCACTTATTTATCAGCACAGGGCCACCCAAATAAAAAAAACAGCCCTCCATAGGCAAAGAATGATGTTTTCAATAGTTTAATCACAAAGGACAAACCAAGGCAAAGGTGCAACAAAAGAACAAAAAGTTAAAATTTTCACACAGTTTGACCACTGCTTAGTATTTTGACTATATATCAGCATAGTAATGTTCAAATTAAGTGATTATTATGCTATTGGAAAGAAGAATTCAAGAGATACGACTTCACTAAAGACCATAAATTTCAATTTCTGAATGTAAAATAGTCCAAATCAGCCTGAAAGTCGAAGCTGCGATATAGTAAATCGTTGGTGCAGCTTATAATTATGATTATTTCATATTTAATATTATTCAAACAAAATAAGTCTAATTGGATCACACAATATAATATAATATTATTGGTAGCAGTGTAGTTAATTTTGTTATGGGTGTGAAGCTCCCTGCTCCCATATATATATCATCATCTTCTTCACCGATGTTAATCCAAGCTTCAATCCCATCCCCACATTTGGTGCTCATCAATACAATGAAATTCTTGTACGGAAAAGTTGTTGTGCATGCCCAAACCGGCTTTCCCCAACCGAAATCTACCTCGTATATTGGAAACCTGCACCAGCTAGTAAATTCCATGAACTCAGCTTCTCCTTGGTCGCCGAAACGTTCATGCCATTTAAGGAGATGTTCTGAATGCCGTTTCTCGTTCTGCAAAGCTTCCGCGTATTCCGCGTTGATTTCCCTTATTGAAGTTCTCAGTTGAAACACCAGGTCGTCGTTTGGGCTTGTTTCCGACGGCGTTTCTGTAGTATTTGCCAGACTCCATAGGTTCCCGAATGTCGCGCCGGTGAGCGGCGGATTCATCCTGGCACGGAGGTTCACGTTGTGGGTGGCCCTGAACGTTTTCTTCGTGGAAGCTTGTTGGGATTTTTTCCTAATCGCCTCCCTGAAATTACATATGTCAATTAGAGTGCAGCAGAAAATTAATTGATATAGCTTTTACGTACATATTCCGACATTATCTATCTAGCTTTTTTTTTTTTTTTTTGAGTTCTTATCTATCTAGCTAATACTAGTGAAATACAAATTAAATACAAGAGGGAGTAATGATCGAGGTCGAGATACCTAAAGACATTATACCTGAAATGCTTCCACAAGAAGGCGGAGAGGGCCTCCACGCGAGTGGGGTCTCCCACTCCCGACGACTCAGCCGCCGCAGATCTCTTCAGAGCTGCCAGGTTTTCTTTGTCGAACACCACGCGCCTTGTCACTATCTTTTCCGTCGTCAAGCCAAGGGCCGGCGAGAATCCAGACCCGGGCAGGTCCATCGTTGTTGCCGGGAAGAGATACGACCCGAAACCGAGATTGGGCGGCGAGATCCTAGCCGCGTCTCCTTCACGCGCGGTAACAGCCCATGCATTGACAAAGTTGACCACCGAGAGTGCATCGGCGATCTTGTGATTCACGCAAACCCCGACAGCTATTCCGCCGTCGAGAAAATAATTTACTTGAACACCAAGCATTAACTCACTATCATTATCACCACTATAAGGCTCTAGGGGAACAAACTTTTCCAATTCCTCCATTAATGGATTTTCAACCACATCTTTGAGGAAGCCATGAACGCGAGCTTCAACCCACAGCGCGCCCTCGTCACTACAATCAACGAAATCGTTTCCTTTGATCCGTCCAGCTAAGGGATAAAACAGGGTCAAGACGTTCGATAAAGATTGCTTCAGCAATTGTGATGAACGGCCATGATCATCTGCAGGAGCAGCATGATGGAAGAAGAAGATGAGAGGGATGAAAAATGGCGGTGCGATTTGATCAAGAAAGGATAATTTGAAGGATTTGAGGTGAGGTGGAGTTGGTGATGATGGCTTTATCATCATCTCTTTGGAAAGGAATTCCACTTTCAACACCATCCTCAAAACTATAGTTTAATTTGGTACACGTACAAATATGTGCCTCTTTATTGTGGTTATATATAAATGGCCAGTGGTTAAATCTTAACTTGTAGTCACTGCAGTCACACTATCAGGTATGTAAAAAAGCATTAATAGTTTTAAAAAATACACAACAAACAAAGCGAACGCACCACACACCAAAAAATGTATTATATCTCACCAAATCTAATAATTCACCGAGTATATTTCGTTACTTTTATATAACTTTTGAATTAGATTTAAATTTAGAATAAATATAAACAATGACTGATTATTTAATTACGTGAACGTGGATGCCGGACTAAAATCCAAATATTCGATCTGATTTGGTTTCTAAATAAATTAATTTTCTTTCTCAAAAAAAAATTAATTTTCTTTATGGACTACAGTACATATTGGCTGGCTTGTGGCATGGGGATGTGTTATTGTAACTTTATTAATACACAAAAGATCACATGCAGGCACGCATGTGAAATAAATATTTATTTGATTAATTAATTAATTACTTATTTATTTATTTATATAAAATGTTGTATTTATATATTTGAGGATGTGACACTTATATCATGGATAATATATATTTTCTTTTAAGTGGGAGAAAAGTGTAGCAACTTTGGAGGGCCGTATCAATGGTTCGAGGCATAAAAAATTATTACATGTACCCTTACGTACTTCTTATTCTCAAACTTCTGTTTTTGTTTTTTTTTTTGTAAAATAAATTTTTGATGTAGATAATTTTTCTAGACCCACAAAACAAAAATATTCTATTATTATTTATCACATCATAAAGTGAGAGAATAAAATTTAAAAAAAAAAAGGAGAGTTCTTTACTGTATAGGAAGTTAGCACAAATTTCGATAACTACAATTTAAATTCAGTGCATAATACAACAATAATGTCAGATAATTTAAAATAAAATTTAAAAGTGTTTATTATCCACTAGATTTATCTACATGAACGATTGTGATAGATTCTTAATTCTCTTCTGGGCACATATACTCATTTGATCCATTTCTTATATATCTAACGAATCATATGTCATACTCGTGGGTTCTTATAATATTAAAAAATTAAATACACACACATATGAATAAAAATTGAATAGATGTAAACATTACAATAGCTCATAAATATTAAGAGTTAATTAGACCTTTAAAATGAAAATGAAATCAATAAATTACTCAAATTTTTGTTTTTTCATTTTCAACTCATTAGCATTAATAAGCCATGCCAAACAGTTGTTTACAAAATACTAATTTTAATTGTTTGACTTATCAAACAACTTAATTAATTAGCATTGCTTGATAAGTCATTTATCAAATATCCTCGAGTATAGCCGTGACTATATGTTGAATTAATTTCTCATTACTCATCAAAGTTAATACGAAATAATACTTTTCACTAAGAGCAACCTTTACTAAGTTTGTGAGGCTATATTGAATTAGTAAAAAAGTAATCAAAATATTTTAAGTTCGACTCCTAGTGATCGAGAGTGATGATATAACTACTATAAAATAAATAAGATAGCGGCTATACATAAAATAAATATTTATAACAAATAATATATAGTAAATCGTTGGTGCATCTTATAACTATGAGTATTTCATATTTAATATTTGTTCAAACAAGCTAAGTTTAATTTGACCACAATATAACGTATGCACGGAACATTCAACAACACTCAATAGACAACGATTTTTAACCGTTGTCTTATATAGAAAAGATAACGCTTAAAAATCATTGTCTATACGTGTGAATTTCAACAACATTGATTTTAACAACACTCAATAAACAATGATTTTTAACTGTTGTCTTTTCTATATAAGACAACCGTCAAAACCGTTGTCTTTTACACGTGACTTACAACAATAATATAACCAATAGAAGTTTTATCAAATAGAAAACAGATAAAAACCATTGTGTATGACCATTTTTATTGTAGTACGTGTTGGTAGCACTATAGTTTTGGCCTAGGTGACAAGCTCCCTACACCCATATATATATCATCTTCTTCACCCATGTTAATCCAAGCTTCAATCCCATCCCCACATTCGGTGCTAATCAATATAATGAGATTCTTGTACGGAAAAGTTGTTGTGCACACCCAAACAGGCTTTCCCCAACCGAAATCTACCTCGTATATTGGAAACCCGCACGCGCTAGTAAATTCCAAGAACTCATCTTCCCCTTCGCCGCTGAAACGTTCATGCCATTTACGGAGATGTTCCGAATGCCCTTTCCCGTTTTGCAAAGCTTCCACGTATTCCGCGTTGATTTCCCTTATGGAAGTTCTCAGTTGAAACACCAAGTCGTCGTCAGATTCCGACGGCTTTTCTGTAGTATTTGTCAGACTCCATAGGTTCCCGAACGTTGAATCCGAGAGTGGCGGATTCATCTTTGCACGGAGGTTCACGTTTTGGGGGCCCGGAGCGTTTTCTTCACGGAACCGTGTTGGGATTTTTTTCTACTCGCCTCCCTGAAATTAGAGTGGTCAAGACATTTTATGTAAAATTTGAATGGAAAAAATCATGAGTCTTTTTAATTTTTAGTCTCAGCTATGCAGAAATCACTAAGGGTGTGTTTGGGAGGCAGGAAAATGATTTTTGGAAAATGATTTCTGGAAATTGAGTAATTTTCCAGAAAATTGTTTGATTTTCTGTGTTTGGTTGCATCCTGAAAAACTGTCCTTTTGTGTTTGGTTCATTTTTCGGAAAATGAGTAAAATATAATTATATAATTTTTTAATGTATTTTAAATACAAAAAGATATAAAATAATAATATTTATATAAAAGAGAAAAGAAAAAAAAAAGAAAAAAAAAAAAACAACGACATCTCACGTTACTCTGGTCGGAAACCAGAGCTCCGACGGACTAGTTTTCGGTGGAAACCAGTCCGCCGAAACGAAGAGAGGGACGGCCCATTGGCCATCCCTAGCACGGGAGCGAATCGGAGCAATTTTCATATTACGAAAAACGACTTCCGGACTTTTTGTCCGGAAGTTGTTTTCCGGAAAAAAACCTTAATTTTCCTTGGTCAACGGAAAACCACATTTTTCAGGGGTTGCCAAACACCAAAAAGCCCGAAATATGATTTTCGGAAATTATTTTTTGGGTTACCAAACCCACCCTAAAATATTATTGAATAGAAGATATTTCAACAAGCTCTACTTAGTACTAATGAAATACAAATTATATATAAGGGACGATGCCCGACTAAACGCTGAAGACATCATACCTGAAATGTTTCCACAGGAAGGCGGAGAGGGCCTCCACGCGAGTGGGGTTTCCCACTCTCGAAGACTCAGCCGCCGCAGATTTCTTCAGAGCTGTCAGGCTTTCTTTGTCGAACACCACGCGCCTGGTGACGATCTTTTCCCTCGTCGTCATGCCAAGGGTCGGCGAGAATCCAGACCCGGAAAGGTCCTTCGTCGTCGGCGGGAAGAGAGACGACACCAACCCGAAATTGGGCGGCGAGATCACCGCGGCGTCTCCTTCACGCGCGGTGACAGCCCATGCATTCACAAAGTTGACCACAGAGAGTGCATCGCCGATCTTGTGGGACACGCAAACCCCGACAGCTATTCCGCCGTCAACAAAATAATTTACTTGAACACCAAGCATTAACTTACTATCATCACCATTATGAGGCTCTAAGGGAAGAAACTTTTCCAATTCCTCCATTAATGGATTTTCAATCACATCTTTGAGGAAGCCATGAACGCGAGCTTCAACCCACAGCGCCCCATCATCACTACAATCAACAAAATCATTTCCTTTGATCCGTCCAGCTAAGGGATAAAAAAGGGTCAAGACCTTCGATAAAGATTGCTTCAACAGTTTTGATGAACATCTACGATCATCTTCACCATTTGCGTGATGGAAGAAGAAGATGAGAGGGATGAAAAAAGGTGGCGAGGTTTGATCAAGAAAGGATAGCTTGAGGGTTTTGAGGTGAGGTGGAGTTGGTGATGATGGCTTGATCATCCTCTCTTTGGAAACTAATTCCACTTTCAACACCATCCTCAAAATTACTATATATGTTTGTGCTAACTTTAATTTCTTTGTATGGTTGATTGGTAGCTAGTTTAATTTGGTGCACAAATATATGCCGCTTTGTTGTGGTGTCTTGTGTTTATATAGGGTGAGTACGGAGAGGAAATAATGATATGAGCCGGTTTTTTTATTTGCGGGGCCTGTGCTAGTAATTAAGTGAGGTCCTATCAAAGTATAAATAAACTACGAATTGAAGAAAAATTGCAATGAGAAAAATGCAAAAAATTTAATTTTGGACCAATGTAATCACAAATTCATATACTAACTATTAGGTCAGGGCTGGACTAGAGGCCCCCAAAATTTTGGGGCCTTGTGCGGTCGCACATCTTGCACGCCCTAAAATCCGGCCCTGATGATGATACTGATGTTACCACCAGAAAAACTACTCTATGTTATGAATTTGCCAGCATGGGTAGCTCAACTAGGTACATGGTTAAAATTTTGAAGCAAAGATCAGGGATCGAGTCTCACTAGTAGCGTTGTGAGGTGCATTGTAAGTCTATGTGTTCAGTTGAATTACCATCTTTTTGGGAGCAAAATAATTAGTGAAAGGGCTACTTGTGCACAGTAAGCCCATGTGTTCAGTGATACTATAATTTACATTTTCTCAGATGCTTTGTCGATGAGGGGTGTGGAGGCTCTTGGGGTTAGGAATTCAATCTTTTTTAGAGCAAAATTATAAGGGAGTAGGATAGAGCACGAGGAAGAAGAGATAGAATTATATATATATTGCTTGGTGCGCCTTTTACACAAAAGCAAAAATACTTTATATACTCCCAAAGTCATACTCCTAGCTTTTACTCTCACTTGTGATCAAATTTAATTAATTAGAGGAAGAAAAAAATAAATGAATAAACATCATGAGCCCTACTAAATTAAACAATCAAGGCATGTCATTTCATATGGAGACAAAATGGGAGTAGAATTTAGGACTTCATATCTTTATAAATAAATACATTTTTTTACAAGATAAGGATAGCTAGTCAAATTAGGATTGGCTTGTTACTTGCTAACTACATTGAACAATGCATGAGGGCACGTGTTCAATTCCTACCATTATGAGTTAGCTTTTTTGGAACCCGCTAGTATTTGAACATTTAAGTTTAATATGTACTAAGCATGAGTAAGCTCTTTTGGAACCCGCACGTGTTCGATTCCTACCATCATGAGTTGAGTCAACTCTTTTTGGAATTCACATGTTTTCGATTCCCACCATCACGAGTCAGCTCTTTCGATTCCCACCATCATGAGTTGAGTCAGCTCTTTTTGAAACTCACATGTGTTCGATTCCCACCATCACGAGTGAGCTCTTTCAATTCCCATCATCATGAGTTGAGTTAGCTCTTTTTGAAACTCACATGTGTTCGATTTCCACCATCACGAATTAGCTCTTTTTGAAACTTGAAAATTGACTGTAGACCCTTATCTCCTTCCTAACCAAGTACCTCATCTTGGAGATCCACTTTATTTCTTTTGTTCCATACCACTATAATGCAGAATTTTTTTTTCTTTTTGGAAATAATTAAAGTTTCCTAATTAGAGTTTTTTTTTTTTTTTTGGAAACTACTACACTCTATCTATCTGCAATGGCGTTTTGAGGGAATTGAACTTCTTCCATTTAAACTAAATTATACTCCGCTTGGAATTATGTTAGTATAATTATAGACCCTAATCTAGTGTCCCATTTATTTTTCATCCTGAAATTGATTAATTAAAATTGTTAAAAGTTTAACCTCTTTAAATCAATCTTTCACGATAATTTTGCTGTAATTGTACGTCGAAGAATAAAAGAGAGAGAAATAGGATGGGAAGAACACCGAAGAATGCAAGAACTACATTTCGCATGATGGTGATCGACTTGGAAGAAAAATATGAGAGGGATGGAAAGCCTAAGGGTGGTGAGATTTGATTAAAAAAAAAAAAGAAAAAAAAAAAGATGTTTGAGTATATATATATATATATATATAGAATATTAATCAAATGTGGCCGTGCTCTTAGGTGTGGCCGTGCGGTCACACACCACTCAATGTTACGAAATACACCACTCAATGTTAAGAAACACACCACAATGAAAATATACAAAAACACCATAAAACACACCACACACCCAAAATAATGCACCATAACTCCCATGTCCCTAATGGTGCATTTGCTAATACTGTGTGGTGTATATTTGCATACCTAGTGGTGTATTTTTGGGTGATGCGTCCCTAACGATGCATATTTGTGTGGTGCATTTTCTAACACTGAGTGGTGTATATCTGTATACATAGTGGTGAGGCCGCACTGTTCACACCTAAGAGCACGACCACACTTGAACATGACCCTATATATATATATATATATATATATATATATATATATATATATATATATATAAAGGTACTTTAATTTTAATGGTGGTTAGAAAGTAATTAATCGAAATGTTAAATCACCCATAACGATTTGATTAAAAAAATATTTTGAGGGTTTTGAGGTGATGATTCAAATTTCTAACCATTCATATAAAAAATTAAAATAAAATACATATAATGGTTGTTAGAAAGTAATTGAAATGTTAAATCACCCATAAAAAAGTGAAAAGACAATTTTTTTAATGACAAAATTTGTAACAATTAATAATTTAGGGTCAGTATTCATTGAGTAAATTCCATAAATGACCATAAGGAAATAAACAATCTAAGTTATTCATAGCGGACTCACTCAAACCAAACCAATAAGACTACTAAGTCAATCTCTGATAAATGCATAATTGTTTATATTTATACCTTACACAACCTTATTTTTCTTATGAAGTGTTACATTTGTGTCTAAAATGATCCTTATTTTCTTTATTTTATCAATTAGGAACAATTTATTATTTTTTAGTAAGAGTGAAGGATTTTGGATGCATTAAGAGTCCCAAGGTGAAGCTAAGAGGGTGGATAAAATACTTTCAAAGGAGCCAAAAGTAATATTTTCAATGCTTTTTTTATCATATGGACAAACCAAACCATGAACCATTGCTAGCTATTTCCTACTCTTTATATTCATATTTAATTTTTAGGTTAGATTAAGTGTAGATTTATGTTCATTATCATCTTTGAAGCTTGTTTTGAAGGATCTACGCTTGGATTTCTAGATTATATTTTACCGTCCAATTCAATAGAGAAGCTTTTGTTCCCTTTTATATCTCTTTATCTTACAATGTTTATGCGTTACACTTATGTTTTTGTGTTCTTTATGTTATTGAATCATGAGTAGTTAGTTTATGTGCTTGAACTAGGGTTGTATTATTTATCTTGATGCTTAGTTTGTGCTTATTGCATAATGGGTAGAATTATAACCTAGAGTTCATGTGTTTGTGAAGGTGGTGTGAATATATATCTTGTTAATGTTTGATGTACACAATCATTATCATGTTTTTGGAGGATTTCTTGCCTCAATGAGAGTTAAGTGATGAATCCGAGCCACCTCTTGCATAAACTCAATTTCTTGCTATAAAAATGGAAAATTTGTGGGCTTTAGATGCTTGATGAACTTGGAATTGATACGTCACGGTGGTGGGGCAATCCCTTATTCTAATCCTTAATTGTTTATTTGCTCATGAAAATTAAATGAACGACATAACTCTCACTGGGAGTCAAACTTAGAATATTGTGATTACTTTATTTTTTACTAATTCAACAGTCTCAAGAGCTTAGTTGAGGTTGCTGTTAGTGAAAAGTATTTAATTTCTTATTAATTTTGATGAGCAATGAGAAATTAATTCAACATATAGTCACGACTATACATAAAATAAATAAGATAGCGGCGCGCTATACATAAAATAATAAATATTTTTAACAAATCATATATAGTAAATCGTTGGTGCATCTTATAATTATGAGTATTTCATATTTAAAATTTATTCAAACAAACTAAGTTTTATTTGACCACAATATATAATGTATGCACACAACATTCAACAACACTTAGAGAACGGTTTTTAACCATTAGTTGACTTATATAGAAAATATAATGGTTAAAAATCGCTCTCAGTCCACGTGACTTTTAACAATATTGGTTTTAACAACACTCAATAGACAACAGTCTTTAACTGTTGTCTTATATAGAAAAGACAACGGTTAAAAAACCATTGTCTATGCGTGTGAGTTTTAACAACACTAAATATAATAGACAACGGTTTTTAACCGTTGTCTTTTTTATATAAGACAACGGTCAAAACTGTTGTCTTTTCTATATAAGACAACGGTCAAAACTGTTGTCTTTTATGCGAGACTTACAACAATACTCGTATTAAAAATAGAAGTTTTACCCAATTGACAACGGATAAAAACCATTGTCTATGACCATTTTTCTGCGTGGGTAGAACTATAGTTTTGGCGTGGGTGTCAAGCTCTCTGCTCCCATATATATATCATCTTCTTCACCCGTGTTAATCCAAGCTTCAATCCCATCCCCACATTTGGTGCTCATCAATATAACGAGATTCTTGTAGGGAAAAGTTGTTGTGCAGACCCAAACAGGCTTTCCCCAACCGAAATCTACCTCGTATATTGGAAACCCGCACCCGCTAGTAAATTCCAAGAACTCAGTTTCCCCTTGGCCGCTGAAACGTTCATGCCATTTACGGAGATGTTCCGAATGCCCTTTCCCGTTTTGCAAAGCTTCAACGTATTCCGCGTTGATTTCCCTTATTGAAGTTCTCAGTTGAAACACCAGGTCGTCGTCTGTTTCCGACGGCTTTTCTGTAGTATTTGCCAGACTCCATAGGTTCCCGAACGTCGCATCCGGGAGTGGCGGATTCATCCTCGCACGGAGGTTCACGTTCTGGGTGGCCCGGAACGTTTTCTTCTCGGAACCGTGTGGGGTTTTTTTACTACTGGCCTCCCTGAAATTAGAGATTTCAAGGCAAGCACATTTTACTCAGATGGTGTGTAGTAACTCTAACTTATGTAAGGTCATAAGATCAAAATTCTGTGGAGGCGTTGTTGATTCTTTGTGTACCAGATACAGTGTATATATAGTAAGACTAAACCCTAAAGACATCATACCTGAAACGCTTCCACAGGAAGGCGGAGAGGGCCTCCACGCGAGTGGGGTTTCCCACTCTCGACGATTCTGCCGCCGCAGATTTCTTCAGAGCCGCCAGGTTTTGTTTGTCGAACACCACGCGCCTGGTGACCATCTTTTCCCTCGTCGTCATGCCAAGGGTCGACGAGAATCCAGACCCAGTCAGGTCCTCCGTCGTCGGCGGGAAGAGAGACGACACCAACCCGAAATTGGGCGGCGAGATCACCGCGGCGTCTCCTTCACGCGCGGTGACAGCCCATGCATTCACAAAGTTAACCACAGACAGTGCATCGCCGATCTTATGCGACAAGCAAACCCCGACGGCGATTCCACCGTCAAGAAAATAGTTTATTTGAACGGCCAGGATTAACTCACCATCATCACCGTTATTATAAGGCTCTACGGGAAGAAACTTCTCCAATTCCTCCATTAATGGATTTTCAACCACATCTTTTAGGAAGCCATGAACGCGAGCTTCAACCCACAGCGCGCCCTCATCACTACAATCAACCAAATCGTTTCCTTTGATCCGTCCAGCTAAGGGATAAAACAGGGTCAACACCTTCGACAAAGATTGCTTCAGCAGCTGTGATGAACGGCCATGATCATCCGTAGTTCCATGATGGAAGAAAAAGATGAAAGGGGCGAAAAAGGGCGGCGAGGTTTGATCAAGAAAGGATAGTTTGAGCGTTTTGAGGTGAGGTGGAGTCGGTGATGATGGCTTGATCATCATCTCTTTGGAGAGTAATTCCACTTTCAACACCATCCTCAAAATTACTATATATTTTAGTACTAACTTTCTTTGTATGGTTGATTGGTAGTGGGTAGATAGCTTAATTTGAATTGGTGCACAAATATATCCCGCTTTGTTGTGTTTATATAGAGTGAGTAGGGAGAGGTAATAGTGATATGATGATGCTGATGTTACAACCAGCTGGAAAAACTACTCTATGTATAATGTAATACTTGAGAGACTCTCCTGTATGACCATTTCATGGATTCTTATTTGCAAAACTGGTCGAGTCAAAAAATGTATAGAGTAATGCTTATATGGAAACGCGTAATACAAGAGTGCTAATTAGAAATAAAGTCTCAAGCTTTCTCCAAAAAAAAAAAAAAAGAAATAAAGTCTCAAGCTAGCTAGCTATAAGCTCTGATCTGTTTCGTGATGTTGAAAAGGTATTTAGGTAGTGTTTCAAAAATAAACTAGTAGGGGCCAAACTGTGTTTAAGCTCGCGGGTCGACCCGCACTGGCCTCGCGGTGGACGGGTTAGGGCTATAAAAAAGATGATCCGCGAAAGAACATGCCTAACTCAATTCACAGTGTATACTGTGAATATATATATTGTAATTTTCACTGTACACTGTGTGAATATATATATCAAAAAGAAGAAGAAGAATAAGAATAAGAAGAAAAGCACACGTGACCAGTCAACCTGCATGGGGCGGACTAGGGTTTTATGAACCCTAGCCCGCGGGCCTACAATAGCCCGCCATAAATGATCCACACAATAATGACTCTCGTAGGCGGTTGCAGACTCCTTCAGTTTAAGAGAGTAACTAATATCATTTAGATTTTCATTATTGAGGGAAAAACTTAAGTGGCAGTTGCATTTACTCCATAACTACTTGGTAATGAAGATTGTGGTTTTGGGTTTTGAGTTCCCATAGAGTTCTACTACATGGACTCATATTTTCTACTCTATCAAGATATAATAAGTTATCTCCATCGTATGGGTTCCAAGGAAAGTGTTAACATCAAACTTTTGTATGAAGGAGTAAAAGTAGGGAGCAGAACTTGGGAGTCCCAAGTAGTATTTTCTGTTCCCATATATCATCTTCACCCATGTTAACCCATAAGCCTAGCTCATTCAATTCCCATCCCCACTTTTGGTGCTCATCAATATAATGAGATTCTTGTACGGAAAATTAAAGTTGTTGTGCCCTTCACCAACTGAAAGCTACCTCGTATACTAAAACCTACACCAGCTGCTAAATAAAAATAAATTGAACAAATCAAGGTGTGAATTGAAACCTGGTCCATCTATATATGGTATAATGATTGCCAAAGCTGCTAAATTTTTCTCCCACTTTAAAAAAAAAAAAAAAATATTTATCCATGATAGATCGAAACGTCACATGCTCAAATACAACATTTTATACAAAAATTAATTAATTAATTAACTAATCTTATTGTATCGGTTGTTGTTCACCTGCCTCCACTAGCATGCCTGCATGTGCGCGTTTGTCTGTGGTTGTGAGATTTCAATTTTTTTTTTTTTTTATATTTAATTCTCGATGAAGCACGAGGGTTTTAACATTTAAATATAATATTAATAAAGTTACAATAATACATCCCCACAAGCCAGCTATGTAATGTAGTCCATAAAGAAAAAATAATTTATTTGGAAAAAAATCAGAATATTTGGATGTCAATCCAACATCCACGCTTCATCCTCATAATACATAAAACATTAAGTTTGGCCATGACAAGTGTTGATTTTATCCTGTGTATCGAAGATAACAATGAAAACAAATCTACTCTAAGCTATGATGTGCGTTTAGTTCTGTTTGTAGGCCACTTTCTGAAAGTTTGGTCAAAGATACAAGATCAGGTGTGTATTGTCAGAAGGTGATATTGTCATTACACAGAAGAATGAAGACGAAGACCTAGATCATTGATGAAGCTTCAGAACCTAGCTTCCAAGTTATGAAAAAGTCTGCGATTTAAGTTTTCTATAGCATAGCTAGAAAAGTTGTTTCTGTCGTCTGATTGTAAGGAATGATTTATCATTTCATTGATCATTGTTGTAAACATTTTGTGTTATGGTTTAATGAAATAGCTACGTTTAACCCAATGGGATAGCTTAAGTGGCAAGTGAGCTCTTATCTCTTTGTAGGGAAGAATTCTCGGAGAACCCGGTTTAATTCCCACAAGTGATGATTCCCCCTGGGCCAACTCCCGTACCTTTCGGAGCGAACGCGGGTGGACTCGGACCTTTAAATAGACGGAGAAAGACCCGGTGGATTTACCCAAAAAAAAAAAAAGAAAAGAAGAAGCTATATTTACTCTCAAAAAAAAAAAAACCAACATCCACGTTCACATATTAATCCATTAATTATAAGAAGCTTTGATTATGTTGAAATATGCTTTATAAGAACACATTTGTTGCTATATTGTTGGTCAAACAATAATGAAGGAGAAAAAAAAAAAAAAAAAAAAAAAAAGGTGTTATGCGAAATTACCAAAACATCGCCTTTCCTTAAAATTGTCTTAAATTTTAAATGTTGTGATTCTAAATAGCATATATTATGCCACTAGACCACAAGGTCTAGTGGCACCCGATTACACCCCCCACATAGGGAGGTGTGGGTTCAAGTATCAGTGGAGTCAATATTGGCTCGTCGTGCTTTATTTGGTTGAGAAAGTAGCTATGAACGGATAGAGCTAATAGTATTCAAAAAAAAATAGCATATGTTATAATTTTTAATGGGGTCAACATATAAATAAATAAAAATTAATTCTCAAAATTTAAAGCAAAAAATAATAATAATAAAATAAATTTACATAATTTTTAAGTTGGTGTGTTTTATGTTGTGATTGATAGACAATTTCAAGAGTTAAATAATCGTTTCACTTAAACGAATACTAAATTGATTCTTTGTGGCATGTCTCAATCCAATTGAGTCATTTGCAGTTTTTGAAAAGGAAATGTTTTTTCGAATGACTCAATTTTATCCGTTAAAGTTTTCACCCATGAATATTTTGACACTTGATAATCAACTTCAGATCTTATATATCTCTATGTGCACTCTAACTTTGCATTTTCCAGTATCCAATAAAAGTAATGTATATCAATTAGTTATTTTACTTGTGAAATTAGCTTTAATATTACTAGTGGCAATTGCAAGTGTTGAAAGAGCTTTTTGGGTAGTGAAGATAGTGATCAAAGAATAGATTGTGCAATCAAATGAGAGATAATTTGATGAATAATTAGTTTTTTTTATTAAAGATATGTGTTTGAAAACATGGATAAAGAAAAAACTATGCAGGGTTTTAATTTGAGGGGTAAAATATGTCATTTATTTAAAATAATAAGAATAAAGATGGAAAAAAAGTTATGAAGCTACTAGCTTATTTTTTAAACATTACCTAAGGTAACTATTTAAAATAAGTTCTTATTTTAAGCCACTAGCTTATTTTATGAAAAATAAAATACTCTTATTTTAACCTACTAACTTATTTTGCGAACATTACCAAACAGAACTTGCTTACTAATAGTTTAAAATAAATTATAAATTCATAAATAAGCTCTGTCAAACTGAGCTTAAATCTCCCATATATCATCTTCACCCAGGTTAATCCAAGCTTCAATCCCATCCCCACATTTTGTGCTCATCAATATAATGAGATTCTTGTACGGATAAGATGTTCTGCATGCCCAAATAGGCCTTCCCCACCCGAAATCTACCTCGTAGATTGGAAACCTGCACCAACTAGTAAATTCCAAGAACTCAGCTTCCTTTGTGCTGAAACGTTCATGCCATTTACGGAGATGATCCGATTGCCCTTTCTCGTTTTGCAAAGCTTCCACATATTCCGCGTTGATTCCCCTTATGGAAGTTCTTAGTTGAAACACCAGGTCGTCGTCGTCTGGGCTTGGGCTTGTTTCCGACGGCGATATTGTAGTATTTGCCAGAGTCCATAGGTTCCCGAACGTCGCGTCCGGGAGCGGCGGATTCATCTTCGCACGGAGGTTCACGATGTGGGTGGCGAGGAACGCTTTCTTGTTGGTAGCGTGTTGGGATTTTTTCCTACCCGCCTCCCTGAAATTAGAGATGTCAATCTTAATCCAAATTGATATTTTGACTAGATAAGACCAAAAAAATTTAATGTCATGATTCAAATACTTAGTCCTTGTGGCCCAAATTAATTAGTTCAAAATTTAGGGCAAATTATGCTATGGACCTGGGTGGCTGGGTTCACCTTGCAAGGTGGACTTATGTTTATGTTCACAATTTTAATTCTTAATATACAAAATTACATTACTCAATATTCACAATAAATTTCTGAAATTATGAACTAGAGTTCTGAAATTGTGAACATAGAATTTTGTAATTGTGCATATAGAATTCAAAAATTGTGGAGATAAAGTTTTAAAATTATGAACCTAGAGTTCTAAAATTATGAAGATGAATCTGGATTCACCTTATAAAATGGACCCGGGTCCCTAACATAACAACTGAAAATTTAGTGAGTTAACCCATAGTTTGACTGTCTGAACCACTTAAGGCTATTGTGGCCCTACCTGAAATGCTTCCATAGGAAGGCCGAGATGGCCTCCACGCGGGTGGGGTCCCGTTCTCCCATTCCCGACGACTTTGCCGCCACAGATTTCTTCAGAGCGGCGATGTTTTCTTTGTCGAACACGACGCGCCTGGTGACAATCTTTTCCCTCGTCATTCCAAGGGTCGGCGAGATTCTAGATCCGGGGAGCTCCATCGTCGTCGGCGGGAAGAGAGACGTCGCCAACCCGAAATTGGGCGGCGAGATCCCGGCCGCGTCCCCTTCACGCGCGGTGACAGCCCATGCATTCACAAAGTTCACTAGAGAGTGCCCATCGGCGATCTTATGCGACATACAAACCCCCAAGGCTATTCCGCCGTCAACAAAATAATTTACTTGAACACCAACGATTAACTCACTACCATCCCCATTAGAAGGCTCTATTGGAAGAAACTTTTCCAATTCCTCCATTAATGGATTCTCAACCACATCTTTGAGGAAGCCATGAACGCGAGCTTCAACCCACAGCGCGCCCTCATCACTACAATCAACCAAATCGTTTCCTTTGATCCGTCCAGCTAAGGGATAAAACTGGGTCAAGACCTTCGATAAAGATTGCTTCAGCAATTGTGATGAACGGCCATGATCATCTGCCGGAGGAGCATGATGGAAGAACAAGATGAGAGGGATGAAAATGGGCGGTGCGTTTTGATCAAGAAATTAAAGGATAGTTTGAAGGTTTTGAGGTGAGGTGGAGTCGGTGATGATGGCTTGATCATCATCTCTTTGGAAAGTAATTCCACTTTCAACACCACCCTCAAAACTATATATGTTATTGCTAACTTTCTTTATATGGTTGATTGGTAGCTAGTTTAATTTGGTATGTGCCTCTTTGTTGTGGTGTGTTTATATAGTGATATGATGGCATGGTGTCATGATGGTGCTGATGTCGTTACTTAAAAAAAAAAAAAAAAAAAAAAAAGTCTATCTAGTGTATGTATAATAAGGACAAGACCTCTTTAAATCAGGACAAGACCTTAACTGCAGAGGCCTCTGCCAATTGGGGATCATCAAAACACCTGAGCGGACCATTCAAGGCACCCAAAAGCACCCCGGTTCCAGAGAGAAGAATTGTTGCAAAAGAAGCATGCCCTCTACCCGTAGCTATTGTCGCGTCCACTTGACATGTCACCGTGTTATCAAGGGTAGATGGATTCACTATGTTATAGCTCTTTTTACTTGTATGTAAATGAAAAATGTTTGAGAGGTTTTGAACGAAATAAATTCTATATATACGACATGTTTGTAGTGTTTTTAGTCCCCAAGTTATATCTGAACTAGATTATTAGTTTTATCGTCCCTGTATCTATTTATGATCCTTCAGTTATCCTCAAAGTAGTAATATCAATTCTTTGGGAAACATTTTCTTAGAGTTTGAAAGAAGATTAATATTTAAAAAAAATGAAAAAGATTAAATGATAGGAATAAACTTTAAAATATGATTCTCTTTCCTTTTCCTCATACAGGACATATGCTCTTAATATTTCACCGAATATATTCTGACATTCAGATAACTTCTAAATTAGGTTTATATTAAATTACTAATAATATAATGTGAACGTGGATGTTGGATTGAAATCCAAATATTCTGATTTTCTTCCAAATAAATTATATATTTTTCTTTATGGACTACCCTACATATTGGCTGGCTTGTGGGGATGTATTATTGTAACTTTATTAGTATTAATTAATTATGATATTAATAAAGTTACAATAATACATCCCCACAAGCCCGCCAATATGTAATGTAGTCCATAAAGAAAAATATATACTTTATTTGAAAGAAAATCAGAATATGGTGAGGTGTATGTTGAATTCTAAAGATATGCTTAAGTCTTTTTGGACAGAAATAGTTACTTTGTGCTGTTTATGTGTTCAACAAGTGTCAAACTAAAAGTGTTTGTGATAAGACACATGGAAATCTTGGAATGGGAAAAATCCTCTATAAGATATTTCAAGGTTTTTGGATATTTGACATATGCACATGTGCCGGATCAATTGAGAAAGAAGTTGGATTATAAATGTGATCAGAAGTGTATTTTAAGTGGTTATAGTGACACTTCCAAAGCTAATAAACTATACAATCCTGAAACTAAAAAAGATTGTAGTAAGTTGTGATGTCACTTTTGATGAATATGGTGTCTGGGATTGGTCAGCTAAAGATGAAAGGTCAGTTGTTGTTCTTGTTGCTGAAAATATTATTGATATGATGAGCAATCAGTACTAGACAATGTCCAATCTCCTTCAAAACTAGAGTTATCAGTTTGACGTTTTCAACGCGAGCGCCACTTAATAACATGTCTAATGAAGAGATATTTCAATTTACTTTTTCTGCGGATTGTGATCTTCTATCCTGTGAGGAGGCTGCTACAGATACTCATTGGCTTAAGGAGATGGATGAGGAGATTTGTTCTATTGTAAAGAATGATACTTGGGAGTTAACAGAATTGTCTCCTAAGAAGAAGTCCATTGGGGTAAAGTCTGAAGCGTTAATTAAGTTGGGTCAAAGAGTTACATTATGATTTTATCCAGGTTGATGTTGATGCCCAGGCCAGCAAGTTTTCCTGGAAATTCATTCTAATTCGTACAACTCCCCTGCTAGCTTAGTTATAGATGATGTTAAATAAGTTATGAGGAGCTTTGCCAGGGTCGAATTTTAAGATATGCAAAATGCCCAAAAGCATATGACTTCAATTTTTAGAAGTTTCAATATTTATTTTTGACCTAACTATTTAAGGAAAAAAATCTATAATTAATTGTAAAACTCATCAGTTTTTTCCCAAATCACTTGAAACATGAACCATTCACCACCAATGCGACAATACCGCTTGAAAAATTTATTCTTCCCCCTAATAGATCGTTCTACTTGCATTCCAAATGATATTAATTTTAAAGATTGCGTCTATACTTTTGGTAGAACTTCATTTATTTATAAGAAATGGGCCATAAAACCAAAAATGGGAACTGAGCTTTGCTCACATTTCCTTCTTTTTTGTTAAACAATATAATCTTCAATTCCAACCGTGTCGCTCATATACTTGCATTGCGAAAGAAGTCAGTTCTAAGTAGGCTGTGGAAGTTGGTTTAATTTGAATTGCCACCTTCTTTCATGGTAAACACTTTATCTGCTGACCTTGAAGTTTAAAGAATCGTTTTTGTTTAAAAAAAAAAATTGCACTTACAAAAATGTGAAAGTACATTGCGTATATATATTTTAGACTTTATAATTAAGTTTTTATGCGAGCCGGTCCGTGGGCTTCTGAATTCTTCAACCCCAGTTCGCCTCATTCGGGCTCATGTGCCAACTTATATAATTTTTAAAACTATTTAAATTGAAAGTCCGTGAGTTGGTCCGCAGCCCGCACGGGCTAACCCACGTGGGTCAAGCCCGTGAGAAAAGCATTTTCTTGGGCAAAAAATTTTAGACGCTAACTCGCGGGCTTGAGCTCACTTTGACACTACCTGTGAGCTCTGTTTGGTATATTATCTAGCTTATAAGCTAGCTGAAGTTGAAAAGCTCATGAATAATAAGCTAACCGATTGAAATTAAGGTGTTTTGTAAAATTATTTATTGAATAAGATAATAAAGATAAAAAGACATTTTTATAAATTATATATATATATATATATATATATATATATATATATATATATATATATATATATATATATA